>OZ008367.1:101340425-101910425 GCA_963931995.1 Phaonia tiefii | reverse complement strand
GAATTGAATTGAATTGAATTGAATTGAATTGAATTGAATTGAATTGAATTGAATTGAATTGAATTGAATTGAATTGAATTGAATTGAATTGAATTGAATTGAATTGAATTGAATTGAATTGAATTGAATTGAATTGAATTGAATTGAATTGAATTGAATTGAATTGAATTGAATTGAATTGAATTGAATTGAATTGAATTGAATGAATTGAATTGAATTGAATTGAATTGAATTGAATTGAATTGAATTGAACTGAATTGAATTGAATTGAATTGAATTGAATTGAATTGAATTGAATTGAATTGAATTAAATTGAATTGAATTGAATTGAATTGAATTGAATTGAATTGAATCGAATTGAATTGAATTGAATTGAATTGAATTGAATTGAATTGAATTGAATTGAATTTGTATTAGTAGTATTGTATTCTTGCCTTCATTGCGAACGGTCGTGTTTCTCAGTTGTGCGCACAAATAACAAGTTCTTTGCCAATTCGGTTTCCGCTAAGTGTGAGTGAGAGAAAGAAAGTGATATCGAGATGTCTAATGTGCCTCAGGAAAATCTCTCTTGCGGTCAATGTAAGATGCAACTTACGAAAAAACACATGAAATGCAGCTTATGCAGTGCACGCTACCACTGTTCCCCCTGCTGCTCTGTTCAACAATCAACATATGCTGGAATGAATGCTGATAAAAAAGCTGCATGGAAGTGCCATAAATGTAGAGATCGTAAAATTTCTCCCAACATCAACTACGAAATAATTATAGCTGAAGACTCAAATAGCCAAAAACAAAAACGAAACGAAGATGAAGATAATAATGAGGATGAAGTTTTTGCCGACAACTACAACAAACGCTTTAAAGAACAAATGCACACAAACCCCACTCAAGATCAAACATTATATACAATGCAACAGCAACAACCTGCTATCAACGCAATACAACAACAACCTATGGTACCAGAAGGGACTGACGTAATGCAAATGATGATGGCACAAATGACTACACAGCTTGCGTCCATCAATACTCAGTTACAAACTCAACAAATCACCCTAAACAAAATAAATGAGAATGTCTCAAACCTCAGTACCCAAGTCGTTGAACTCCAAAATCAAAACAGAGAAAAGGACAAAAGAATAAGTGAAATGGAGACTAAAATAAACAAACTAGAACAGAAAACAATTGAAAAAACTGTAGAAATCAATAATGTAACTAATGATGATCTAAGTGCGACTGAAGTGATGTTAAAAATTGCGTCAAGTGTCGAAGTAAATTTAAATGAGAATGATATAGACAGTGCGTATAAAACAAAAAGAAATAATAGAGTGGTTGTGGAATTTTGCTCTCTTCGAAAGAAGAGAGAAATAATGAGCAACTTAAATAGACACAGAGTCGATGCAAAATTAATAAACAAGGACAATAACAACGATGAAAATGAAAATAACAACAAAAAATACATATATATAAACGATCAACTAACTACCCATAACCGTCGTTTGTTATGGTTAACAAAAAATAAAATACAAGAGGCAAATTGGAAATTTGCTTGGGTACGAAATGGAGAAATACATGCGCGCAAGGTCGAGGGATCCAACATCATCAATATAAATAACGAAAACGATTTGGAATTAATCTGTTAAGTACTAATTGCAATAACAAGTAACGAGAAATACTCTCAACAAAAAACACTCAGAAAAATCATAAGCCTAAAAGATAAAAACTAAAAACGTTTAAAAAAGAAACGAAAATTTACCGAAAATATCTATATAAATAAATATAAAAATTTATCACAAAGAGAAATAGAAAATAAAGAAAAAATGAAACAAATAAAAACATTAAATAATTTCAATCAAATTGATGAGAATTTAATAGAATATTCGTCATCCTTTATCTATATGAATATTCGATCTCTACGCAAAAATTTTAACACATTTATTGCTAACATCAACAAAATAATTGAAAAAGTTAAATTTATAATACTAGTGGAAACAAATATATTAGACGATGAAAATCGATTCTACACAATAAAGAATTTTAACAGTGTATTCCTCAATAGAGAAAGTACTGGGGGAGGAATTGCCGTATATATCAAAGAAAACATACAATTTACCACTACACATCTAAACACAAAATACTTCGAATCAATACAAATAGATTTGTCACTTAACAAAAACACAATCTCTTTTCTAACCGTTTACCGTCCCCCTCGCTTAAACATCAACATGTTCATAAACGAAATAGAGCAAGTGATAAACAAAATACACAAAAACCGCGTAATGATAATTGTTGGTGATATGAATATTAATATTGCAAAAGAAAACGCCAAAACAACAAGAACATATGTAGATATGATGGTTTCAAATGGGTTGAAATGCATGGTTAAAGAAACAACAAGAGAAGAAATAAATAAAAATAAAGGTACGTGCATAGATCATATGTTTGTGCGTAATAACAAAACAATAACAACTGCCCATGCTGCTGTTATAATGACTACCATATCTGACCATTACTCATTGTTTGGGTGCTTAGGAGAAGATGGCAAAGAAAACACAACAAACGTAAATGGTAATGATGCCAGCCAGGGTACGGGAAACCAACCTAAATTAAATCGGTCAGAAATCAATTCAAAAAAAGTACAGAAATTAATAAAAGAAGTTAAATGGACTGATTTATCAAATCAAAATAATGCATGTGTTGATAACTTCAATAACATTTACAAAAAATTCACAGAAATTTACAATAAGTCAAAACAAACGCCAAGAAAAATCAAGAAACGAAATGAATATCCGTGGTTGAGCGAAGAAATATTAAGCTATTGTGATGTGAAAGATAAATTGTATCAAAGGCACAGAAAAAGTATAAATAACAAAATAAAAGAAACTGAATACAAACTTTTCAACAACAAATTGAATAAAATTATTGCATATGCAAAAAACGAATATCGTCGGATTGAATTTATAAAAAACAGATACAACATACGTGGAACATGGCTATTAATAAATGAAATTATTGGCAAAAAGGTGAACAATGTAGATGAAGTAATTAAGATAAACTTTAAAAATCAATGCTTAAAATCTGTAACGGAAAACTTTGCATTAAAATTCAAAGAAAATGTTTCCAATATTATACATGACTGTGACATTAAAACTTTAATTACGAGCGAAAAAAGAATAACAAATACGATTTTTATAGAAAAAACTACTGAAATAGAAATTACAGACATATTAAAAACTATAAACTTAAAAAAAGGAGCTGGATCGGATGGTATACGGCCGAGAGATATCCGTAACAATTCTGAAAAACTTGCACCAGCAATTACGTCTTTGATAAACTCAAGTTTGAATGAATGTGTACTGCCGAAACTATTTAAAACTGCACTTGTTAGACCTATATTTAAAAATGGTGCTAAAACCGACTATAATAACTATAGGCCAATATCCATTCTACCAGTACTAGAGAAGGTCTTGGAAGAGATTATGGTAAGAAGGCTGAACAACTTCCTAGCTAAATACAGCATAATTAGCAAAAATCAATATGGTTTCCAAAAAGGGAAAAATATTAACAAATTATTAGGACACTTTTCCACCTATATCAACCAATGCTTGAACGAGAATATACACTGCCTGGTACTCTTCATTGATTTCGGCAAGGCATTTGACACGCTTTCGCATGGAAATTTAGTGGAAATGTTGGAAAGATGTGGAATTCGCGGCCATTGTCTCTATTGGTTTAAAAACTACTTGGAATGTAGATCTTATCGCGTGAAAATTGAAGGCCACATTAGTCAGGAGGTAATGCTAGGTGACGGAGTACCACAAGGTTCCAAACTTGGACCAATTCTGTACCTGATTTATGCTGGCGAAATGATGAGCATTTTGGATAATGGTAGGACTTTCGCCTATGCGGATGATACCGCTATCATAGTACCACATAAGGATTTGGACACAGCTGTTCGGATAATGCAATCAGAACTTAATTTGATCGCAAGATGGTGCCACGACAACGGGTTAATAATTAATGCGGCCAAAACGAAGCTGATGCATATAAAACTGCCCCACATAGTAAATACCCCTATTGCATTAAAATTCCATAATACTGAGTGCCTTCATAAAAACCGGATTACCTCGCCTGACACTTATGACAACTGCACTACAAATATTGAACTCGTCACCACCTATAAATACTTAGGAGTCATTGTGGACAACAAATTCAGCTGGAAGGAACATATAATATCCCTGAATATAAAACTCCGTAAAGCATCGTATGTCCTATACCATTTAAATAATTGCGCTCCACTATCGGTCACAAAGCAAGCATATTTTTCTCTGGCGGAGTCGTATATTCGTCATGGAATATCTGCTTTTGGAAACTCGTCACACTGCAGAATCCTGCAGCAAAAACAAAATCGCCTAATCAAAATATTAATGAAAAACCGAACAAACACTACACAAACCGAAAACACAACAATTATACATAGTAACATCTTAAACGGCATAAACACTCAAAATAACATTCATAATAACAACAATTCAAGCAATACCTCGCAAGAAAGTCATAAACTCTTCGCAAAACAAAACAACATATTAAATGTAAAAAACATATATAAAACAACAATTATAAATGAGTTTCATGATGACCAATATCTTGAACCAGTCGATCATGAATACAACACCAGAAGAAGATCCGAAGGAAGATTTAAAGTATCGAGGCATAACAATAAACACGGGAAAAGCACACTGAATGTCCAACTGCCAACAACATTAAACACATTGCCACAAAATTTCTTAAATATTAGAGATAAGTATAAACGCAAAAGAATGGTCAAAAAGTATTTTATACAATCGCAATGAAGCGGGATTTATATAAAGATATTTATACATGGAGAATGTTAACTTACATATGTAGAATGAATGAAATTAATTTAATGAAATATTTATATTATATATACCTTGCCTACAAGTCATGGGCTTCGCGGGGAATAAGATAAATGTAAATGAAATTATATTAAAGAATATTCAAACTAATAAAGAAAAAAAAAAAAAAAAAAAAAAAAAAAAAAATTGAATTGAATTGAATTGAATTGAATTGAATTGAATTGAATTGAATTGAATTGAATTGAATTGAATTGAATTGAATTGAATTGAATTGAATTGAATTGAATTGAATTGAATTGAATTGAATTGAATTGAATTGAATTGAATTGAATTGAATTGAATTGAATTGAATTGAATTGAATTGAATTGAATTGAATTGAATTGAATTGAATTGAATTGAATTGAATTGAATTGAATTGAATTGAATTGAGTTGAATTGAATTGAATTGAATTGAATTGAATTGAATTGAATTGAATTTATTTGTGCTAGTGTATTTTGTTGACTTTGTAATGTGTTGCTAATCGATGCGAGTTGTTTGACTTGAATTGAATTGAATTGAATTGAATTGAATTGCATTGAATTGAATTGAATTGAATTGAATTGAACTGAATTAAATTGAGTATAATTAACTGATGTGTTCTTTAACGGAAAGTTTAAAACTATTAAAATCTGATGATTATTAAAATCAATGACTATTTTCACGGGCAAACAAAAGAAGAGAAGAATATTTTATGTTGTTTTGATTTTGTATTAATTTTTTTTTACAAAATTTTTAACATATTGTTTTACTTACGAAACGAGAAAAGTAAGCGTAATTATGCCGTAACCGAATTTCTAATTATATTTATTTGGGTTAAATTTTTTTTAACTATTTCAGTTCAAATTCCGTGTTGACAAATCAAGAGTTTTTGAAGAATTCGGATAATGAATCCGAATTTCTTTTGAATCCTTTTACAAACCCGACTGTTAACCAATTCGGAATGAAGCCACTATATTTTTTCACGATTATTATATTTTTGTGAGAGTTATTGTTGTCGTAAAATACGTTGTCTAAAGCCATACTATGATTCTTGCATTAACAATTTGTGTATATGTTGGAATATTGATGCTATTTTGAATTGTTATGTTTTTTTTTTGCAAATGGAAAAGCGTACGTCAACAATTATTTATACTTCTGGCTGCAAATGGCTGACAGCGTTCTCCAAAAGCGAACAGACTTTTAAAATGATTTTAATATAACTCACGAAAGTACTTGAAAATAGTTTTACCAAGTTCAATTCAAAGTTCTTTATATCTGCTTTAAAGCTTTAAATAGTTGACTAAAACTTATAAATACATTTCAAATTGCACATTCACTTTTTTGATACCCTGTTCGAATACAGTTTACTCTCGAGGCTTGATTTTGATAGAAAGATACTGTCTATATGACAGTGGGTTTTCAGAGTACAGACTTCGTTTATCTTTTACCAAAGGACGCATACACTACGTGCCATGTAGTTTTCGATCTGTGGCAGTTCGATGTGTTTTTATGCAAATTCATATTGCCAAAATTACACTTTTTTTCGACCGTACATTGAAATAGCCATATATTTGGTCATGTTTCAATTTTTAAACTCTAGTGGATTTCTTGCTGACAGTTGTAAATCAAGAAAAAAATATTGATTTAGTGTCTGTCTGCAGGAGAAAAACAAACAAAAAACATTAGGGGGTATTTTCCACATAGTGTAGCAGTTTCAGCTTAACAAGTGTTACTTGACACATGTTGAGGAGAATGGAAAAGTACTTCAGATATACATATATTATTTTTATATTTTAGAGTCGATGTTTTGCTGGTGTCGAAAGTTTTAAGTTAAATTGGTTGGTTCACCAAAATGTTGATTTTTTAGGCATTAAATATATGTTGCATTGTTTTGAAGGACCCATATTACCATTGCAATCGATATAGTATTATAAACAGTGGCGAATTCTATAACTTTTTGTGTAAAATAGTTCCTCCTATACGTTCATCTTTTTTACTCCCAGTGTACTCAGCAAAGTGACCGGCTCTAGGAGAAGTGAACGATAGTATTGAGGACGATAGTAGGGAATTGTTGCTGCTGACTGAGTGCATATATCTGGCTGCAATTCTCGACGTGACGCTATACTTGGACATAGATATGAAGGAGTTGCAGTAGACGAAATATTGGGCATGGTGCCTGCGACTCGCTTTTCGTGATTATAGTACAGTTCATCACTACAAATTGTGTGCCTGGGCGTTCTTATTTCAAAAGCAGACTTAACTCTCTCAAAACGGTTCGGAGATTAACTGCCTGTGCATTGGCGAGAATATCTACCTGTGATGGAAATAAATGCCCATCATGGAGTTAATGCCCTCGAGCAGTAGGATCCTGAAGGGCATTGCGTAAGAAAATTCAAGAGATAATGCCGAAGAGTCGGATCATTTGAAGTCGAAGTGGGAGGAATTTGTCTGTAGTCGAAGCCAAAGTTTAGTGCGGCCAATTGCTGGCGGTTGGACAAAATGAAATTTCCTATTCCGACGGCGCACAGTGGAAATATGTATACGTTTCTAGTCAAACATCTTCGGCGTTATTGGAGATATGGACCTCAATATTTCTATGAAATATTCTGATTTGCACTTGCCACAACCGAATTGAGGTTGTCACAACTGAATTTAGTCTCGAATTAAAATTCGGTTGAAGCAACGCGACTAGATCTCATGCGGTTGTGACAACTTCTGTTACTATGAATTATTAATTAACCTATGAAGAATATTTACCAACCCTTAGGTGAAATTAATCGAACTTATTGAAAAAATGTTTTGAAAGAAACAAGACATTGTACTAAATTCAATGCACTTTTATGGGAGGCACCAGAGGGTCCGGGACACGTAGTTTCAATTAATAATTTGCAACTAATAATTACTGCCACCCAGAAAACTACACCGACAATAATATCAACAATGCTCGTCATAGAGAAATAGAAAAGAGCCGCTATGTCTCTCTTAACGTTCTCTTGATGACGACGAGGTAGTAGGCCAATTCATCGAGTTCGAGTTGCTATTGTAATTTAGTCTTTGGTTGGACATAATACGGTCAGAAATAAAAGGGAAGGAAACTTAAATTAGCTGTCATTAGTATCAATCAATCAAACACTTAAATTTAGTTTGTTGCATGGTCTATAATCTGGATGTCTTCTATGGTCTCTCATTCTACATAATTTCCCTAGTCCCTTTTCCATCAGCTGTGCCATAGAAATGCTCGTGATTTACGAAGGGTGTTTAAAAGAGAATTTATCGAATAACGCCATAGACCCATAATCTACAACATAACTTACTTGTGTAAGCTGAGAGAAAATGAAATGAGCACAGTTGATCTGCATTGGAGTATGTGTATAAAAATTTGGTTTTGTATATTCTCGCTTTCATTTACTGTTTGCCAAAATACGGGAATGCTGCCCAGAGGACATAATAGTAACCAATGAAATAATTATTAAATAATTGTTTAGAATATGCACACAGCCAGTTTATATTTTCAAATTTAGGAAATTAGGAATAATACACCATTAAAAGACTTACAATATGTTGGACAATTATACAGGCGCTGTGAAAGATCTTCTGAAAGTTGATGAAATTTAAGTTAGAAATACACAAATTGTGAAACATAATGTTGTTTAAAAATTTGTACGCTCATTATTGTAGAATCAGAAGAAAGGTAAGATTTTGATGCTCAATGCCTTAGAAGGCGAGAATTAAGCACTAGTGATTTACACCACTGTTGGGAAATATGCGCTCCATCGCGATTTTGAAAAATTTCCCGTTCAACAGTCACAGAAAAACTAAGTAAATCAATACATTAGTGAATTGAAGCACCGTTTTATAAATTATTGTAAATCCTTATCCTTAACTAGACTTATAATCAGAATTTTAAAATTCGACCAATTTTATAATTGTTCAGTTAGATTATATGTCAGAATTTTCCGCTATATTTGACTAGATTTTTACCAGGTTTTAACGCGAACTAATTTAATTTGGGTAACAAATATATTTGTTCGAATTATCCCCAACAATTAATCCATTATTTAGTTAATAATACAGCCCAATTTCTGAATAACAATGCGGGGGGAATTTTTCCTTATTCCCCGTTCCCCTATTCATAATAAAATCTTCCCGGGAATTTTTTTCTATTTTGCCTTTTACCTTATTCTAAATGAACTTCGAAAACGGAAAACTCTTCCCCGGGGAAGAAGTAGGTCTTATGAATGTCAATAATACGGAAAATGTGATAACATTTGTTATGAATTATGCCGCCAAAAAATTGAAAGGGTGCTCTGTGCAAAAAACTGTAAGTATTTAATCCTTCCTATAAAAAAGTCAATAATTACTGTTATTTTAATTATTATTGTGGCATTATTCTTACGGCTTAAATTTACTTTAGCACCAACTCTCTGATCTACACCAAAATTTCACCACCGACAAAACCTTCTGTGGTGAGTTCAAAAAGTTTTTTCCCCCGCGATCGGTCCAACTTCTTGCGATGTCAGCTTTAAGGTTTTTATATATAATCGCTCGTATCTCGGGTATTTATAATCCGATATCGTTGAATTCGAATCTGTGTATAATTAAACAACAATGATTTGTTAACCTCACTTTTTTGATAAAAATGTGTTTTATTCAAAAAATTTCCCCATTATACTTATGTTTTGGTAGACTCCGTTAATATACAAGACTTCAGCCTTTTTTAAGGTATAATGCTTAGCAGTAACCGTTCAAAGACCGGACATATTTACGTTCAAAGTTTTGATATACATTTGGCACTTTATTTTGAAACAAAATTAAAGAATTATTTCTACAAAATAGCGCGTTTTAATACAAAAATACTATGAACTTTCATTTTGCACCTTAACATCTCCGGTCTGTGAAGGTTTATCGGTAAATATTAAGTCTTAAAAAAGGTTAAGGTCTTGCCAATAATAGGAGCCTACCAACAAAATAAGTATAATAGGGCAATTTTTTTAAAAAGTAAATTTATATGAAATAAATGAGGATAGAAAATGGTATCTTTTAATTAGCTCCCAATGGTTTCTTTTAATTAGCTAATGGGGTAATAAAAATAAATATCCTTATTATCCGATATATAGTGTCTCAAAAGGCCTTTGTAATGATACCTATCTCAACCAGATCGGATAATAAATGGCTAAGATATGCCCGATTATACGTTCGAGCTTTGGAGGTCTATATTTCGGACCTCCTTTTATTACAGTTTAATGCCCTATCAGGCCATAAAAAAACATAAAAATAGGGCAATTGGTGCTAAAGTAAATTCGCTCCCATTGTAGTTACAAAGTTTGCTCAAGTGGATTCGTCGCATCGCGTAACAGTCTCCTTGCAAACGGTTCTTGTGGGTTCTCCTGCTCCCGGTCGTTCTTCTGCTTTCAGTCTTAGGTTCTGCTGTACATTTTCCTTTATTGTGTATATAAATTCTTGAATTCAGTTATATTTGCTAAAAATTATTTGTATTTAACAACCAAAACCAAAAGTCCTAAAGTAAGACGGCAGATTTTGAAAATTCGTAATTCTAAGATTTTTTTCAAAATGATGGGGTTCTGTCAACGGATTCTGGTAGAAAGGTTTAAGAAAAATATACGAGTATCGGTGTTTTGCGAGATCTGATCAGAATTTTTTTTAGGGCGGGTCAAAGTTTCCGCCCCTCGGAACTTGCCTGCAACATATCGGCTTGCAAAATTGTGTGTTCCTCACTTCTGAGGTACAAACTTTGTTAAGACGTTTAATAGAAAAGATTCAGATAAACATTTTTGTGGAACAAATTAACCCTCTAACTGTCACGTATGAACATAATTTTTACTTTTTTTTTGAAAAAAACTGCTCCAAATTGATGGGGGCGTGGTCAAAATGTTCTAGAAAAATTATCGCCTATAAGTGTCCGAACACTCCAAAACACAAATCTTAGCCCAAGCGCTGGATAAAATATGAAATATGCAAAAATTCATTATATTATGTGGACTATTTTAATGGAAACAGCAAAATGACAAAATTCGTTATTAACCCTTAGAAGGCAGTTAGTTTTTGCTTATTTTCTAGCACTTGGGCTAAGATTTGTGTTTTGGAGTGTTCGGACATAATCTCTATTTATTTATTTATTTATCTGTGGCGCCCATGCACAAGACAATGTCTTATATTAAGCATAGGGTAAAGTTGTTTAAAGACAAAATGACAAACATAATTTTCTGACAATTAAAGCTATAGAATTTAATTATATAACTTAATAATAAAGTTTCACATTAAGAATAACAATTAATTTTATACGGTTACGAAAAAACTTTAAGAACATTTTATACGCTAAAAAGAAAGTAAATAGATTTAAGAGAGAAAATAGAGAAAGCGTTGATTGAGATTTAAAAACCGTATAGAATAAATTATGATGACAAATAAATCAAAAGTAAGAAAAATACTTACAATATTAATTAATGAATTAAAAAAGATATAGAACTTAAAATTTAAAAAAAATAATAATCTTAACACATATAACAGATATAATAATACGGTTAAAATTGCTAAATGCTGATTGATTATTGATCACGTTCCAAAGTATTCAAATAATGCAGACTTAAATTGCCGATCGCTAGTAAGGGTTTGGATATTGAAAGGAAGGTTATTCCAAAGACGAATAGAATTAATAAAGAAAAAATTATCAGATAAACTTCGCGAGTGTTTCAGTTGGATGAGTTGTTTACCTCTAGATGATAAGGAAAAACGTAGGATATTGTGTAAATAAGGAGGGTTACGTGTATATATTATTTTATGTAAACTTAAAAGGCATCTTATTTTTAAAAAGTTTTCAAACGTTACACCATATATTTTAATAGCAGACTCGGAAATATGAGCCCTTCTGTCAAGACCAAAAACATAGCGAGTAATGTTATTAAAAACTACCTTCAGTTTTCCAAACATATATCTTCCACAACTTGAAAAAAGTTCGCAACCATATAATAAAGAGGGAATAATTATTGACTTTGCCAACATTAGCCTGATGTTCATAGGTGTAATCTTTTGAAGAACGTATAGATTACGAAGTATACCGTATGTTTTACCAATAGACGATTTTATGTGATCCGACCATGTTAACTTTTCATCAAATACAATGCCTAGGTTTCGCGCATTAGCAACAATATCAATAGGTATATTCGCAATTTTCACTGTTTTTTCTACTGGAAGATTTACCCGGGTATTGCTAATTAAAATACATTTAGATTTTTTAGGATTTAAGTTTAGCCCATTAGACTTTGCCCATGAATCTATAGCTGCCAGATCTGTGTTCAGTCTCGTAATGCAGTTCATGATCTCACTCTTAGGAGTGCTAATATACACCTGTACATCATCTGCATACATATGAATATTGCAGTATTGCATAAGCTGCGGTAGATCATTACTATACAAAGAGTAAAGCAGAGGGCCCAAAATAGATCCTTGCGGAACGCCTCTATCCACTGAACGTAGTGATGATACTTTTCCTCCTATCGATACAAACTGCGAACGGGATGATAGATAGGAATAAACTAGATGGCTTGATGTGCTCGAAAATTTAAAAAACTTCTGAAGTTTGTCGCACAGTAGCTTATGATCAACTGTATCAAACGCCTTGGAATGATCAAGCATAACCAGAAATGAGACTCTGTTATTATCAAGGTTAGACCTTAGATCCTCTGAAACTTTTTGCAATGCTGTTATGCAGCTATGATTTTCCCTGAAACCTGATTGAAATTCTGTTAAAAGAGAGTTGTTTTGTAGAAAGGATCGGATTTGTTTATTCAACAATTTTTCGAAAGCTTTAGACAAAAAGGGAAGAATTGAAATCGGGCGGTACTCAGAAGTGTTTTTTGGTATTGGTATCACCTTTGCAATCTTCCAAGACATTGGAAACTGCGATTTGGTGATAATGCTGTTAAAAATATGGGTCAAATAGGGTAAAATATTACACAAAATTAGCTTCAAGAATCTAGGATCTATAGCATCTGATCCAGT
Organism: Phaonia tiefii; assembly: GCA_963931995.1. Taxonomy (NCBI): domain Eukaryota; kingdom Metazoa; phylum Arthropoda; class Insecta; order Diptera; family Muscidae; genus Phaonia; species Phaonia tiefii. Next base: position 101,897,512 of record OZ008367.1, on the reverse strand, counting down.
AGCATTGGATTTAATTTCGATTATGCTTTGCATTACATCTGCCTGAGTCACGCAACTAAAACAGAAAAATGGTGTATGTGAATGCGTAGAAGGCATAATACGGTCATAGTAATTATAATTTGGAGTAGTAAACGGAATATTAATGAAACTTTTATTCAGCTCATCCACGTTTTCGTTTGCATCCGCCGTTGCACGTTGTTTTCCTATGCCCATTGATTGAATTTGCCTCCACTTTTGTTTGGAGTTGAGAGCGTTCGTAAACTTGGTATTTATAAAACTCCTTTTCTTTCTACGCAATGTTGAAGTAACGCTATTTCTTAGATTTTTGTACACCTGGTGCATTTCTGGAATTTTGAATTTTTTCCAACGAGAGAAGGCAATATTTCTTTGCTCCATTAGCCTAGTTACCTCATCATCAATCCATGGATCTTGTTTGTTGTCAATAATCTTTTTCTTCAACGCGACGTGCTTGTCAAAGAGCACGTTAATATTATGCTGTAAAAATTCCACCTGATCATCGACTGATAGCATATAAAAAATGTTATCCCATCCTATGGTAACAAGATCATCATGTAGTGAATTCAGATTTATGTTCTTAAAATCCCGGTAATATATAACATTTCTTACTTTATCTAGGCTAAAGTCAAAGGTTAAAAAACATAGATCGTGCTTGGAGAACATGGGGGCCGACAGTTGATCATATAGTAATACTTGCTGCGAGTCAGAGACAAAAAATAAATCAATAAGGGTGTTACATGAATGCGAGAGATATATAAGTAAATTTTAGGGCGATAATTTTTGTAGAACATTTTGACCACGCCCCCCGTCAATTTGGAGCATTTTTTTTGCGAGTTTTCAAAAAAAATTAAAAATTGTGGTTATACGTGACAGTTAGAGGGTTAATTTGTTTATCTGCATCTTTTCTCTAAAACTTCTGAACTCAATTTGTACCTCAGAAGTAAAGAACACACAATTTTGCATGCCGATATGTTGCAGGAAAGTTCCGAGGGGTGGAAACTTTGACCCGCCCTAAAAAAAAATTCTGATCAGATCTGGCAAAACGCCGATACACCTACATATATGTTTTTTGCCCTTTCTACCAGAATCCGTTGACAGAACCCCATAATTTTTTTGGTGTCGCACAGTGTTGTTAGTCTTTGCCCCGTCTTTTTAGAATAGGACGATTTTTTTCTCGAGAAAACGAAATCCGCCGGCAGAAAAATCCGAGGGAATATTCAGAATTGGGCTGATAATATTATGTTTATTGACTTTTAATCAATTACAATTATTTAATTGATATTAACAAGTTCTTTATCGTTGCAAATAATTTAAGATTGATAATTGAAATCGTGTTTAATTTTTTTCTGCGCAGACTGACATGGTTAAGCGTCGTACAGTGTCGGAAAGCTAATTTCATCTGAAGACAGCGGAGGTCTAATATGATTCTTTCTATGCGTTTTCCATATCACATGTTAGATACCCCCATCCCTGTGGACGAGGTAATAAAAGTTTATATTTTTGCATATTGGCAATGATAACAATATCAACTTTGCTTGAGAGTGTTATGCATTTTGTTTGCACATAGTCAAACCCACTCTCATATTCCTGGAATTGGGACGGATTCCATTGTTACTATTGTTTCATACAACTTTTCCAGCAAACTACCACTTGTGCGATCCAGCGATCGCAATTTCAATATATTTAATGAATTGAAGTCTTCCGAGTAGCTGTTTTAATTATATAAACAGTTGTTGAACAACGTTAGTATTTTAATTTATTTGTTTGCAGTGATTACTCGTAATTTATTTAAATTTTTTAGATATTTTGTATTTACATTTTTTAGAGGTATATGAATATTAAGTTCACAATTGGAAAATTGGTTGGAATTCTAGGATGATGTCTAATCCTAGCGAGTTTAGTTTTATTGACCAAATTGTGCTAATTCCGCATTAACATTTTGAGTAAGGACTTTTAAATTTCCCTATCCAATCATTTTACTTAAGTCCAGTATTTATTGCGTATCAGTATAAGCTCAGAGTTCTTCAATGCTATTTGTATTTGCTACCTGTCCCCAGCGTTCAGTTTGTTCAAATGCCATTTAAAACTAAGAAGACATTTATTATGCCAGTTTTATGAAAACCATTTGCACTTGTCAACAAATTCATGCTTAATGGTGAATTCATTGTATATTAAAGACAGATTTCTCTCATTCTCATTCTCTGTATTTGATTACGACAAACAAAATTAACATTTTCGCCTTTGTTTACCATTTTAAGCAAATCCCTGCTTATCGTTACACAGGACCGACTGACATGATTGTAAAATTCTCGAGATGAATGAAAGAAAAATATCTATCTAAGCTACAAAATTACGATAACAACAAAGATTTTCCAAAAAAGATAATAAAGGGATACAATTTAGTTTAACTTAACATTTTGCTTCTTTTCATGTTACGATTTGACATAAAAAAATTCACAAGAAAATGATCAGAACTGCGAACAAGAAAATAACTTGGCTTATAATTCCAACAGCCCAATGAAAACCAAAGAAGGATGACCGCCATTGGAGGCGGTAGAGAACAAAGTGTATCGGAAGATAACAAATCCTTATCAAAAAGCTGATGGTAAATTAATACATGCACATGCCATCATTGCCCAAGGAAAAGTTCAAGTAAAACAAAAGTTTTTACATTCATTGCTCTAAACGTGGGAGCATTAGAGATACGGCAAGACACAGCAACTTGGCACCCTACATCCTTGATGTTGAAATGGTTTTGAGTTAATTTTATTCGTGTATACTGTCAATATTTGAATTGTTGAAAAACAAAAAAAAAAAAAACAATGGTGTCCCTTTACAACCCATGAAAGAATAGGGTAGGGCTTCTCACAACCAGTGCGCTTTCTAGTTTTATACTCACTGATTTGGTGACCTGATTGGACCATACCAGTGCGGCTTTAGGCCTGGAAAATCGACAACTGACGCTACGCCAATTCCTGGAGAAGACACACGAAAAACAAATCGATACCTATCATCTATTTATCGATTATAAAGCGGCCTTCGATTGTCCCATACGGGAGAAACTCTATGAAGCAAAGTCTGAGCTTGGTATTCATGCAAAACTCATACGCCTTTGCAGGATGACCTTGACGAACACCAAATCCACAGTGAAAGTTGGTAAGGATCTTACCGAACCATTCGAAACTAAGCGAGACCTCAGGCAAGGTGACAACCTATCGTGCGATCTCTTCAACCTCTTAATGGACATCATTATGAGGAAAGCTGCAGTCAAGCAATCATCAGCAAAAGTTACATGCTGCTCGCGTATGCTGATGATATAGATATCACTGGGCGCACAATAAGAGTAGTTACTGCGGTTTTTCCGAGAATTGAGAAGGAGTCAGCAAAAGTGGGTCTGACGGTAAATGAAGACAAGATAAAATTAATGGTTTCAACGAAGAGGGCCTCCACGCGAATAGACCAAAGCGTGAACGTTGATAACCGTTATAACTTCGAGGTGGTGGACGAATTTATATACCTCGGATCTGCCGTAAACAAAAACAACAACTTCAGCCTTGAGATCAAGCAGAGAATTGTGTTTGCGAATAGATGTTATTTTGGGCTAAGCAAGCACTTTAAAGATAAAACCCTCTCTCGAGTAACACAAGTCCAGCTGTACAGACTCTCATTCAACTTGTCTTGCTTTATGGCGCAGAATCCTGGGTCCGATTGTAATCGGACGCAACATCTGCAGGAGTCTGCGAGAGATAAATACTCCGAAAAATGAATGGCCCTATAGTGCACAACCCCGGGGTTGTCCAAGACCGGATAAGTAAGTAAAGTACTCACTGATTGGGACCTACAATTTTAAACCGGTTCCGAACGGTATTTTGAAAAGCTTTTTCATGGCCAAATACTTGATAGTGTCGAAGTCACTATTCTAGGTGAGTGCCGCCGAATGATCTCATGTACAAGTGGTGCGCACACTAACCATTGCACCACAGATTTATTAGAGACAAATAAATATGTATGTCTTGAAATTGGTAATTTAAAAAAAAATTAAAATTTAACAAAATTTTAAAAATCAACATAGTCAGTTTTTGCATAAAACCACAAGTCGTCTCGACGGTGCTTAATACAGTGTCATGGTCCGGTAAAGTGTTTATGTTGAAGAGAACAAGACTGCGGGGGAACTGATAGTTCAGGGAAATAATTTAAAATAGAAATATGTTTAATATAATTAAGGGGTGACCGTAGGTGTGGCAATGATTAATATACTGGGCTTTTGTACATGAGAACGTGGCTTCGATCTCTGCTCGAACTACGTTACATTTCTTCGACGACGGTCACCATGCTTAGTGATGGCGACAATATCGAGTATTTAAAACTATCGGTCCCAGTCCATGAGTGTAAAACTATTAAGCGCGCCGCTTCCTAGTTGTAAGAAACTCTCCACAAGCCGTTCATAGGATGTAATGATACAACAGTTTTTTTTTAAGGGTTTCCGAACAAAATCAACTTCAGCGTTGAGGCTCATTTTCATTCCGTTGTCTTCGTTAGTCACCATAATCGTCAAAATTGTTGCATTTGGAGTTCAAAAATAATAATCTAGTTGTCTTGTTCCTAAAAAGACTGGAATAAAAAAATTACATGAGATGTCGGGGGGCACCCGGTTGGACCGAAGTTCTTTCGCTATATATTATGTTCTAGCTAGTTCCAACACGCCTAAGGCTTTTTTTTACAAAGAAGTACTTTTTATAAGAACAGGTACTTTTTAAAGAAGTGGTACACTTTTTAGGAAAAGGATATTTTTTTAAGAAAATGTACTTATTTTCAGAAAGGCTACTTATCTCAAGAAAAGAAAAGAAAACGAATTATTTTATTTTTAAGAATATGTAGTTTGAACAAAACGAATGTATGTAAAAAGATTTATTTTTTTAAGAGAAAGAATATGTAGTTTGAAGAAAACGAATGTATGTAAAAAAAATTATTTTTTTAAGAGAAAGTATTGTTTTTTTGAAGAATAGGTTTATTTTAAGAAATGGGAATTTTTTTTAGAATTGGTCCTTTTTTCAAGAACAGGTACAATTTTAAGAGTCGATAGTTATCTCAAGAAACGTTAATTTGTTTTACATTAAAGGTACTCTTTAAAGAAAAAGAAGTTTTTAAGAAAAGGTAATTTGTGTACTTCTTAAGAAAAGGTAGTTATTTAAAAAAAATACTTTTTTAAGAAAAGGTATTTTTGTTAGAAAATTTACCTTTTTAAGCAAAGGTACTTCTTTAAGATAAGGTATTTTTTTAAAAAAAATTACACTGTTTAAGAATATGAATAAGTATTTTTTCTTTCACAGGGTGGTTCAGGAAGTTCCGGACAAATTTCTCCAGCGTATTCCTTGGCTCATTTCATGAAGAAAAGTTCACTAGGACCATGTCCGAAAATGCAAAGGTGCGAAATGGCAGCGGGTTCAACATTTTGGGATTGGTGGTCGGAGGGTAAAATTGCTAACATTTTTTGGCTTGTTGGAAAGGTCTTTAAAAGGCCTTTCAGAATCAATAAAAAAAAGTAGAAAAAAGTTAAATCGCCGAGATACAGAGCTTTCGGAAAAAAATGGAAAAAAAATTCACATACCCTCAATTTGCTCAGCCAGATGTGTTTTTCTGTTGAAAGATAGCCATTCCTATTACCTTTCCAAAATGACCAAAACGAAGCCCAGGGGTCTTACCGTTCCAAAGGTACGACCATTTTACTGAAATGCAAAAACTTTTGTTTTTGTTTTTGGAAGCGAAATAACAGCACACATTTATTTGTTTTTGTAAATTAACCCCTTTAAGATTTTAGTTTCCAGTCCATTCATCAGTACCTAAAAAGTAAGTAGTATTTATAGGTATTCATTGATAGAAGTTTCTGCAAGGCCCCTTAAAGACCTTTCCAACAAGCCCGACCACTGGCTCAGAAGTTAGCAACGTTACCCTACTACCCTCCGACCGACAATCCGAAAATTTTTAATCCGCTGCCATTTCGCACCCTTGCATTTTCGGACATGGTCCTAGTGGACTTTTCTTCATGAAATGAGCCAAGGAATACGCTGGAGAAATTTGTCCGGAACTTCCTGAATCACCCTGTATAGAAACCACATGCACTCATATTCCCTGCAAACCAACTACCAGAAATCTACCGTGGTATATATCTGGTATTCTACCAGGAAGTCTTATTTGAAAAATACACATGCTCGTGACAATTCTACCCAATTAAAATTGTGTACATGTGAATACATGTGATTGTTCATCTTGTTTTCACGCATACTAGATTGCATTGCGCTTTCTCTGTTACTGGTAGAGTTTCTGGTAGATCTTCCAAATATTGTGCCAGAAATGCGGTTAGCATGTGTTAGTAGCGAAGAAAAATTGTCTTAATGTGTTGGTGCTTTCGCATACCTTTTGGTAGACGTGGTTTGCAGGGGTTTAAATCCACTAAGTGCACACACATGGTCTGAAAAGTGATCTCTCTCTTGAATGGTTCCACTTTTCGTACAACAAAAACGAATAAATAAATAGATAAATGACAATGTTAACGTATTGTTCAACTTCGAGCAATTCCTGAGTACTTGGCAATCATAGCGTCCGTGTTCAATTACACTTCAGGGGAAGTGAATAATAGAAAATACTTGGTGTCAATTAGAGTCTGCATGGCGGATGACCTATTTATGACCCTCCACCGCAGGCGGTTAGTTTTATTTTTTCCGAAATTTCTGTACCATTCTCTAAAGCAACATTTACATTTCCCCGTTAATTGCAAAAGTAAACGCCTAAAGCCGTATACATTTTGTACAAGAAAAGTTAATTCCATTGTTGACCTGAGATTAAATTGTGAAGTCACTGTAAACAAAACAAATCCAGGCCGTATGACATAATGTCGTGATTACGTATACCATCACAAATATTAAACGTATACCATTGCAAATTTTAAAGTAACGTATATATGTACATAACTTTCAGCGCGTAGTAGTACTGGTCTGGTGAATTACCGCTGCATAAGCATCATATATTTCAAATTTATTTCTTTAAATTTGTTTTAAATTTTTACATTAATGTTTTTAGTGATGTGTTGGAAATAGTTTCATTAAAAGTAATTTTTGAATAAGAACTCTATCCCGGTGCGCTTTAAATAAATGTTAGTGGAAGGTTTTAGCATCTGCTGATTTTGTTGACTTAGTTATTATTTATGGTATATATTATTATTTAGAGTATTAATATTACCGCAGAAAATAAATATCAACACAGTACTTCATCAGTTTTTGGAAAGAGCGCATGCAAAATATTGAAAATTTTTAATTTTAAACTGTAAGTGAACAGGAAAGATATTAGTCTGATATTTAAGTATCTCAAAACTATTTTGTCAGTGGAAAAACTATAATTTTGAGAAAGTATTCTTACTTAACTGACAAACTGGTAATTTAGAAAAGTTTTCCACGTGTTTTAGAACCTCTGACAATGCAATGCTGTCGTGAGCAAAATTTGGGGCTAAGAGTAACCAAGCTTTTACCAAAATCAAAAAAGTCAACCTTAAAAATCGGCACAATATATGCCACTAAGCACCCTTCTATTTACATCATTTAGTAGTTACGCAGAAGCAAAAAGTAGAGATGTGTCAGTGGGACACCAGGCTTGATCGAAGTTCCTTTTACTAAATACAAAAATATATATATATATTTATTAATGCGTATGTGTTCACAAAGCCGTGCGCGTCCAACCTTCCTCACTATCCTACCAGGTTTGTATTTCTTGGGTAATGGTTTACCCTGGGAGAAAAAAATGGTGTCCCATAACATCCCATGAAGGGATTGGGGAGAACTTCTCACTTACCCTGGGCAACTCATTATTATTGCCGTGGGCAATAGTTAGCGATCATGAACCCATTACGGGAAAGGGACAAATAATGGGGAGCGGAATTACCCATCACGATTAACCATTACACATGGAGAATGTGTAAGCGGCCTTTATCCATTACTACCCACAATAACCCCCCCATTTTTCGTCGAAAATATGAATAAATTAGTACAAATTTCTATATTTCGGAACGGAGCGTCCAATCGAACGGGTTGGGAAAGGTTTTTAATAAAGTCGTCCAATTTTTTAAAAAATAGCCAAAATATGAAAATAGCTCAAACAAGCCCATAACTCGGAGTTCCTCATCGTAGTGGGTGACTACCCATTATTTTCCTCATTACCCTGTGGGTCATTACCCCATTCACCCTTATTACGATTGTCGTCGACATAAATCGACGTTGTCTTGTGACGACAGTTGAAAATCGGGATTTGTGTAGTCGTTATCGAAAACTAACGACGTCTGTCGACACGACACATATTTGGAATTTTGTAACTAGAATTGACGTTGACATTGAATTGAAACGACTCTATTTCTCTCGACGCAGTTTTTGATAACGACTTGATTCCGCGAGGATGTAAGTGCAGTTGTCTGTCTGACAGTAAATGCAATGAACAAAGACCTCGTTTTATTAGTAATATATTGAACTTAGTTTTAATAATTTGAACTTATACAAACAATTAATGAAAAATAATTTTGTATATTAACACGGTCACTGCCCTGAAACAAAATTAGCTGCTGGAATTGAGTTCCTTCAGGGATCAGTTAGGACTACAGGCTTCTATGTCTTCACTGTCAAGTGCACACCAGTAGATGCATTGCCTAGGCAGTGGTTGTGGTCTTCTTGTGACATATGCGCCTGCTCTGCGCGCTTTCAGTCATGCAATTGGTCTTTTAATTTAAGTCTGATATTTTTCAAACAAACGGCCGCTAACGAAGCGTACAGTTCAAATCCTTTAAGATAGCCGAATGGTTGGTCCATGGTGAATTTGATGAGATCATTTCTTGTTCTCCATTACGTCCTTCTCTCCAATACACTCAGCCCTGGGGCCAGTAAAAGCTATATGTACCTCTCAATTCACCGCTTCCATTCCCTTAACCTGGTGATATATGGCGTCTACATCCAATAACTTCCAAATCGGACTCGATATGGCTCCGATAATTAAACACTTTTTAGAACTTGATAAACTTCACAAAACTTTCTTCTTCTTCCTGCTTTTATTCACTGCGATTGACAACTTTGTATATGTTTTTAATAGGTTATCGATAAACATTCGACGTCGTCTCAAGACAGTAACAGAATACCAAACTAGCGTCGATGTGACAACGATGTTGACACGAAGTGACGTTGACATAAAAACGACAAAGACGTCGACGACGACAACCGTAATAAGGGAGAACATTTTTCTTGTACCATAGAGAAATAGACAAGTGCCGCCATCCCTCTCTTCACGTTCTCTTGGTGATGACGAGGTAGTAGGTCATTTCATCGAGTTCGAGTTGATTTTGTAGTTTACTCTTTGGCTGGACATAATACGGACAGAAATTAAAAGGGAATGCGTATTTTCGTTCGACGCAAACAACATTAAACATAATTTAGCTGTCACTACTATCAATCAAACAAACTCTCTCAGTAAATTGATAACATTTGGTGTGTTGCAGATGCAGATGGGCGGTTGGATGTTGGGGAGTATTGGTTTAATAATACCAGATGGCTCAAACCAACCAACAATAAGTCAGCAACGGCATTTCGTTTTGTGCGTTAAAATGTTTGTGTAAATACACTATATACTAACAATAAAATATAACAAAAAAGTCCAAAATACTTTTAAATTTCACAGCTTTTAATCAAAACCTAATGAAAAATTTAAGTCAACAATTTTTGTAATTCCACCTGGTGTAAGTCAATTTACGTCACATAACTCTCTATCGCACCGACCTATAGAGTAATACTTAAGAGTTTCCATTACTCTCTTCGATGCCTCTTCATGACGATGAGGTAGTAGGCCCTTTCATCGAGTTTTATTTGCTGCTGTATTTTTACCAATTTTACACTTTCGTTGGACACAAAACTGACAGAAATCAAAGGGAATGCGTATTTTCGTTCAATGCAAGCAACATAAAACATAATTTAGCTGTGTTTAGTATCAATAAACACTATTTAAAATTTGTTCCTGTCTTCTTTGCTCTCATTCTACATCATCGGCCTAGTACCTTTTCGATCAGCAGTGCCATAGAATCCCTCTGACCGACCGCACCACGTATAGTGTGAACAGAAGTGTTAGGTAAGAAGAATGGCAGGTCTATATGGCAATACTCTATGATTTAAACTTAGTTTACTGCATGGTATATAATCTTTATTTCTTCTTTGGTCTCTTATTATAAATCATTTCCTTAGCCCTGCTGTTAGATTAGAAAAAACTTACGAATCTTAGATTGAGGGACCATTTGGTCCATACTGCAATTTTCATCCAAAATAATAATTTTATCTTATTCTTTGTAACTATTTTGGTTCAAAAATTTCTAAAGCAAGTATTTGACATATCAAAAACATCCGCTAACATATCAAAAACATCTTCTAAATATTTGACATGAATTTACATTCGCTTGGTAATGAAAAAACTTACGAATCTTAGATTGAGGGACCATTTGGTCCATACTGGAATTTTCATCCAAAATAATAATTTTATCTTATCCTTTGTAACTATTTTGGTTCAATAATTTCTAAAGCAAGTATTTGACATATCAAAAACATCTTCTAAATATTTGACATGAATTTACATTCGCTTGGTAATGAAAAAATGTACTATTGACCAAATGGTCCTCTAACCTAAGATTCGTCATTTTGTATTTTTCTCAGTCCTGAATAAAGTTAGAAAATTTAATTTTCGCACATAACATTGTTTTATTAAAAGACCCCATTAGCAGAAAAATTTAGTCAGTATATATCACCGTTCCAAAGTTACAAGGGAAAACAGAAAAAATTTGGACCAAATGGTCCTAATCTAACAGCAGGGTTAGTATCTTTTCGATCAGCTGTGCCATAGGAACCCCCAGACTGATTCACGTTCACAGTTCATTGTTTAGCATTTATAATTAATGTAAATAGCGACATACGCACAGACGAATGCAAGCGAATACAGCGGCCTAAGAATGGAAAAAGAATACAGAGTTCCGATACAGAGAGTGCTAAGGTATACTCGTTAGAACAGCTGATTTGAAAACTTGTAGGTGTTTCTCTTATGTTACATTTAAATACATTTAGGGTTTGTACTTTTTTGGTGACTTTTACTATAAATTTTTGATAGAAAATTTGATAGATAATAAACCCGACACACAAACAAAATACCTCTGTTTGGTGCCCAAAATTACAACTATTCCTACTGTGTTTACCTTTCTTATTTTACTATGAGCAGTGCCGTACGTAGCTGTTTGTCCCCTCTCTTAACGCTGTAAAAGAAGGGGAGACAGAAAGAGTGAGTCATAGTATAGGCGTTTACGCTACTGCGGCCCACCCCGTTCAGAGCAGTGAGGATAGAGAGAGAAAGAGCGTGCTATCGTACTATATCAAAAGTGTCGTAACACTTTCAGGTTTAACACCTTTTCGGCCTAGCCCCCATCCCGAAACATGCGATAAGGAACTTCTTACTAAAAATCATTAAAATCAGCTTTAAAGTTTATTTTATTTATTTAGTACTTTTCGTCTTTGGATATACAACTTCTGTAGGGTGCATCTAAATTCTCTATTTAAATACAATCTTAGATAAGTTGAACAAAAATATAGAAGATCTCACAGAATTGGATACAAAAATGACAAGACCTTATGCCATATATGAATATGAAAATGTCCCCAAAATACAATTTTATTCGCAACAGCAACGCAATGGTAAATCAACGCATCTAGGAAACTGTTCATTGTAGCAATGCAAACACCGTACCGAATATATATCATGCCTCGAAGGATGAGTTTTTCTTTCAGTGTAATGAACACAGCCTGTGACTATCAGAGTAGCATTTGTAGGATAAATACCAAGACATAAGCAGCTGCAAAATATTAGTGCTGATTTTGCTAATTTAGGCTTTTTGACTGATGATGCCTAAACCGAGAATGGAAACGAGCACAAAACAGTGACAGCAGCAGCAATTCAACTTCAACCCCTGGTTGCTTCTCGCCACTACTTCGAAGGATTTCTTTCATTTTATCGCCTTAATGAAGGATACGAAATAGTATTGATTTTTGTACTTATCGGATATTTATTTTTGTACAATATACGATGGGGAATGATTCGGTGGTCTATAAGGATTTATATGGTTTTATTTTAGATGTTGCGTTCTGGTTGTGTTTCCTTTTGAGCTTTTGCTTTTTGTTACTTTTGTCTTTAAGATGTTTTATTCGTTATACTTGTAGTGGAAGAGGTGTTAAGTTGTTAATGGCGTCATGCTTAATATATTAAATTCTGCCTTTTGTTGGTGTTGAATTTGCTTTTATTAGAAATTGTTTAAATAAACAGTTTTTGTCATTGGATTATGAACGAATTACAGCCTTAAAGGAAATTACAACTTTAAACATAACGAGGATCTAAAAACAACTAAATTTTAAACATATGGTAGGGTCAAACCAAAACAGAACGAGACAACTACAATTAGAATAGTTCGTTCTCTAAATAGAACTTTCAAAAAAAAAAAAAAAAAAAAAAACTTCTGCATCAGTGCGTGTAAGTAGGAAAGCAATGTGTAAGTAGCGACAACAATCGCTCTGCACACAATCAATATATGTCTTCGGTTAGTGACTTGTGTAAATACACACCGCAGTGGCTTAACGGGCTAGACGCTGCTGAAGATGATGCTTCACAAACATCGAAACGATCGTCCAGCGAATGTGAGTTCGAATCCCGCCCGCGGCATTTACATTTTTTTCACTAACCGGATAAAACATGATCTCTTACGGCCTGTAAGAAAATTACAACTTTAAACATAACGAGGATCTAAAAACAACTAAATTTGAAATTAGGGAATATTTGGACGTATGAGCTGAATAGTGTATTGGTTTTGAGATTGAAAGGTTGCTTGTTTCAAAGGTTTAAAGGTTGAAAGGTTGCTTGCTTGTAATTAAATTTTCGTATAATCACAATATATTTGGCAGACTTCGCAATGGATAGTTACACAAATTCATATAACCCTGCAATAACCACCATATATTTCCATGACGCGCAGAGGTTCTGAATCAATTCCCATCGGTCGAAATTCAATAACTTTTGATCTAGTAAACATTTTTGGGTTGTGTTAAAAATTGCACTGTGATTCATACAATTTTAACGGTACTGCCCAGAATTTACTTTTATTGTAAAGTTTTGTGTCTTGGCATTAAAACTTATTTTCCTTGTCCCAAATATAGTTTGTTTGAAGTAAATAATTCCTGAAAAAAACTGTTATCTTTAGAACAAATATTATATATATATCATTTTACTACAAGTATATCACAGAAATCATTGCCTTGCTAAACAACATTTTACGAAAGACTTAAAAGTTTGAAGAAACCACAAATGGCAGAAACTTACCTTTACAAAATAGATCAAGAAGAGGTAAATCAATTTTTGACTACATTTTCCCCCTTATGTGTTTTCCCCACAAACTCAAACGACAAAATTGGTATTTTCGCACTAACCAAAATGGTTCGTTAGGGACAGACGCTATCTCGTTAAACTCTAAAAATGCCCTTATTAAGACTCGTATAAACTGAATGCAAAAACCCTATGGTTTGTCACAGTCACAGCGATCATTTTACTTCAAAATCCCCAATTTTGAAAGATTTTTCCCCCTTTAGGAATTTGACAATTTTGTTGGGAAAAATGGAAAACCTGTAAGCCGTTAACGTAGGAGGCATTTTGTCTACAACTGTCCAGAATTTCATTATGATACCTAAATTTGTGTAGATTTGACCCAATTTTCAATAAATTTTTTTTTCCATTAAAAACTACTTTTTCATATACAGAGCGCAGCCGTTTCAGGGTGTCCATTGCATAATGTTCACACTTAATAGATTGAATAGGATGTTTACTGTTTATTGCTGACAAAATTACCTGACATCTGCGAAGGAGCTCTTCATCGACTTCAGTGATTTTGGACCATATTTCATAATTTTCAAAAAAATTTCTAGACGTATTGCCATCGTTTGTAGTTACATATCATAATAATGGTTTGCCAATGTTAAGACCAGTTGCTTCTTTAATTTCAATTTATATTCTTCTTTTCTCGGTTGCTCTAATTTCAATGAGGTCCGTGTTATTTCTATTATTTGTCAGTTGATTTCTAGGTTGATTTCTATAGTTAAGATCGTAAGCAAGATGAAGAATGTATTCCATAAATCGTATATGGGCAGGCAATGAAGATGTACCAACCTCTAGAAACTCCTTTTTCATACCAGTATTAGTTTCAGTCGAAATTTGATGACTGAATGGACATAAACATGGAAACAATGATCTAGGAGAAAAAGCTAAACAAAGACGATATAAATTTTGTCCACCCGTTCAAGTGAAGAAGTCGAGGACGCTTTTAAGGATATGTTAAAAAGAAAAAAACAACCGACGGATGCACTTAAAATAGTCGATATTCTTCGCATTTGCCAATTGAAAATTTGAGAATTTTTGGAAATAAAATTTTTTGTATTAAAAAATTTTAAATTTTAGAAGGGATCTGCCGGACGTTTTAACTAAAGTAGCTCAAAAAGAGCACTAAACGCATATCCAGTATGTTTTCTTTTTGACCTGTAGAAAGAATAACAAAATGACAAGCGAAATAATGTTGTCGCCTTTTTGAAAAAAAAACAATAATATTGGGAACTCTTTCGGAAGCATTGTCTTGAGCACTGTCTAACTTTTGTTTGAAGTACTATATTTGCACCAGTCTTTTCACTAGCTGGTTTAGAATTTTATAATCAATCGAGCAATCCTAAAATGGCATCGCACCGTTAAAAACACGGAACCAACTTCGTCAAAAATATGTTTTTTTAAACTTAAATATCTCTTAAACCATTTGAGATAACCCACACATGACGGCATAGTTTTTGTAGGTATTTACTAGCACCATGCAAAATGTCTTTGCAACTCGATTAAAAATTTGGCATAGGCAAAAAAAATTTGCCCGGTAGTCCCCATAGCCACTAGGTGTCCAAACTTTTCCATATCATCAGCAAAATACCTCTGCTTTAAGCATGTAAAATCGCGACACCTTATTCCGTTTAAAACTTACAGAATTAGTTCCAAAAAAATCGATTTTGAACCAGTGTTTATCGGTTAAAGGGATTCCACGTCTTGCTTTACAGAACGATATTCGATTTACCTCTTAAATGAACGACGTGTGGATTTTCCAGGCCCAAAATGCAAACAAGTTTGTTTTTTCACGAAGGTGAAAATGGGCTTTATCGGATCAGATGATTTTTCGGTAAAAAGTCTTATCTTCAGACTCAGAACTTTGGAAGAAAGTTTTTAATAATTCCCAATTGTCTTGAAGAATAAAGTGACCCATTTCGTAGACTACTAAGCTATAGCTAATACTCTTTCGCATCAATAATGCCAAATTTTGAAATCTGTTTCGACAAAATGGGGGATTCAAATTACCATGTTCATGCTTTGTCAATTGCTGACAAAAGACGTCAGAATTTATGGTTTGGCATTTAAGAAGCAGTTCGAAATAAATTATTCCCTTAAAATCCCACCAAAGGGACAACATAAACTTTTTATACCCTCACCCATAGAATGGGGATATATATCATTTAATACGAAAAAAAATTTAACACGTAGAAGGAGCCATGTTAGACCCTCATCTTTGGACGAAATTCGTTTTGGGACTTTCTAAGACGAATGAACCATGTCCGTCTGCCTGGCTGGCTGGTTGGTCGACACGATAACTGCGCTAAATCTTTGTCGATCACAGCGAAATGTTATTTGTAAGTTTTGGATAGAAAATGGGTGTTTTGGCCACGCCCCTTCTGGCACCTTCCTTACCAATCGACACATTTAGGATAAAATCAAGTTTCTTCTAAAACTTTTTTCTTGTAGATGTGATTAACTGCAACTCAAACATTGGTTAATAATCTATAAACGTCTATCTATAAATCTATAAACTTGGGGTTCGTCCAGGTTGTCAATGCGATAAGTCGCGTGAAGCACTTCCGATCTTAATAAAATTAGGATATAGGCTTCACGTCATCAAACGCGAGTCACCAAGTAAGACAAGGTTGATTTTTCCACGCCCATGTTGGTGCCTCCCATATATACGTTGTTCGGCCGGCTTGTTGTTCGGCATGATAACTCCCGCAAGACTGAACCAATCTTTATGAAACTTGGTACTAGACAAAATTTAGCCAAATGCCACTCTTCTATGGAAAATGAGTCATTATGCCACGCCCATGCTGGTACCTCCCAACAAAAGCGTGGTGGTCGTCCGAGTTGTCAATGAGATAAGTCGACTGAAACACTTCCGATCTTAATTAAATTAGGTTATAGGCTTTGTGTCGTCAAATGCAAGTCACCGATTAAGACAAGAGTGATTATGCCACGCTCTACCAATATAAGTTGTGCGGCCGGCTGGTTGTTCAGCAAGATAACTCCCGCAAATCTGAACCAATCTTTATGAAGTTTGGTACTAGACAAAATTTACTCAAACGCACACAAAAGGTGGGCGGATGGCCGGTTGATCGACACGATAACTCTTGTGGACTACAAGCGATCTTAATGAATTTAGTCAGCCGATTAAAATCATTTCAAAATATCCAATATAAAAAATAGCAAAATACAAAATATATACCATCTATATGAGAAAACCGAAGTTACTTTCTTGCCGTCCCACTAGTAGTAAATGTGCGGAAATATTGTGTCGATAGTTCGTACGTATTTTTTTTATTGAGTTTTGCAAACCTTCACGTGAAATGTTGATCTTGGCACGGTCTATATTGCATTTTTTTGTTACTGATTACTATTAGTTTTATTTGATTTATTCGATCTCAAGAGTCTCTATTGCAATAGATAACGTTTTCAAAAATAAGTTTTACAAAATACATCCACATGATTCCTGTCAAACCGTATAGCTATTTGAAACCATCAGCGGTTGTTTGGAATGATGCTATTAAAAAATACAAATAAAAACTCAGTTCATCTGAGCATCCCTTAAACTGCAAATGTTCGAAAAATATTGCAAGCACAAACACACAAGAAAACATTCGCAAACCTTTTTTACATTAATTATTAATATTATTATTTTTAATAGAAAGCAGCTTAACATGGAAAATAGTATAAAAACACAAATAAATATATTACATTTAATTATGTCGAAAAAGTCAGAGTTCCGCCAAGTGCTATTACGTATCCTTATAGATATATATTTGCCAGGCAGTTGTGAGGATTTGTGCGTGGAATACTTAATGTGGAAGGATGTACTCAGTCGAGTGCACACGCATATGGCGTACACCCATGTGGGATGTGGTGGGAGGGTTTGATTGTATTCTTTTACTAAACACTTTATTTCCGCGGGAATTTCATATCCTCTTCGATTGTTTTATTTTAATTGCGATGTGATATGTGAGGCTGAAGCTGTTGCTTTATTCGGTTCTGCTATTCTATTACGTTGCTTTTCTATTACTTTCTTTTTCACTTTTTCTGTACCGTGTTTCTTGTTAATGCAAGCTTGACTTTCAATCTAAAGTATTATATCCGGTTCAGTTCTATTGTTATTGTAGTCATTGCTTTTCACACTGTACATTAGGGTGTCCCAACAAATTTTTCTCTTTCGATTGGATAGCTTACACGGTAAAGTATTTTTGAGATTTTTTCAGATATTTCGGAAGAGGTGCTTCGGGATATTTTTCGAATTTTAATTAAAACTTGTTCAATAATCACGGTATTAATTTATTTTTATGAAATGGTACTTTTAAGAAAAGGAAATTTTTTAAAGAAATGTATTTTTTAAGAAAAAGTATTTTTTTTTTAAGAAAATTCTGTTTTTAAGAAATGGGAATTCTTTTAGAATTGGTTCTTTTTTCAAGAATTTTGTACAGAAAAGTTATTTTGTTTCACAAAAACGGTACTCGTTAAAGAACAGGTAGTTTGTTAAGAAAAGGCAATTTGTTGTAAGAAAATTTACCTTTTTTAGAAAAGGCACTTATTTAAAAAAAAAAAACGTTTTTAAGAAAATGTACTTTTTGTAAGAAAATTTACTATTTTTAAGCAGACACTTCTTTACGATAAGATATTTTTTTTAAGAAAAGGTACTTTGGCTAAGAATATTAATACGTTTTTTTTGAGAAAATTTACTTTTTTTAAAATAAATCACTTATTTAAGAAAATTTTCTTATTTTTTAACTTCTTTCACTTTGGCTTTTCCAAATTTACTTTTTATTGGATTCAAAACCACAATATATAATAAATATTGGTTACAGGCTGCACCAGAAAACTTCCCATTAACCAAGAAATTTCGCATCATATGTGAGACATCTATAAGTAGTTAATTTCTTTCTGTTAGAGTTGTGTCGAACTCGTTCACTAGTTCTCGAACTCGTTCATGCAAGGTGCACGGTCGTAACAATAGCGAACATACTCGCCGTATCGAACATGTGCATTATGTTTATGAGGGTGATGTCTGGTCACCCTAAATGAACTAGGTAGTTCATGAACTACCCAACTCTACTTTCTGTATGCCGTTAGTCTAGACACAAACCAAAGCAAAAGTAAACAATATAGTTGATAGTAATGGTTTGTAGCATAATAGTGTGTAAACACAAGTTGTTTAATTGTTTTTCATTTAGACCCCTTCCCGCAACGTGCGATGAGGAACTTCGTTCCAAAATCTACATGTGCCAAGTAATGACTGAGAATTACACGTCGAAAAAAACCGCCACGGCAACATATTGCAAGAACCACGTTTCATGAATTGAAGATCAGCTACGTTTTTGTTCCTTTGTTGTCTGTCATGTTTTTGTGAAAAGAAGTTTAAAGTAAGAACATTTATCTTAAAAAAGTAAATTTTCTTAAAAAAATACATATTCCTATTCTTAAACAAATCACCTTTTCTTAAAAACAAATACATTTCCTTAAAGAAGTACTTTGCTAAAAAAAGTAAATTTTCATTCTTAAAAAAAAAGTTTTTTTTTTCTAAATACGTACCTTTTCTTAAAAAAGTAATTTTTCTTACAACAGATTGGCTTTTCTTAACAAACTACCTTTTCTTTAAAGAGTATTTTTTTTTTTTAAAAAAATAACTTTTCTTGGGATAAGTACCTAATCCTAAAAATGTACCTATTCTTGAAAAAAGGACCAATTCTAAAAAAAATTCCAGTTTCCTAAAAGTAAATTTTCTTAAAAATAAAACGATACCTTTTCGTTTCTTGAGATAAGTTCTTTTCTGAGAATAAGTAAACTTTCTTAAAAAAAATATCAATTTCTTTAAAAGTCTACCACTTCTTTAAAAATTACCTGTTCTTAAAATGAGGACTTATTTTTACAAAAATTCATACTCTGATGACTTTTTTCTTACAGAAAGTACTTCCTTTTAAAAATATTACCTTCTCTTAAACAAACATTAACTTGTAGTGAAAGAAGTACCGCTCTTTAAAAAATGACCTTTTCGGGAAAATATAAGGACCTAAAAATATTCTTTTTAAAAATAAAATACATTATATAAAAGCATTTTTGTTAAAAAAAGATTATCAGTTTACAAAAACACATTTTCTTAATGATGCATTTAAATTAGTGTATTTTTCAACGGACGCCTTAAGCGTGTTGGAACCAACTACTACATAATATTTAGCGAAAGGAACTTCGTTCCCAACCGGGTGTCCCCTGACACCTCATATAATTTTTTTCATTAATCCAATGTGGAAAATAAATCCTGTGCAAAAGTGAAAGAGTTTCATATAATGGGTATAAAGCTTCAAAAAGGTTTTACTCAGAAACAGTAATCGCACATTCAACTTTTTTTTATAGGACATAAATATTTTAAATTTTCATAGAATTTTTAAAAGTTATAAAGCGTTATTTACAACATTTATGCAAAAATTTACGAATAAATTTAATATATGGTACCTTATCAAGCAAAATTATTGCCATGACCGGTGGATTATACTTATGAAAGTAAAGTTTGGAGGTTTTGCTTTAAAAATGTTGACTTAGAAACTAATAATATCGTGGTTATTAACCACGATTTACATAAATCCAAAAACGACCTCAAAACCTCGTCCGAAAAATCGGTAAAAAATCCCAAAAATACTTTACCCTATAAGGTTTCAAATAAAGCTTGTGCAAACCCAATTTTTTATTGATGGGCCACCCTACTGGGCATACATGCCTTTCTGTTAACAAAACTTTCTTACTCACTCAAGCGATGTCTAAAGAAGATAAATATGTCCTTGTTGTTGGAGGTGCGATGGCTGTTGCTGCTATTGTAACAGTTGTTATAAGTAAAGTTTGTGGGACGGGGTTGTGAATAAGGGGTTATCTTATAATCTCTAACAAAAGTTTTTCAAACTTGTGATTTTAAATTGTATGTACAAATTATTTGGTGCCTTAAATCCGTAGCGTGAGTGACTGATACTTGAAAAAATTCATATTTAATTTTTTATAAAAGCCAATTCAAGCGCCGAAGCTAAAATTTGTTCGGAAGTGGCAAGGGAGTAATGGAAAGCAGGGGGAAAATAATTTTTACGAAAACATATTTCATCTGGAAAATATCGCTGTTATTGTCAGTGGAAACGGTAAAGCAAGAGATAAGGAGAGGGAGAACGGAAACGCTTTAAAACGAAAAGATATGATACCAAAAAATATTCAGGTTGTGGCCCTCCACCTGGAGAAAAGTTATTTGTGAGTTCCTCTACAAATTTTCTACCTCTGCTAGGGCCTGATCGAATTCCCAAATGACTAACAAAGCTTATGATTTAAAGAGCTATATTTAAGGTTGAAAGAATTTTTAAGGGTACATTTTCGAAATTTGCCTAAAGTGGATTAATACACAGAAAAAAATTCTATGTTTCGGACAATCTCGCGTCCGATTTCAATGAATTTTTTGTATAATTTTCAGTCAGAAACAGTTTACTGATGTAACAAAACAAGGTTTGTTGTTTTTCATCCTACGGTTTTTTTTAAAATTTAAAATTAATTTATTAGTTTCAAGAAAACATTTGGAAATATTACAAATCTTTAATTCTTATTTTCAAAGGATTCTATTTTTCAATCTTTGGTTCAACAAAAACATTCCTTGGTTTAAATAATTTTATGTATTGATTGACGAATTAGAATTGGAAATATTATTCATAAATTATGAAAATTCAACGAATAACAAACATTAAAATTGTCAAATTAAAGAAATATTTCTGGCATTTATAAAAAATTTTCTCAGTATTGAAAAAACAATTGGTAAATTGTTCAATTAATTCCTACAATTTTCAAGTGATTTTGGTGGATACATACAACTTAATTTAAACCTAATTTGCTTTCTGGGATATTTTTGAGCAAATATTGCCGTTTTAAATTTAATTTTGTGACCGATTAGTCTAGTTAGTTTAGTTTTCAGTTAATGTATGGGAAATCCATTCTACAAGCTTACAAGGTCAGGAACATTCCTCTAATTGAAAAATTGTTGGGTTTTGTTGGAATAATATTCAATTCTGTTAAGCACACTTACTGACATGACTCGGTGGCAAGTCCATCATCAGACGCCTAACTACTTTGCTTTAATTGATACCATCGGTTGATCAACAATCGTATATGCAGGGTGATTCAGGAAGTTCCGGACAAATTTCTCCAGCGCATTCCTTGGCTCATTTCCTGAGGAAAAGCCCACTAGAACCATGTCCGAAAACGCAAGGGTGCGAAATGGGAGCGGGTTAAAAATTTTCGGATTGTCGGTCGGAGGGTAGTAGGGTAAAGTTGCTAACATCTGAGCCAGTGGTCGGATTTTTTTGTGCTTGATGGAAAGGTCTTTAAGAGGCCTTTCATAAGTAATAAAAAAAGGAGAAAAAAGTCAAATCGGGATACAGAGCTTTCGGAAAAATTCACATAACCTCAATTTGCTCAGCCAGATGGCAGGTAAGTTATATCTTTTTTCCGATATGAAGGTAGTTAACAAACGTTGTTGGATTCACAGTCTATAAAGAGGCGAACATAAAACTTTTGTACCTCATCTTAAAGATTCAAATAAGACTCTAATCACTAATGGCCAGTTTTTAAGTGGGTAGTTAACTATAAGATTACTTAATCGTAATTGAAAGTTAATTTGAGGTTAACTTTGCATTTTGTTTTTCAGTGGTGAGTTAACGTAAGTCGCCATATTGTTAGCTAGGCGCAATCATTTAACGATCTAGACTCAACGTATGTGTACAAATACGCAAAACAGAAGCATATATTTTATAGAATCTAACATTTCTCATTTTGACAGTCAATAATTTTATTGTCCAAATTATATGGCTCTGACTAAAAGTTAAGCAACCAACATTGTGGGTTAAATCATACATAAACAATGACTGAAAAACACAATTCGATGTTTAACCAGAATTTAACTAAGAAACGAAGATCGCCACTGACCGAAAAAATGGCCATAAGGACGACAAATGAGCTGAACTGTTTAAATACGCCAAATATTTAGCGACAGACTTGACTTTTACAGTGAAAACTTTAAAATCTCCACGACTAGACAAAATATGGTACATTCCTATTGACAAGGCCACCAACTAGACATGACAACACAACTACGTGTAACCGCATTTAATAGATCTATGCGATTGAGTATTTTTCCATCAGAATTAAAAAACAATCAAAACAAGCCCAATAAACCCAAGATATATACCAAATACTAACTGACGTCAATCCTGATTACTTGATAAAGATTTATGACACTATTACATATAGTTGTTTACGGCGGTCGTCGGTTCGGCAATGGCTAGTGTGTGCGACTCTTGTACGTGAGCACGTGGGTTCGATATTTGCCCTGAACTCCTTAAATTTCTTTCGGCAACGGCCACCTCGCTTGGTGAAGAAGCGTCTCGAGAAACCGTTCAAAACCGGAGTAAAAATGTACGTCGCAGTTACTGGTTGTAGGAAGCTGAGACCTTAATGGAATGAAATGGGCACATTTCTATTTTAATTAGTTATTTAATTGCGAACAATGGTAATTGTTGTTGCATTCCCATTAGATTTACTAGTGGAAATTAGAATCTAATGTAAGCAACTAAAAACATCCCAAATCTGAGTTGTAATTTTTTTGTAACATTAACCTCTTTGAATACTTGTGTATTTATAAATATAAGGACCATGTGAGGCACGTTAGAATGATATGATTCCAAATATGTATATTAAGATATATATGTACATACATATACAGAAGTTCATTCAGATACATACGTACATCAATGCCCTAAGGTTTTTAATTTCCCTAAGATTCTATGTATGTAGTATTACACGGAATTTACTCTTATGGAGCTTATTCAGATTCTTTGTTTACATTCAAATGAAAGAAGCGCGTGGGGGTATTTCTTTATTTGTACTTCTATAAAACACATGAAACCACTCTCACGCGTACAACCAAGCGCGTGTCAACATATAAAGTCAAAACACGAGAACACTTGATAAGACACACATACTGTTGTACTTATACGGTAAATAACATCTCCAATGTTTTGTGGTTTTAATTAAAGGCAGCAGAGATTCACTCGCACCCTCCTCATCGTTGCAATCATCATCATCACCATCACCACGTAGATTTTGGTTTCTATTTTATTATTAATAACTACAGCCAGTGCCACTTGTCATCGACGCAATTAAGCGAATCAAAGGAGGGTAAACAAAATATTAGGGGATTGGCTTGAACATAAGTTGTGTCCCAGAACTAACCTTACGGTACTGGTATAAAATATGTATGTGAATATTTCTGCATTTCCATAATGTAAATTCCAGACTGTAAATTGAGTTATTCCTGATTCTTTGAAACTGTTGCTCGAAACAGTAATTTTAAAAGACAAACGAAGCTGCTTGGATTCGTATAGAAAAAAATGTGCGTTGCTCTTACACAGTTAATAATATCGGCAGTCAGGCCTCGCTCGTTCATATCTTGTTTACTGCAAGGGATTGGTGTATTCTTATGTCACAAGTGCGGGTCAAAGCATCTGGTTGAGTTACTGTCAACGCTTGGATTCTCAGCTATACGCTGAAAAATCTGCCTTTTTTATGTTTGGATGCAAATATATAGTGTGTGTGGAGCTTGTGGCAAATATAATATACTTGTGTCCAAACACATTGTGTTTGCTATTCAATGTTACATGTTTGAGACACAAAGATTAATATGTTATATGTTATATACATGTGTTTGCGACCCACATATATTTATGTGGGTCTATGCTTTCTCGAGAGCAAGAGAATAAAAGAGGTACAACGAGGGAGTCTATCTTGTAAGTGTGTTTCTGTATTTTTGCATTATTATCTAAGTCACTGAGTCATAAATACTCCTGAATGTGCGTGTAAATTGCAGATGAAGTGTTCCTTATTTTGCCTGATGTATTGCGTTTTATTTTCATGTATTCTGTCGTCAATGATTCATCGGACAGAGGATATTAAAAGCGCTTGATCAGTGAAAAAACAATAAGCGAAGGCTCGGACGCTTCAATGGTTTGTGATGTTACTTTGGTTTTTGTATATGTGTTTCGTATATATGTATGTGTGCTACCAAAGTGAGAAACGATTTTGAGGAAAGAAACTGGAAATGGCAACAACGTGAATCCCTCTGTCTGTCCGAGCCTTTACTGAGAAATTCGGAACGGCGGATCACTTGTGAAATAAACGCTTGGCTTGCATGAACTAAATTTGTATATAAGTATATTCTTTGTGTACCAACGCATAGTGATAACCAACAAATAGCTGAAACCTTCCGAAAACAAAAACGCGAGAGACAACAACGACAGGAGAAGCAAAAAAACAGCTGACTCTCAATTCATGAAAACAAACAAATAATGCATTCAATGCACCTAAATGTCAGAAGGCCGTTTTAAATCTTTTAATTTTTTGTATTAATTATTTGGAAATGTGGATTTATATAGATAAAATTTAATTATAATAAATAATACATACATATATATAGAAATCAAAGAATAATCAGTTTTTAAATTTTGTTACGTTTGGGGGAAAATACGCATATGGTTCCACATAAAGCATACATGTTTGCCAGTAAACATGACGCTGTTTACATTTAAACACAAGTGAGTTTGGGACTTGCAAACATATTATTGTTTGAAATGTGTTCCAAACAGATACGTGGTTCCTGCAGAATATATTCGGGAGAATATGTTACAGGGGCCGTTTTTTTCATATTTTAATATGGAGAAATATGTTAAAATATGTTAAGATATCTGACCTCATAAGGTTGTAAAATAGTCAATAAAATTACATGATCGTGAAAGTTTGAAAAATTGTCGTGCGTGATCGGGCGAGATAATTTGTTTCGTCAGCGTGCGCGATCGTGGGGGAAAATGCACTCCCGTGCACAGTGTGCACGAACCCCTAGTGCACACCTCTGAATCAAATATTATTTATGTTAGACAAAATATTTCGATTAAACCCTATCGATCTCGTACATATACTTCCAAACAGTTTTTAATATGGATGCTTTCTGCGAGTGGGAAAATTGTCAAAAGTCAATAATAGCTGATAATAATCAAAAGATTTTAAACACCCTCCTCACCCTGATTTTTACAAACACATTGAAAAAGGTTTGTTTGATACATATTTTGAACCATTCTATATAGGCTGTGTATTTTGCAGATAAAAAATGTTTTATGATTATAATTCATCAGCCCCAGACACTGGTACAATGAAGAAATGTTTGTGTAGAACAATGCCAATTTTTATTACCTATGAATATCTATACTTATTTGAATTTTTCATGTTATATTTGAAACGACGAATACAATTGCCAATATGTTTCTAGAACCAACATTTTCTTAATACATAATACAATACTCTATTGTTCTGTGAAGAAAATTGCTTTTCACTTGCATTTAAAAGCTATTAATCTGCAGAAGCTTCAAGAGAGAGGTAGGCTTCAACCTACAACTAAACTGCTTGTCTACGCATTCTTCTAAATAATGTATAATATTCCATTTAAGGACATGAATGCATGGCTTACTTCGAGTGAAAACAGACCATACGGATTTTGCTGAATATGAAAAACCAAAACCAAAGGCTATGAAAAGGAAATCTTTAGCTAAGGTATCACAAAAAGGCGGATAGAATTTTATTCCTCTGTGTTTGTTTTTTCTTTTTGGGGGTAATTGATTAGATATTAGTTTCTTTTTTGCACAAATCTCAACTGCAGAAAGGGGGGGAACACTATATCCCCAAATGAAAGCAGGTGTTGAAATCAATCCAACGAAGTACACATCCGAGTTCCGACGAATTGCAGAAACCAATGCCCTTGTTTTAGTCACAAAACGAGCAGCGACCTAGAATACAACCGCAAAAAGGAATATTTTATTTTGCCATAAAAAAGTCTTAGATTCTGTAGAAGCTTCTAGACGACAAAAACTCAATTATTTTCACATTATTTAAATGACCATGTCTTGCCAATAGCAGCAATAACATGCGAATGGTTATTGCATAACAAATGAGCCAAATATAGTCGAAATATCGATCAATCAATAACAAATATCCTTCTGACGAGTTCACGCAAATGAAATATACAAAGGGTATTCGCTTGAATGTATATGGGCATGCATAAATACAAGATAAAATATGTTTGTGTTTAGGTTCCGTTCAAATGACCACCCTCCTTATGTGTGTGCGGGTGAAAAACAATTGAACAAAAACACTCTAAACATAAATAAACTTAATCTCAGAATTTAAAGTCTATTCTGATAGGACATTATATATTCACTTATTTAGGATTTTGCTGGTTTGTTGTTTTCTGCATTAACTATCTCGAAAAATCAAAATATTCAGGGGAACGGAACAATGATTTTGGCGTGCACTAAGCCCTAGCGAAATCGGTTTTCCAGGTGCCTTTTTTGAACAGCTTGCGCGTTTGCAGTAATTTTAAACGAAACACTTTAGTCAAAATAAATATTTATATTGATTAGTTTTTCAAAAGAAGACAGATGTAGAAATCCATATGTAATTCATTAAACTAAACTATACGGCCAACATCCATCTGTTTGGCAATAATACACTAACACAATTTTTCCGTGACATAATTTCTCACACTGTATTCAATTTCAACGGAAAATATGTGCGATATATGAATTAATAGAATAATAGAATAGACGTGAATATAAAATAACGATTTTGGAATTCAAGAGCAAATTCTAAAGCAGATGTGAAATTGATATTTAATAGGGAGCAAAATATTAAAAAAAATTAATGACGATAAAATTGTATAAGCTCGGTATTACTCAATAATAATACACGAAAATTTTTTTGTAGGAGGAAACCCAATGATCCCAATTATGACATTTTTAACCAAGGGTATCGATGAGTCAGCTGATCAATTAGTACTTGGAGAACAGATAGAGAATATGCTTTCAAAGAAGAAATGTCGATAGCTAACTGGAATTCAGCAAAAATTTTCCGCAAATAATCAACTGTTTTTCACTTTTATTTTGAT
The DNA here is from genome assembly GCA_963931995.1 of Phaonia tiefii. Taxonomy (NCBI): domain Eukaryota; kingdom Metazoa; phylum Arthropoda; class Insecta; order Diptera; family Muscidae; genus Phaonia; species Phaonia tiefii. The sequence continues at coordinate 101,870,001 of OZ008367.1, read as the reverse complement.
TTTTTCGTTCGTGGCGCGTTCTTAATTTCGGGTAGTTTTGTGAAATATTGTATTAAAAATGTGGTAAAAATAAACCAAATTAACAAAAAATATAATAACAAATTAGATGCAATACGGTTGTTCGGTGGAAGTAAATGAAACACGACACAAATCCTGAAAAGGAATCTTCCAAAAAAGCGAAGCATAGCGAATAACAAAATTGAACAAAACACATTTTCTTTTACTACTCTATACTCTAGCAGTTTCCCAAGTCTTCCACGGAACTCGTTAGTACAAAAAGCAACTAGTGCACACTCTTAATAATGTAACTCTGTGTTTGTAACCCAACTGCGAAAGCAAGTATTTCCTCGTTGCAAGGTATTGGGGAGAGTTTCTCATATCACTGTGCAATAAAATGGAAAAAATTCGTTGATGCAATAACCACAATTAACTACAAAAAATAGTTTAAATTTTGAAATCCATGCATATGTTTTTTATGATTTATATGTAACATTTTAGACTTTTGAGAAGGATTTGTACGAGTTTGTGAAATAGGACAAAATTCGAATTCAAAATACCTTCAAGTTATGTAAATGTAATTTTTTAATCCGGTCTCTAGTTTGGGATTTGCTCCAAAAATGCGGTTGAAAAAAAACTTTTTCGGCAAAATAATTTTTCTACTTTTTGCCAAATTCATAACAACTAGAACACATCAAAAAAGTGATCCGATTTATACACTGAACGGAAAAGCATCGTCACAGGGATGAACATTTTCATCACCGCAACAACTTTCGTCATCGAAAGTGAGTTAACGTACAGCTTCATTCACGCTACGAAAACGTGCTCATCAACTGCAAATTGTTCATCACTGCGAAGAACGTATAGTTGTTGCTGCAATGAATTGCATTCATTATTGCAACGAATTTGTTTCGGTGCTGCAATGAATTTGTTTCATTGTTGCAATGAATAAGTATCGTTCTTGCAATGGAATTGGTTTCATTACAACAATGAAGTTGCTTCATTTCATTGATGCTATGAACTTATTTCATTGCTGCAATGATTTTCTGTCATTGCTGAAATGAATGTGTTAAAGTGTGCTTGAAATTATTTATTATCTATTGAACATAAATACATTTTCAGTATTACATTGCAGGTGTTTTGATAAAAAAAAATTTTCAATTGTTGTTTCGAAAATGGTCTGAATTTGCTGAATACATTATATCCATTCCACTCGTCTGGAGAAATATTATGGTAGTCGTTATTGTGTTATTATGGACGTTGTACTCAGGTCCTGCAATTAAAAACAAATATGAGGAATTTATTATTAAGATTTCTATTGAAGATATGTACACATCTACATATGTCTGTAGTTACTTACCATGAACATAAGCTCTACTCCCGTATGGATTTCATCACAGCAATTGATCTATGTTCAAAATTTTCTTTAACATAGAACCACATCATTGTTTCTTAAATTATGCAATTGTTGTTGTGTTGAGGGTTCTGTCATTCAATTATAGCGCCACATCTCCCCGTAATTAAGCCACTGATCGCTCTGTAAGCATTTTCATCAACTGCTCTTTTATTTATTTTAACCAAATTTGTTAAAAGTTCGATTGGATTTAATTCATTGTATGTTAAATTGTGACTTAAAACACTTTGTTCATTTCACTTCTTCGTTTTCATTAACTTCGAAGCCAAATACCAAATGCCAATACAATTCACACAATTTATTTTTCTGAATAAAATATTATTACTTTACTAAGTTGAACTAATTAGTCTGTTTTAAAAAATTTATTTAAATTATTCCGGCGGAGAAATATGTCTACCACTTTCGGTTGATGATAATGAACTGATTTAAGACCCAGCACTCACTCTCAGCCTTTCCTCTTGCTGGCATCTTTTTTACGCTCACTCATTTTTTTGACTGCTTTCTCTCTTTATCTTCGTAAAACTTAGTTGCATTGCAATAACGAAATTGTTTCGTCAATTGTAAATGTTTGCAAAATTCCAAATAAATAAATATTAAAAATAAACAATAAAAAGTAAGAGATACACCAAATATCAATATTTTAAATCTTATGCTCTTCGTTTTTTTTTTAATTTTTAACCCATTTTTCTACACAATTCAAATTAAATAAAATTGTTGCAGGAACGAAAAGTAAGTTCGTGCAGCAACGAAATGAAAAATTGTCAAAGAAATCATATATGAAATTTTTCGTTGCAGCGACTACCAAATTGTTTGATATACGAAACTTTTCATTGTAGCAACGTAAAAACATTTACGAAAATGTTCCATCCATACGACGAAGCATTATTCTTTCAGTGTACTTTAGTCGTAAAGTCAAATGTGTTATGAATGAAATGAACCAAGAGAGAGGTGAAAATCTATGGATAAGTTTTGATTTCATTCAAAATAATTGAAGGTGTCTCATTTCGACAAGAATTGAAATTGTTTGTTTTTGGGTTTCATAGTAACTAAGGTACTTATTTTTATTCAATGAATTTTAAAAAGTTCTCGCGGCATTCAAGGTAAAAAATTACAATTTACTTAACGCAATTGGTGAATGAACCGACGCACATTCCGTGTGTTCAAGGGCACAACCAAAATTTACTTGACCTCTTCTTAACTTCGCACCCTGAAAAGTACGAAGTTAACACGCTTGCACCTCTGGGTAATTCGGATCACTTTATCATTTCAGCGTCCTTTTCGTATTCAGCTCTTCGTCTCGCTTCAAGCACAGTCCCGAAGCGAACAATTTTTATCTACGAAGAGGCACGTTGGGCTGAGCTCAACAATTTTTATCAGCATTTTAACTGGAAGCTTTGTTTTCTGGACAATGACATAGATGCTGCTGCTGAAATGATCGAGAAGATAATTTTGATTGGTATGAATTCATTCATTCCGACGAAAATTATTTCGGTTAAACCATCGGAAAAAAGTTGGTGTAACCAGACATGCAAGAATGCTGTCAGATCCAAAGAGGACGCGTTCAGAGACTGGCGTTCTAATAAAAACGTTTATACTGAACTGCTACGCAAACAGCCAAGATCCAAGTGTGCCAAAGTACTTCGACGCGAAAAGTTTCTTCACGAAGAGCGTATTCGTACTAAAGTCCTTTCTTTCCCTAGTGGAAGTAAGAACTTTTGGTCATTTGCAAGAAGAATAAAGGATAGTTCTTCCTCTATCCCAACTCTTCTTAAAGATGACATAACATTCACTGAACCGGTTGATAAAGCTAACCTCTTGGCTGAAATGTTTGCAAGGAACTCTTCCTTGCCGGATAGCAATCAACCACTCCCCGTGATCAATTACGTATCTTGTTCCATACCCAAGATATTTTTTCGAACGCGAGTAGTTAAAAAGGTTCTTGCGAATCTCGTCGTAGGTAAATCCCCGGGCCCGGATGGCATATCTGCACTGGTCTTGAGTAGGTGCTCTTCGACACTGGCGTGTCCACTGCGCAATCTTTTCAACGTTGCATACCGTGCCGGAGTCTTCCCGGCGCGTTGGAAGATTGCTAATGTCCAGCCAATCCCTAAAAAAGGTGATGCAAGTAACCCTGCAAATTACCGCCCTGGAGACCTGATGGCGTTCCTTTCGGAACAGTGGAGTCGATCCATCCACCGGCGTGGTGAGAGTAAGGTAGTGGCTCTTGATATTTCCAAGGCCTTTGACAGAGTATGGCACGATGCACTCTTGTCAAAGCTCGCTGCTTTTGGTGTCGGTGATAACTTCACTCGATTTATATCGAGTTTTCTCAGAGATCGCACTATACGAGTTGTTGTAGATGGGGTTTCATCCGACGAGCATAAATTGACTGCAGGTGTACCACAGGGCTCTGTTCTTTCTCCTTCTCTTTTTCTTATTTTCATTGACGATCTCCTGGGTCAGACTGTGAATCCAATCTACTCTTTTGCCGATGACAGTAATCTCTGCCATTCTTATTCATTCGTTCGTAGGCCAAGTCTTCAAGAGATTGAAGTCAAACGCCGGACAATGAATGAAACACTCGACCGCGATCTGGTGTCCATTGTTGAATGGGGTCGAAGGAATAGAGTAGATTTTAACGCGAGTAAGACCCAGTGTTGTTTGTTGTCGCATAAACGTATTGCTGACCCAGGTGTGTCGTCATTGTCTATGGACGGTGTGGATATTGATGAATCAGACGCTCTTGATGTTCTGGGCATGAAAATACAATGTGATGTCCGTTGGGCAAAACATGTATTTGAAGTGTCGAAAGATGCATTCAAGTGTCTAGGCTTTTTGGAGCGGTGCAAGAAATACTTCACTCCATCTGGTCTTCTCAATATCTACACCACCTACATCAGGCCAAAGATGGAGTATAACTCCCATATATGTGCAGGTGCTCCTAGGACTTCTTTGGAGCTTCTCGACCGTGTCCAGAGGAGAGCGACGGTGTTAATAGGGGACAGTAGGGTATCCAACTCTATTGCCTCCCTTGAGCATCGTCGAAATGTGGGTTGCGTGTCACTGTTCTATCGATATTTCCACGGTATGTGTTCCTCGGACATCCGTCAACTTATGCCGGACGTGAGGATATTTAGCCGAAGTACGCGGCTTTCCAGGAACTCTCATCCGTTTTTTATCTAGTGGCCGATTGACCGCACTACACACTATAGAGACAATTCGTTCTTCAGCCGTACAGTCCGTATGTGGAATAAACTTCCGGCTAGTGTATTTCCCACCAATTGTGACATACAAACATTCAAGGCAAATATCAACAGACACTACTCCCTCTTTCCACCCTCTACTAACTCAATTTTCCTTCGCCAACACAATGCACTGCATTTATAGGGGGCATCCCCTGAGTGTTGGTTTGATAACAAAAAAAATTGAAAATGTATTACAGAGTAGCACGTTGTCATCTTATGGTACGGATAATATTTTTCCTGTTCAAGCCCCTTATTCAGTTCTTCCGCAATTTTGGTAAGAAATTTTGTCACTTATCTCTAAACGGAATAGTTTGATACAAATATTAGCAATTTTGCAAATATTTCACTAATAATTCACCTTTGCCCTCCATTTTATTTTTAACGCATGTGGTATTACTTTCGTTTCATAAAGTAATCGAAATGTCTAAATTGCGGTTCCAAACAATTGTTTTCGAACGAAATAAGTCCGGCGTAATAAACCTGGACTTGACTTTGACTACGAAATTTTCGCAAAGAGCTGAGTACCAAGCAAATGAAAAGTGGGCGAAATTTTCGGTTCATGAAACTTTCGTTATTTTTTATACATGTACTTCTCATGACAATATCTCAAAACAACATTGCAAGTTGATGGATGAGTATTCTGTGATTCTTAGAATTAACGAATGGTAACAAATTGTAACATATTTGCGTTTTTATTGGGTTCGTGAAAAACCGCAGGCAATGGGTCTTGTGAAAACCAAACACAGATAACCAACACTCGAGAATCGGGTCCATGCAAAATAAATTCAATATGGGGAAAATTTGTCATAACATCTAGTGGAAAACCGTAGCAGGTAGATAATCCACATTTGGCCGTCGCGCCCATAAGAAAATAATTTTCAGAAAAATTTGTCAATCCGTTTGTTTACATGTTCTTTAAATTGAAAGTGCGCGGAATTGATAAAAGTTCATTTATCCTTTCATTGTCAATCAAGAAGTGTTTGTGAAAGTAAAAAAGTCAAAAAATGTTAATGTTTCCGCGGCCTTGTCATCGGATACAAAACTTTGAATACTTCCGTACCTTGTACAAGATTACACCTTACACTGCTCCACAGACTGATTTCTACAAAATCAAATGTGGTCTGGAAGGTAATGTAGTTAGAAGAGCTGATGTAAACTTTTTCTTGCTTCTAAGTCTCTCTTATGTCAAATTCACGATATTTTATTTTTGTACTTTTTGTTTTTTTTTATTGAAAACTAAGACAAAAATGAAATCCTACTACAATAATAGCAAATCCTACTACGTCTACTTTATAGGGCGTTTTCATGCACTCGATCTTGAAAATCGGCTGGATAGCCGACAAATCAATCTATTATCATGTGATATCTTATCCAGTTTTGTACCCAAGATCGAGTAAATTTACCTCGATAATGATATTATCATACTATATGATATTATCACTTTCAGTATGAGACTGTGTGAACATGAAACGGAAATGAGAATGTGAGGAAACGTACTTCACTGAACATGTACATTAATGATAACACATAAAAACATGATTAATATAAGAGGTAGTGTTAAAAGGCCAGTTAATATGGCTTTCTTTTTTTGTTTTGTAAATACTAACAAAATTTCAAATAGTTGTAAACAAATTCCGCTATAAAAGTATCTTTAATTGCATAAAGTGTTATTTCTACAATTAGAGAAATTTAGAAAATGACTGACGGACACAATTACGTACGAATTCTCCTGCCACCACCTGGCATATTTTTATAATGGCATCATGAAATACATAGTATCAAAACGAAATCGAGTAAAAATGCATTTAAACACCTTTTTGCCGCAGAATGATAATCACGACATCATCATTATAAAAGAGTGCATGTAAACTACCACGGGTGTGGTGGAAGGGTTATTTGTATCGTTTGGGAAATTCCCTACTACAAATTTCCAGTATGACCTTTTTATTTTTATGTTTCAGCTTACAAATATTCAAATTTGAAGTTATCCTTGTATGGCATTTTCAAGCTCAAGCCGTCCTCACGGAGACCCCTATGAACATATGACAAGAGCATACATGTGATGCCTTTGCTGACAATCATTTGGCAACAAAAAGTTATGGAGCATAACAATTGGCCATTTGGCCATCAATATGGAAATATTGAACCCTAGATACCTACCTCAAAGAATGTTTTCTTTGTTCTTTGCTTTTTCTCTTTCTCTATACGACTCGCACGAAAATGAAGAACCTGCGAACATACTTCAAGATTGTTGCTAATACCCTACACAATGAGAATTATGTTGGAATGATACGTTTGTTATAAGCGTAGCCAAAATGTCACTCGAACCTTGAAATATTTGGGGTTATATCGTTAAAATACAAAATAAATTCCAAAATTTCAATATACAATTTAAACTGTTTACACACGATGTATATGGTGACAGATTATCCAATTAAATACTTCTCATGTTTCGTTAGGACTAGGAAGGGTATCCAATATTCCGAGAGTCCTGCTACATCCAACTAAAACACTAGATTTTCATCACACACATCCAAAAGAGAAAACGCAATACATGCCACCGGAGTTTTACTATTGTACTCGTACGTTCATACACTTTGCTGTAACCATTAAGTCTAAGCATTCAAGTGTAAAAAGTTTTTTCCCATACATTTGTTGAGTCCTCTAGTGCCAATACGCAAACATTCATCTAACCACTCATCCATACAGTTGGCCAAGTCATCCATTGATTTATGCATCCAGTCACTTATGTAAACAAACCCACGCATACATACATACCGAGTATAGAGTCATGAAGACATAAGGACTAAAAGGAGTAAAGTCGAAAGAAAATAAATTCACTCATCTTTACTTTATAGAAATTTATTTGTCTTTCATTTCCATTTCAATTGCATTTAAATTCATATTTATTTCGAAAGTTTGATAATGTAGAGTTTTTAGTTTTAGTTTTAGGTTTTTGTTTTAGTTTTTTTGTTCCATTTAATGCTCTGCCCTTAACTTCTTCGTTACAAATGAGCTGAAAAATTATTCCGTTTATGGAAAATATAAAATACAGTGTACATTGGAGTAGAGAGGATCATCATCAGCATTATTGCAGTGTGTAGTGGTTTATACGTCAGAAACTTCATGTATATGATATGAATAAGTCATATTGGACAAAGCCAGTATTCGAACCTGACTTCTATGAAAATGCATTGAAAGAACTTAAGAACTTAAGCAATCTCAGATGAAATTTCGAAAAATTTAAAGATTAAGAGAAGTAACTCCAAACGTTTGTGACGCTACATACAGGTAAAAGATTAGTTGGTAATCAATTCAGGCATTGGAGATTCCATGATAAAGCCTAGATTTTGATTAGAATTCATAATTGTCAAACATCAGAATTATTTGTCAATGTTATTGATAGATTAAAAATAGGTCTTACTAAATATAAGTTGCTACTACCGAACTTTAGTTGTATTAACCAATTTGAGTATTTCTAAACCCTCATTCATCTGAAATGGAAGGTACAACTAATAAAAAGTACAATATTATAATTCTTGTTCTAATATTAGTCACTGTAATCATAATTTAGGTTCTGTTACAAAAACACTTGTTGCAAAGTTACGAGTATGTATTCGATTTTCCACAAGAGGCTTTGTTGTCAAAGAGAAACTACGTATATTGGAATGTGGACGAGGACTTTACAGAAAAACTAATATTTTAAAGTGATCAACAAAGTTGTGACAAAACAATAAAGTGTATAGATATCAGCCACCGAAGAATACATATTATCATAAATTGAAGTGAAGTGAGTCTTTTAAACACACCCAGCTAGCATTTTCAATCGTGAACGACTCTTTCACGATCGGAGCCGACGATTAAAGTTATCGTGCGCGATGTCGTATTCCAATCGCGCACGTCCAGAGCAACTGAAGTAACTGTGTCAAGACGGCGACTCTTACTTTCCAATCGTCGACGATGAGCAAAATCCAATCGTCGACGATGAGCAAAATCCAATCGCAGGCGATTGCCAAGACGATGGTAAATTTATACAAAAATGCTTATTATTATTATTTGTTTCTTTCATAGAACAAAACACTTGTGCTGCACTACACTTCTGACGCTTCTTTGCTTCTTAAATACTCAAATGAAAAGAAGCAAAAAAGTTTTTTCTTTTTTTGCTGAGCAGATATTGGAAAACCCGTTAGAATTTCAGAGAGACATAATTAAATTCTCCTTGCAAAACACGAGTTCGGTGGAGTATGCGGGAAGAAGTAAGACAACAATAAGAAAACTACATGTAAGACTGTGACACAAAGTAAACACAAAAACAAATCGTGAGCACAAAGTCTTAAAAGCAGAGAAAAATATAATTCTGCTCCGACAATCGTGGTGACGATTGGAAATCCAGTCGCGAAACAATCGTGATCGTGAAACAAACATTAAAATGCTAGCTGGGCAATCGTTCAATCTGATGCCTTCACAAACACATGCAAACAATTGTGGACACTTGGGTGGCGGAACTATTAATGTGGATGACACAAATGAACTAAAATTATACATATGATAGCCCATCCCCGGTTTTGGCCGAAAATATGGAAAATGTAGAAAAACTGTCTATATCTGCAAAACGAAGCGCCCAATCGAAAAACTAACAAATCTTTTCGGGTTTCTAAGGTGTCACACAAAGCGTTCCAATTCACATGAAATAATTGTTTTTCAAAAAATCGCCAAAATAAGTAAATATCGTCCAATCGCAAAAGTAATAAATTTTATACCTCCTATGGATGTCTTCAATACGGCATCACTTTTATTTTTAAAAAATCGCTAAAACTAAAATTTCTGGAATCAAAAATCGATAAAACGCCCCTATGCCCATATCTCGGAAACGGTGCGTCCAATCGCAAAAATAATAACTTTGTTACCTTTAACCAATGAATGTCTTTAATACGACATCACCCAGCGGCGTAAGTCGCAAGGCCTTCCACAAATAAGGCATGCGGAATGGTTCTTTTGTAATAAATAAATAAATATTTTCCCATTACATTCCATGAAGAAATTGGGGAGAACTTCTCACAATCAGTGAGCTGTGCGCTTTCTAGTTTTATACTCACTGATTGGGACCTACAGTTTTTACAACGATTCCGAACGTTATTTTTTTGAGAAGCTTTTTTCATGGCTAAATACTCGATAGTGTCGCCGTCACTATGCGAGGTGACCGCCGCCGAAAGAAATTTAAGGTGGTCAGAGCAGGTATCGAACCCGGGATCTCATGTACAAGAGGCGCGCACACTACCCATTGCACCACCGACGGCCGACGTTCTTTTGTAATTCCTTCCTAAAATAAGGAATTTTTTCATCAGATATAACCAAGAAGAAGATTTTTACAATTTTGAGAAATTTCTTTTGCGATTCTTTTTAACCGTAATTTTATTGGAAAATTTAATACAAATTTTAAAATAATATTTTTTATTTAATATTTTCCAGGCTATTTATAAAATTTACAATTGTAAGTTGGGCGTGGTCCAACTTTCTAAGATAGATACATACATACTTATAAATAAATATGTAGAAGTGGACAATGATTTTGTGATAAAATAAATTATTTTAATTTTATTTTTATTTAACAAAAATGAATTAAAGTAAATGCCTTCTAAGGCCTATCTATTTACATGCCTTCTAAGGTCTTCTTTAAGCAATGGGCAAGGAAGGCCTTGCCTCCCAATCTCACGCAATGTTAAAAAGAAAGGAGGGGGTAATGTGTAGGGAAGGCATTCCGTATTTTAAAGAAGACCTGTTTGGTCATAATTTCAGGCCTTCCAGGTAATGACTTCCGCCGCTGGGCACTTAAAAAAAAAAAAAAAATGGTTTCCCATTACATCCCATGAAGGGACTGGGGAGAACTTCTCACAATCACTGAGCTGTGCGCTTTCCAGTTTTCACTCACTGATTGGGACCTACAGTTGTACACCGATTCCGAACGGTAATTTGAGAAGCTTTTTCATGGCTAGATACTCGATAGTGTCGCCGTCACTATGCGAGGTGACCGCCGCCGAAAGATTTTTTTTTTTTGAAGGTGGTCAGACCCAGGTTCGAACCCAGGATCTCATGTACAAGAGCCGCGCACACTAACCATTGCACCACCGACGGCTACCACCATTGGGCACTTACTTAAAAAAACATGTGTGTCTTAGCGATTTTTTATTTGAAAACTATTAGCTTAACGGATTTTAAGTGATGCCGTATGAGAGGCATCCATTGGGTAAATCATGCCTATTTTTTTCTTCTAGCGATTTACTTCTTTTGTCGATTTTTGGAGGAAAAAAGTCTATACGAATTGGAACACATTGTGAGAAACCCTTAGAAACCTGTAAAAATTTTGTTATTTTTTCGAATGGACGCTCCTTTTTCGAGATACAGAAATCTTCTCATATGTTTGATCAAAAATGGGCCCGAAATACGAACACTGGTTATAAATAATAATAATTTTGTATATATGTATGTGGTGCAATGGTAGTGTGCGCGGCTCTTGTGCATGAGGACGTGGGTTCGATCCCTACTCTGACCACCTTAAATTTCTTTCGACGGCGGTCACCTCGCTTAGTGATGGCGACACTATCGAGTATTTAGCCATGAAAAAGCTTCTCAAAATACCGTTCGGAACCGGTGTTAAACTATAGGCCCCAATCAGTGAGTGTAAAAACTATAACGCGAGAAGCTCTCGCTAATCCCCTCATGGGATGTAACGGGAAACCATTTATTTACTTATTTATAGATGTGTTTAAATATAAAATACACAACTTTAATAAAAAATTCCTTTTTTTCTATAAAATTCATAATGGGTTAAACCATGTTGGTTTGTGAGAGCCATCAAATTCAAGTAATTAGTTGATCATACCAATATATTGTTTCTTAGGACCGAAAGTCTTTAGTTACTAAAACTAAAACTTGATTTACAGATCACATTTAGTTCTTCTTGCTGTGGCTTCAACTAAATATTTCAGTTCCTGCAACCAAAACTGAATTACAATTCAATTGATATGCACAACATTTGGTAATCACAACGGAATACTGTGATAGTCCAAGGAACCGCTAAATTGTAGTTGGCTGTAAATGTAGTTGTGACAACGAATATCTTCTCTGTGTGTATCTGAATGCACTAACAGTGGAATGTGTAAGATTACAGTTGCGCGGTTTCAGATTTAACTCCAGGTAGGATGAAAATATACACCGTTACACGCGAGTATTAAAAGTTTTGTAATTTCTTCGCGAAATATATCGATTTTATGTCACTAGGCACATCAGGTCTCAAAGTCTGTGGGTATATTTAGAGTGCTTCAATATTGTCTACCCCAAGCTGTTGGGACATGAGTACACATTCCTGCAATAGTCATAACTTTTGCGATTGCATCGGTCGAAAAGTCAAATTTTTTGATATACTGGCTTGCCCATTTGTAGGAAGAATCTGTTTTATGTACGAAACTCCAAAAGTCAGAAAGTCATATCTCGAAAAACTTATTTATTTAGGTTAAGTATTAAGTATATATTTTTGATTCTTTCTGCAGGAAGTTAGTCATTTAATTAAGAATCTGAGCTCGGAAACTATTAAGAGCCAATTACCGAAACTCAAGCGAAAACTTACTCGAAAGAAAACCAGTTACTCATAATCGTTACACGTTACAAATTTGATGCAGCTAATGTTCTTTCGCATGGTTTTACATCTGGAATGAAGGCAGTCCACCATTTGTCAAATGATATTGCCTCCAGTTCAACACTTTCATAAATTCCCCAAAAAAACCGGGATATTTTGTAGTTTTTCATAAAAAAATCTAGTATGTATGAATACTTGAAAGTGCTCAGCTGAAAACAAATTATAACATTAGTAAACAAAGAAATTTTGGAAAGAATCGAAAAATTATTTTTTTTTTAAATATTAATTGTCATTGGTGAAGCTCCAAACAAATAAAAAAAAACGATATTTGTGAAAAATGTAAAAACACGAAAATTAGTAATAATATAGAAATCATTGGGCGCGCATAATTAGAGAAGCTACTCCAGAAGAAGTCAGCAAAAGTGGGTGTGACAGTAAATGAGGACAAGACAAAATTTATAGTTTTAACGAGCAGGGTCTCTTCGCGATTAGACCTAAGCGTTATAATTTCGAGATGGTGGACGAATTTATATACCCTGGATCTGCCTTAAACAAAACCAACAACGTCAGCCTTGAGATCAAGCGGAGAATTATCCTTGTGAATAGATGGTATTTTGGGCTAAGCAAGCACTTTAGAGATAAAGACCTATATCGAGTACCAAAACATCAACAATACTAGACTCTCATACAAACTGCCTTGCTTTATGGCGCAGAATCCTGGGACACATCTATAGAAGTCTTCGACAGAAAAATACTCTGAAAAATTGATGGCCCAGTACACAACGGCGAGTATTGGCGACGCATGAACCAAGAGCTTTATGAGCTATATCCGGGCTTTGATGTAGTTAAGGGGTTAAGTTATATAGCGCGATTGCGCAGGCTAAGTCATAACAGTAAAATGGATGAAGACGAACCAACACGAAGGTTTTTCGAAACCGAACTCGAAGGAAGGAATTTCGAAAATAGGAAAACCAAAACTCCGCTGGAGGAATCAGGTTGACGAATCCCTGCGTACACTTGGTATTACCAACTGGAGAGATAAGGCAAAAGATCGAACTTGTTGGCGAAATATGTTATCTTCGTTTTATAAGGTCCCTGACCCCCGGGGTTGTTCGAGACCGGATAAGTAAGAAAATAAATATAAAATGCCGCACGGACCAATAGGGCCCACGGTTCCACATGGGGACACGTAGCAAAGGTAGGTGCGGGTACTCAAATGAAAGTTATTCTTATCACAAATTCAATGGCGACGCTACATTATTCGTATGTCATATATGTGGTCAGATAACCCTATTGGCAAGCTAACGAAAGCGTTCGCTTGAGTTACTGGGATTGACATTAAGTTTTTCCCGAAAATCCCTAAAATTGTCGTTAAAAACGTTGCAGATAGAAATAGAGGAGAACCACCAATAACGAGTACTGCAATTAGTGACAATGTGAAGAAGACGATCACTGTCTGCTGCTGAGAAGAGCCACAAACTTCGAAACGATCGTCCGTAGTAAAGCCCTGATCTGTATAGCTCAAAGGAAATCGAAAGTATTCTTCTAAGAAATATTTTCAGATCGAATCATATACATATGTGACCCGGTCTCCGAAAAGGGACCTTCGGTGTAAAAACAAGTTTTCGAGAAAACAGCTGTTAAAGATAAACAAGTCATGTCATCAGTTTCGCTTCAGTTGTTCCCTTCTCTCTGTTCCTGACAAACTTCTTTACGAGTTGGAAACTTCTGCTTTGCGCCATTAGAAAGAGCACACATTAGTCTATCCGAATCGCCAAAAAAGTGAAAAATGATATTTTCACACCGAAGGTCCCTTTTCGTAGACCGGGTCACATATAATGATAATTACAATTGAGTTTTGGCATTTCCACTATATTTTCTTTTAGCATCTTAAGAGAGCCATTAAAATTAAGAGAGCCAAATAAATGAAAATATTAATAGCCTGACTCAGCTTCAATATTGGGTTTACATTTTTTCGAGTGCCTGTTTTCAACGGATATTTGGTTTTTTTGTTATTTGGGTAACTTCAAGCATTATGAACCACCAGATTATATTTTATTGATTATCCTCACTCTTCTTAAATCGCCAGGCAAAATGTATTTCTTATTAAACATCACGTCCGCAGATCAAAAGATTATACAAAAAAATCTTAAGACTAGTACCAGCGACTAATGTGTAATACCATTCATAGTACCCGAGACAAAAATAAAATTAACGATGTAAAGAGTGCACACAAATTTACGCAGGATAGAATTTTAATTAAATTGTGTCTCTAGATGTACATATGTCTTGCAGCACCGTCTTGTAGAAACCATAGAGCAAATTAGAATAGAGTAGTTTATTCTCTCAATATTTTTAACTTCATAGGTATGGTTGCAGGTAGACGTTGGATGGTGGAAAGCACGGGTTCAATAATACCAGATAGAGACATTAGTACAAAAGATCCAACAAGACGACATTCCATGTTTGTGTGGTATAATTGTTGTGATAAATACAATATTAAATATTAAAACTTATAAATAATAAATAACGTACATTTAAAAATAGAATTAGTTATTAGTTATACCAACAATTAAATTAAAAAAAAAAAATTTCAAAATTTCAAAAAAATTTCAAAATTGTATATTAAAACGAAGTGAAAAAGTCAATTCAATAGTTCTTGCAACACCACCTGTTGTGAGTTAATTTTTGTCGATTATCTCTCATTTGCACCAGGACTGTGGAGTCGGAGTCGCGGTGTTTTTGCCGGAGTCGGCGTCGCTAAAAAAAACTCGCGACTCCGACTCCGAGAAAGAATTTTTCAAATATTTTCCAAAATAAAAATTCTTCGAAATTTTTTTTTCAATATTTTCTATTTTCAAAAATTTGCCTTTTTTTACAGAAGTTGACCAAATCTTCGGTAATGAATTATTTTTTAGTTTATTTATTTAGCTGATTTTTGTTGTGTTTTTGATTAAATAAAAACGTTAAGAATGTGCGACTTTTCTTTTTTGAAAAAACGGCTTTTTTCCTCCTTTTTCAAAATTTTCAACAGACACCCTGATTGTCACTCATAAACTTTTGCTTTCATTTTCTTATGATTAAGAAGAAAACGAAGCAAACCAAAGCATTAAAGTAGCGAAGACTCAGAAACTCAAACAGTCTTAGCTAAATTTAAAATAGACTTTTACCAAGCATTAAAGGAGGTGGAGAAATTCGACCGTTCTTCAAATTTAGCAATAAAAGATGCAATTCCAAAGTACCCTGAGATTTTCCAAGAGGCTGCTATGATCGCCACGGCATTGCCATCGACACAAGTCTCCGTATAACGACTATTTTCTGCCCTCAGAATCATCATTTCCGATTTGAGAGCATCAATGAAGCCAGATAATATTGAGGCTATCCTATTTTTAAAAACAAATGCGTAATAATTTTTTTTTTATATTTACTACTTGAAGTTTTGTTATTTTATTTAAAGTTTTGTTATTTTAAGTTTACGTTATTATAGTATTTTGTTTATTATTAAAAGAATTAATACAAATAAATAAAATATTTAAAAAGTAAAATGTTACGTTGATCCATTTTTGTCTTTGGTCGGAGTAGGAGTCGTACTTAAAAAATTTCGGCGGTTGGAGTCGGAGTCGCCAATATTTTTTGACGACTCTACAGCCCTGATTTGCACAAGCCTACGACGAAGAGTGTGACAAATGAGGGAAATTGTTTCCCAAAGCACCATTATTGCCCGACCAGGTGCATTTACGAAGACGAATGGTCCGATCATTCTCCAAGTCCAAAATCTCCATCAAACACTGACACGTTGTTGTAGCGTTTGTTTCTGAACAATCACTCGTGAATTTGCTGAACCTTAAATGCGATAATTTTGATGGTGAACGAAGCCATCAAAATTAAAGTTATTGTCGTCGCTAAGATTTGGTTCGAATATAACTCAGATTTTGGTTAAAATATATCTTAGCAATGAAACGGCGTTGTTCTTTAACTTCAAGTTAATTTTTAAATATTTCTGAACTGTCAGCTGTCATGTTGATTTTGAATTCTTTAACAAGAACACTTTACCGCACACAACCTAACAACGACTCAGACAGTAGTTGGGTAGTGTGGATCAGTGTTGGTTTAGAAGTATACCCCCACTCGACAATGTATGACCTACGTTACAAAGTGCGGGTAATACAATTCAGAAATATTTTTCTTCCATGATGTATAAAAACTGCACCGTGGTGGTGTAATGTTAGTGGTCGCAACTCTTGTACGTTAGAACGTTGATTTCGGTCGCTACTCTGACCGCCTTACATGTCTATCGAGAACGTCACCTTGTTTAGTGAGCGCGACACTTTCGAGCATTTAGTATTGAAAAAGCTTATCCAAATACCGTTTGGAACCGGTGTCAAACTGTAGGTACCAATTAGTGAGTCTAAAACTGGAAAGCTCACAGCTGATTAGTTCTGAGAAACACTCCCCAACTCCTTCATGGGATGTAATGCGTTTTTTGTGACTGACATAACGAAATACTTTACTACTTTAAAAAACAAAACCTTTGGCGACTCCAGTGCGTTCAGCGTTTTAGTTTCGTAATATCTGGTACAAATATAAACTAAAGTGTAGCTAGAGTAACCCCTGGAAGAACAGTACCAAAATGCAAGAGGAAATTACTAAGAACGTTTTAAACTAACCTTACACAAGTAAAGCTAGCCAGTGTAAGTTTTGCCACAAAATTTCAAACAAACTTTCCAATCGAACGCCTCCGTTTGGGATACGTTTCATCAACGTGCAACAGAGTGTATCCAACCCACCAACGCCCAGTAACAAAATACTATGGTTATTGTCTGGCAATTAAGTTTTCAGACATTCTCTTTAAATTTTGAGGAACATTTTTCTTTTTTTTTTCCAAGAAAACGTTTAACATTTATATTGGCTTTTTTGTGCTTTGTTGCCTTAATGATGACATGTTAAGGCTTTAAGGTCTCGGCACATAGAAACGGCTGACGAGCTTTAGATTGGGTCTTACGAGATTAGTATTTGCTTGATTTTATTACATCTCATACAAAAGCTGCACAAACGAACAGATGCATATCCTGTTTTTATATAAATTTTTTTGTCACACTTTCCATAACTTTGTTTTTCGTATTTACATCTTGCATTATTTCCTCTTATTATTATTTGTCTCTAAACCTACACAAAAACATTTATTGTGGGATAGCAAAGTTTTCAAAAGATGAAAGCGCTCTTCTAAATGAGATGTAGGCAAAGCCTACGCTTGTTGCTCAAGTACAGCGTACGCTAATTGCATTCTTGGCGTTGTTCCACATAATTGTTGGCCGCGAAATTAATTTCAATTTAAGGACGTATGCTCCAAGCATAAGCTTGGCAGTGGCTTCTAGGACCAGAAGACGACTTAGTTGTAGTTTCTTTCAATTGAATTGGTACGAACGAAATTTCGGTTTTTTTGTTCAAAGTAATTTGCAATTATTTTATTTTAATAATAAATTTTAGTCTATAATTTAGGTGTCATTTTGTTTAGTGGCCTCAGGCAACTTTTTCAGCCAAGATTCATTGAATGCGTGGTCCGTCGCACAAATATACTGGAGCAACTCGGTTTGTAGGTCCTCTTCTGTATTGATGGATTCCCCATTCAAAAAGTTGTTAAGACTCCGGAATAAATGAAAATCTCAAGGCAGTGGATAAGTGGATGTGGCATCACTTCCCACCAAAGTTTCAATGTTTTTTTTTTTGCTGAGTCTGCGAAGGTGTGTGCGGCCTAGCGTTGTCGTGATGGGAAACCACGCCCTTGCGATTTACCAATTCAAGTCGTGGTTTATTCCAGTGTCCCAACATAGATAATCACTTGTTGACAATAGAGGTCAGGATTTATGGTTTGGAAGCAGTTCAAAATAAATTACTCCCTTTACATCCCACCAAATGGACAACATAATCTTTTTTTGGTGCATTTCAGCCTTCGATGGAGTTTGACCGCGTTCATCATGCTTAGACCAGTATCTGTAGCCGGTGGTATTGTTGTAAAAAATCCAAACGGATCATTTTTGTTGAGCAGTAAATCGCAATTGCTTATCCGCTTTGTTAAGTGGATTTCATTAAGCCCGCGAGGATCAGAACTATCAAGCCTTTTGACAAGTCCAAGCCTTTTCAAATGATTTTCAATGGTCGTGTGCGATACCTTCCGATTGTCAGCAACTTCTCGGACAGAACAGTGTCGATCAGATGCGATAACGGCTTTGATTTCGTCCTCATCAATCTCATTTGGCCAATTTCCAGGCCAGTACGGAATTCTGTTAATGCATCCATAGCATACACGTCACAAATGTCCTGGAGTGTTCCGCGGTTTTTTTTCCTTTTCGTAAATAAAAAGAGGCCTTTTTGCCTTTCGGAAAACGAACTTTTGATCATCCATATTCACAACACGATTTAATTGAAAATTGACCCCTGAAAGTAATGTAACATATCACTAATTTAAGCTTAAAATGTCAGCTGTGTAACTGTATAACAAAGAATTTATTCAGCTGATCAAAAACATTTCAAAAATAACAAAAGCACAGTCTATATGCGAAAACCGAATTTACCCGAATTTAACCGACAATCAACCCGATATTTGTTTCGTTGGACAACAATCACGAACAAATTAAAACAATAAAGGAAAGCAAAAATTTACACAATGATAAAGTATATACATATGTATACAGTGACAAGCAAAATTGTAACATGGTTGACACAGTTTGGAAATAAATTTGTCCATTATAAATATTTTATTAAAAACAAAAAAAAGTTAAATATGTATATAAATGTATTGTTCTCTCGTTAATAAAAAAATACAATTTTAATTCTAGGTTAAAATATACAAAGTGAACAGTAAATCATGTAAAGTTATACAAATGTTACAAATTTGCACTCTGGTGTTATGTTAATTAATTTATTTTCTGATTCAATAGTTTGCTTTGGTATTTTAAAAGCTTGTATACGGCGAGGTATGCTGCTGCAAAATATTGCCGCCATTTCTGCTGGAATCGCAACCCAAGCTTCTTTACTCTATCGTACAGCTCGTTTACACCTTTTGGAGCCTCGGGATACTTGCAGAACTGAAATTTTATGTAACTCCAAAAGTTGTCAATCGGCTTTAAGTCCAGCGACTGCGCTGGCCACTTGGTAGTTGTAAATTTTTACCTTTACCGATTTTATCCGAATGTTTTGGATTGTTGCCGTGCTGAAAAATCACCCTTCCAGTAGCAAGGCTTGTTTTCCCTAGCAGCTGGTAAATGATTTTGCAGAGAACCTACTCCATTTTTCGTAATACATCCTAATACCATTATGGAGCCATTACCATGTCTAATGGTTTGTGTTACTACATTCGGGGTAATATTATTTGAATCTTTGATCCACTACCAATCACAGCCATCACAGTCAAATCGATTGATTTTAGTCTCATCAGACCATAATATAACCTTAAACAAAAAGCTTAATTGTATTTGTATTGTTTAAAACATTTCGAATTTAATACCTTACCTTCCTCCAATCAGCCTCAGTCCAGTTTTCGTAAACCGGGGCGAAACTTTTTATTATTTAGTGGAAAAAAAATGTTTTTTCTTCGCTGCAGCCTACGGCCAATCTTTTGAGATTCCGACGAACAGACCACTCACTGGCTTCAATGTATAACATCTTTAGTGCCGCATCTATGGTAATTACAATGTCACTTGCCACTAATTTTGCCAAATGAGGACAAGTGCGGTCTCCACTCTATCTAGGGCATCCAGTAGCAGTTGAGGCTTAAATACTTTTCCTTCGTTTTATTTTCTGGATCGTCATATGATTTATATCAAACATTTTTTGCAACGTTCCGAACAGAATTCGTATGTTTTTATAATTCCACGATTTCACCTACTTTAGATGCTTCCATTTTTCATCACCACGTGTACAATAATGAGCAATTGATTAAAAAAATAGCAGTAAATTTATGAGATACTTGATACAATTGAGTTTCTGTATCTTTAACCTAGAACGCCATCCTTATTTTTTGTGCACTAAAGTCATCGTTCGTCATTTTGACTACAACCTATTTCAAGACGCTATAAATAATATCGGGAGCAATAATGGGAACCAAAATTAATGATATTTGTTTAATGTTTATCAGGAAAAACCAAACGAAAAAACATATTTAAGCTCGAAAATAAAATCGCGTGTGGTCGTTTTGACGAAGGATGGTGGTGCAGGGTTAAAGAGTTGAAGAGAGTGCAATACTGTAACATTGAAGAGAGTGCGTAATTGTAAAATTAGGGTTTGCTTACATACTACGTTCTTTTAAACTTACATGCATAATTGTTGTATTTGTAAGTGTTCGTTATGAAAGATACCATATCAAATTATAATTCAAAAAATGTTTTAGTTTTAAGGTTAAACGCTGCTAAAAATTAAGGTTTTAATCTTCCATTCTGCGAAAACTTTTACAATTTTGCTCATCACTGTACTTAGGGTGTTTCGATGGGGTAGGGATCAGAAAATATATCTACTGAAGAGCTGATCATGGGGACGACAAACTTTATTTATACCGGCGGTTCCAGTTTCGATTCCTAGTATACTCGTATTTGGGGAAAACTAATTTTATTTGGATTTTTGGTCATTAAGGCCTCAAACGACTTGTCGTCATGACGAACGTAAATAGGAGAATATATTTTTTAAATTTTGATAGAGTATATTTTACGGGAGCATTTTGATATGTTGGTCACTCGTAGTTTTTAGTCCCAATTTTTCAACTCACCGTTCAATTTACTTAATTTTGCATTTTAGATGAAAAACACTACCAAATATATTCAATAAATGTAACTAAAACATAAATAACCGAGAATTCGGTTAAAAATACCATTATTTGTACCCAAATACATTAGGAATCGAAATTTCAACGGTAGATAGGGAACTATAAGTTCCGTTGTATGTATTGATAAAATACTTCTTTGACTCAACAAAGACATTGTCTAATTTTTGTATTTCTAATGGCTTAATTGAAAACAAATCAGAATTACTATTTTCTGTGTGGTGATGAAATTTTTTATTCAACAGAGTCATCATAACAGAAAAAAGTGGATATAGGTTTTCTCTTTATTATATAAAATCGTTCGAAAGCTGAAGAACCAAAAGTAAAACATTACTTGATTACTACCAACAAAACCTGGCTAATGTTTTGTACCAATTCTGGCGCATGGCTATGTTTTTTAGAGAATCTGAGCCATGAATAAATAGTTATATGATATTTGACATTATATGATGTTTGCCATACAGAACTTAATCCAGATTAACTCATGTGGAGAAATCTATACGAAATTTAATACGTTATGTAACGGGTTTTTCAATAAGCTACAAAAGTTTTTTTTAAATAAAACAAACCCGGTTTTAGATACCAATGAAATTCTTTATTCCTCTGAAAGTACGTTCGATGCCATTATGTAGGGAACTCGATTTCTTTTGCATGGCCACCACGGTCACGCTTGCAGAAGTCTAGACGCGGAACCCAATTTTCGACGGTTTTCAAGCATAAATCGGCCGATACTGCTGAAATTTCACGTTCGATATTCGTACGAAGTTCATCAATCGTCGCTGGCTTGTTCGCATAGGCCATAGACTTGACGTAGCGCCACAGGAAATAATCTAACGGCGTCAAATCGCACGACCGAGGCGGCCAATCGACTGGGCCACTTCGTGAGATAACACGTTCAGCAAACTTGGTTTCCAATAAATTGATTGTGGCATTCGCTGTGTGGATTGTGGCGCCGTCCTGTTGGAACCACATGTCCTCCAAGTCCATATTATCCAATTGGGGCCAAAAATATTCGGTTATCATTGAACGGTAGCGATTCGCATTCACAGTAATGTGCCGGTCTTGATCATCACGGAAGAAGTACGGCCCAATGACGCCGCCGGCCCATAAACCGCACCAAACCGTAATTTTTTCGGGATGCAATGATGACTCATGGATTACGTGTGGATTGCTGTCTAGCCAATAACGCATATTTTGCTTATTGACGAAGCCATTCAGCCAGAAATGAGCCTCATCGCTGAAGACCATGAATTGGACGTAGCGCTCTTAAAGTTGAGGCCACTGACTCCAAATTTCGATAGTAAATTGTAACAATTTCGACTCGTTGTTGGCTCGTATATCTTTCCATGATGAAATGGCAAACCTTACTGAAGAGAAATGTCGAAAGAGCGAGAAAAAATATGGCGGCGTTTGCTTACCCTATCGATTTACTTTTGTAGCGTCTCTGTTGAAAAACCCGGTATTTATTGTCACTCTTAATATAAATGTCTTTTAAAATGTAGTTCAAACTTTCATCATTACTATGACGACTTCATAGGTTTTATGAAACATTAAAAAGGTACTGGGATTGTTACCAGTTTTTGAATGTACGGTGAACATTTGCAAAATAGTGAGGGAATTCGTAATATCGCACCCTAAATTCAAAAGCGTCATAGCTCAAAATTTCAAAATTAAAATTTTGAGCTTAAAGACAATAACCAAGGACCATTTCTTTCCGCTGTAAAAATATAGCGTTACAGTCGCCACCATTTCGTCAAAAAAAATACTGTATCAATGTGTTAATAATTTGGAATTTCCATACATTTTTTAACTTCGCTAACCAAGTTTTTTGACTCTACTGAACATTTGGTTTGCCTGTTTAGTAGTTAGGCTGCGATATGTATTAGGGATTTCAAAATTTTCAGAGATCAAATTTGTTCAGTGTAGCATGATTATTATGACCAAACAATTTAAAAAAGAAATTGGTTTAGGTGGCCACATCATTTTACCATTTTATATTAACTGAAGCATAAATCAAATATTTCAAAGGTCATTTCCGTGATTTCTTAAACTTTAAAATCTGTTTGTGGAACGACAACAAATTTAAAATATGAATTTTAATCATTTCCTATACGAAATATAAAGTAAATATTATTTGTACGCACAGCGACACAATGCTTTAAGTTTCACTTCTAACTAAATAAGTAGTTGAATTCTTGAATTAGTATTCGCAAATTATCGATTTCGAAATTTAAATTTTGGGATTTTTAAGTTTCTTTTAAAAAGATCATCGACAAACAAGTGCAGAGTTGCCATCACTAAAAGAAAACAAAAAGGGAGACCCTTACGCGGAGAAATAGCTACAGAGAACTATAATGTTCCCAGATTTATGTAGAGAAAAATCGACAATAAACCCCTTATCATCTTTCAGTTCGTGATACATTTGAATATACGATCCGTAGCCCAAAACTTAAGACGCTGAACAAACTTCGAGACTATCATCCGACAATATAACTTCATATCCTAAATTATATTTTGTTATTTCCAAACACAAAAACACGTCACAGTGCGGGATTTCTCCCTAACAAGCTTACGAATGATGCAAGTAACGACTTTGGACTTTACGTAGCCTCAAATGAAACAGAATAAAGGTATGACATCACATGCTCAAGGTACCCAGTTCACCGAACCGAGGTGCGGAATTCACCGAATTGCTCTCGTAGTTATGGCAGGGTTTCACGAGATGTGTCGCCGTGTAGTTTAAACCGAATATCTCCAAGGTCACGGTCTACAATTTGGGAAAGCAAATAATCCCTTGTTATCAGTTGAGTTCTGACAGGCCTAGATTTTGAATATAAATGAACCGATTGTTCGTTCTACTAAACCCTTAAACCACATCAAACCCTTATTTTATCGGTATACAATTTTTGCTATTGGCGTAACCATTAATCCAGAAATGGGACTTATTGCTGAAGCTAATTTCGATCGAAGTGAGCGGATCTTCTTCAAGCCTTTCAAGTGCCGACATACTGAAACGCTGATGAAAATTCCCAATGGAAAACGTACCTATGGATGAATCACCCATTTAAACATAAGTGTTTATAAGTATAAATGTGAAAAATGCATATCTTAGTACAGTCGTTAAACTTGGAATAAAAATATTTATATTTATGGACAAATTGTATCCCTTTTCAGTATATAAATTATTGCTTAAACAGGTTTGGCATTTTTGGAACGTAGTTCCTTATCGCACGTTGCGGGATGGGGGCTAAATGAAGAAAAATTAAACAACTTTTGTTTTCACACTGTAATGTTACAACCCACTATTATCAACTATGTTCTTTACTTTTGCTTTCGTTTGTATCTAGACTAACTAGATGTCTCACACATGTTGGGAAATTTCTTGTTTAATGAGAAGATTTCTAGGTGGAGCCTGTAACCAATGTTTAATATATATTGTAGTTTTGAACCCAATAAAAAGTAAATTTAGAAAAACTAAAGTGAAGAAGTTTAAAAAATGAAAATTCTCTTAAATAAGTGCCTTTGCCTAAAAAAATCAATTTTCTTACAAAAAGTACCTTTTCTTAAAAATGGTAATTTATTTTAAATAAGTACCTTTTCTTAAAAAGGTACTTTGCCTTACATCAAATTGCCTTTTCTTAAAAAACTGCATTTTCTTTAAAGAGTGCCTTTTTTGTGAAACAAAATAACTTTTTCTGTGATAAGCACCTACTCTGAAAAATGTACCTATACTTGAAATTAGGACCAATTCTTAAAAAACTTATCATTTCTTAAAAAAACGTTTCTTCACAAATATAAATAAATAAAAATAAACGGTTTCCCATTACATCCCATGAAGGGACTGGAGAGAACTTCTCACAATCACTGAGCTGTGCGCTTTCCAGTTTTCACTCACTGATTGGGACCTACAGTTTTACACCGATTCCGAACAGTAATTTAAGAAGCTTTTTCATGGCTAGATACTCGATAGTGTCGCCGTCACTATGCGAGGTGACCGCGCACACTAACCATTGCACCACCGTCGGCCACCTTCTCTTAAAAAAATTAATTTTCCTACAAAAATTTATTTATATTATTCGTTTCTTGAGATAAGTATCCTTTCTGAAATAAGTACACTTTCTTAAAAAAAAAAAATTACTTCTTTAAAAATAACGTGTTCTTAAAAATAGCACTTCTTTCTAAAAAATCATACTCTCATGGCTTTTTCTTACAGAAAGTACTTCTTCTTAAAAATAGTACCGTTTCTTAAAGAAACGTTAGCTTTTAATAAACGAAATACGTCTCTTTGAAAAATAACATTTCCGGGAAAATATAACACATAGTCTTACAAAAGGGACCTAAAAATATACTTTTTTTTAAAAAATACATTCAATAAATAAAAAATTGTTTAAAAAAAAATTTATAATTTTACAAAAGTAATTTTTCTTAAAGATCCATTTAAATTACCGTATTTTTCAACGGGCGCCTTACGCTTGTTGGAACTAACTTCGTTCCAAGCGGGTGTCCCTTGACACCTCATGTGATTTTTTTTGTGTTTTACTTACTATTTTACATTGACCTTTTTTGTTCAAAATTTTATAATGTAATGATCTAACGGTTTAACGGACAAAAAAGTTGTAGTACAAACATTATGTGCCCAGGCAATTACCTTTTTAATGTTACTTTAAATTGATTAGTCGGATTTTTACATCACAAGGTAACGCCGAAGGAGTAAATCGACTTTATTCGCGTGACAGATTTTATATTCAAATTTGTTTATAGCATTTTTCGTCCAAGAAATATATATTTTATAGTGACACTGATAGGATATTTCTGTTTGTTGATTAGTGCTTCAGGTTTCCAGAAACTCTAACAATTTAAATTACTGTTTTAGTTTTAAAGCATTTTCGGTGTTAAAAACTTATTTTTTTCGTCCCTGTCTCAATCGCATAAACATGTTTCTAAGACTATATTTAAAAAGGATTTTCTTTCGATTTTCTTTAAGGTAGTTTGTCAACAGATGTTTGTCATATACTTATATGTATATCCCTTGTGCTGGGTATAACATCTTTGCAAAAAGTTTGCTGTCGATGTCGTCTGGTTTTGTGCGAATGTATGTCGAGGGTTGGCAAATTTTGAAACATCCTTACTCTTGTCATATATAGTGTGCACACAAAACTTTGGTTTATTTGTGTTCTGTGGCAAATGTTAAGGTCCTTGTACTTTAAGACATCAAGTGTATGCAAATTATATTGAAAAGTTCTTCTTTTTATTTTCCTCTTACTTTCCGAATGTTTTGTTTTAAGACGTTAACATAAAAACAGAAAATGAATTTTTAATTTAATTACATAATGATTGCATATTTCAAACACACACTAATACAACGGATAATGTCCGAGAAACTTATATGTATTACTACTCAAAAGAAAGCGATTGTTTAGGTGTCATCCACTACAAAGTTTTCAACAGGATGTTAAATTGTTTTGGTATATTTGGAGTAGGGTTGTAGTCCATATATTATATACTCACCTCACGTCATGCAGGAGTGCGTTAAAATTTATTTTTCAGACACCTTCATTTTAAAGTCTTTTAGTTGTGCAGAAAATGTTATGTACATTTGAGGGATTTATAAAACCAGTGTGATGTTTTTAGATATATCGCATCCTAACCACAAAACATTCATAACTCAAAATTTTCACGTTTTAATTCAAGGGCCATTTCCGTCCGCTGTAAACATCTGTCGTCATTTGCTCTTCCCATTAGTCAAGAAAATCCCCTATGAATATGCCTATAATTGAGAATTGATTTTTAACGCAACATTCCAGTTTTTTACATCTACTGAAAATTCTCAAATTTTGAGTTATGACTCTTTTGAAGGTGGGATGCGCCAGTTTTGGTTAAATTTACTTTTAAAAATATTTACAAAATAAATTGTTATTAAGCTAATTACATTACTCGATATCTCATCTGAGTCGATCAACTGTGATGAGCTCATGCAACGTAAAGACAGATCTTGCGTTTTATTTTTAAATTTAAATTTTAGCTCATTTGAAAATACATCAGGTTATATACCGGCCTTTGGTAGTGTAATGGTTAGTGGCTCTTGTACAGTAGAACGAGGGTTCCATCTCTGCTCCGACCACCTTTTATTTCTTTCGACGACGATCACCTCGCTTAGTGACGGCGACACTATCGAATAATAAGCCATGAAAATTTTTCCCAAAAATAGCGTTCGCAACCAGTGAAAAATGTAGGTCCCGATTAGTGACGGTAAATCTATAACGCGCACAGCTCACTGATTGTGAGAAGATCTCCGCTATCCTTTTATGGCATGCACTGTGAAATTATTTGTTACATTGTCAACTTATTTGCCATCTGATATTTTATTGTTAGATCGCTGAGGTTGCCGGACTCAGTGTTGGTAGTTATTTTTTTTAATTCGCTTTTATTCCGAAAAATACAACCTTTCATACGTCTTGGTCTACCCAACAAATATAGCATGGTTAAAGTTAAAATTTGTAGAAAAATCAATTTTATGGTAATTTAAAAAAAAAAATTTATTTTTACATTTTTAGATTGTTTTTATTTTATGTTTTTAAATTATTTATGTTAAAATTTTTATGTTTTATGCTTTAAAATTATTACCCAACAAATTAAAAAAAAATGATTTATTTTTTAAATTTATTTTTTAAATTTTCTGTAAAATATTCATCACAATTCGTATCAGAAGGTATATCTAAAAGACTAATCATTTCTAAAGTATAACTATTTTCTAACTCTATTTGTGAGTTCACATGCCGCAGGGAGGAAATAAGTGGATCGGAAGATGCTGCCAACATTTTGGAGAGGTTCTCATTTTGCCTTACCCTTGATACTTGGAATGTGTTCTGCAATCTATATTTTTTATAAAATTTGTTAAGAGACTCCTATGCTTCTTCAGAAAGCTCTCCAATTGGCAAAGACTGGTACTCAATTATATCTTTGCCATTCGGCAATATTATATGGACGATCGGGGTCAACTTCTTCTGTGGATACATTTCTGATAAAAGAGATGAAGTTTTGGATGCATATTCTCCATATTTTGTAGAATTAACACTTTCTTTGCAGTTGAAAACATTTAAGATCGTTCCCAATTGTTTCACAAATTGATTGTCAATTCCAGTGATTCTAGATACTGTCTCATCATTATCAAAAAATCTGCTAGAAGTGTTTCCATCGTTTGAGTTACCGCATCCGCACTTGCGACGGTCTACTTTTAATCCAACTTGTTTAAAAAAAGCATCCTGTATTTGCTTCTTTCTGATCTTTTCCTTATCCTTAATAGATCTATTTTCATCGATGTTTTGATATTGTTGTGGTAGGGTATACGCCAGTTTTAGCAAGAGCTCCATACACCATATCCTTGCGTGCAATGGTGACCTTTCATATTCGTAATTCTCCTCGTTTGTAGAATCGTTTAAATTACCGAAGTTCTTCTGACTCTTGTTGCAAATCGGGCATGACAATGTTGAGGTTGTTCCTGTCAGTTCGTTTACGACTTTTCTGTCAACCATGGTCAGGTGGAACTCGTAACTACATTCAATATATTTTCCTACTCCAATTTGCAGCTTTGTAGGCTTAATCTTGCTTATTTATTCTTCAATGTCCTTCACCGTGGTCCTTATGAGTTCTGCCGATTTCTTTGCAAACTGAAACATTATGGGTCGGCAATAATGCAGTGATGACGGTTATGCATATTTCCAGTGTAGGAAAACATCAGATTTTAGCCGGAAAGGAGCAACAGTTACCATGAACATATTTCCGTCAGATATTGTAGCGTCATCGGAAGATATTCAATCAATGGCAGTTTCTCAGGTAGAATTTCCACCTCATTTTCAGGAAGACTCTCCAACAACCGTTTTGCTGTATGGCCCATAAGATCCCGCAGATTGGCTTTCGCAGAGACTTCCGTAAACTCCGTATGCAGTGGTCGTGAATTTATTTTGGCGTGCGTAATATGCTTGTATCCGGGTAAAACGTCGGCCCCTTGTCACATTAAAGATGCCCGTAGTTTCTCATATTTCTCTATGGAAAGTTCTAAGTCCAAAAACAGGGCCAAGGCTTCTTCGGAACCATACTTTTTAATGTGTGCGTTTGTGGGTGGGGGAATGCTTTCCTTAACATTTTTAGTCGCAGTGGGCTTGCATCAGCAACAGATTTTGTAATATGCGAAGTAACTCTTTCACTATCCTTTGTATATTTAAATGCTTCGTGGTCAAGTCATTGGTGGAATCGGCAAGTTTCCCCTTTCTTGTGAAAATTGAACACTCCTCCATACTTTTTTTGACCTGCCTTTTGCTCCTCTGGTTGATATGGTGGGTTTATCTACTGCCAATATATCCAGGATAGTGTCTTCATTAAGCCAGTCCTCGTATTTCGAGTTGAAGTTGTGAATGGTTCGATTGTATTTCACCCATTTTGCATTCATTATTCATATATCATACAAAGATTATTTTTAATAATTTTGCTTCTCTCAATATTTCCGTATAAGCTATCGAGTTCTTCTAAAGCAGTTTCCGCGAAAAACGTTGGTGTGGTTGACTTTCTAAACAGTTCAAATAATTTTAAATTCTTCAACGTCATGTTTTCAGTACTTGTTGCGTCAACTTTCAGTCGTAGATTAATGCAGGCATTATGCTTATTTTGCAATATATAGGATTATGCTACCATGAGTAAAAATTTACCTGTTACCTGCATACGTATGGATTTAGGCTGAATTATGCAATTTTGATATTATGAACGTGTCCAAATAAGATTTGTGACTACCTGTATTGTACGCCAAAGTTATTTTTAAGTGAGGTGCGTACCTGCTAATTTCAATGAGTAGTTTTTTATGCATCCTGTGGCTGTAACAGAATATTGGGAGCAGACTTTGCCAGAGGCTCTCAGGTAGACAATCGATTTACAATTTAAAATTTTCAAACAATTAGATCAAACTAACTGTCAGTCAAACCTTTTTTACCTGTAGAAGCAAACGGGAACGTAATCAAAGAACATATTTTGAAAATATGGCAGAGGTAAAAAACTACAAATTTTTTTTTATTTCCCGCAAAGTTGAAAAATAGTGAAAAAAAGGGATAGTTTTTAAATAGTTATTTACCTAGGCAAACACAAAGCAAGTAGTAAATTTTTTTATTATACATTTAAGAAATACATCCATCAATTGGAAGAAAAGATGATGCACCAAATTAGCTAAAAATGGTGAATTTTTTGAAACCCGAAAATCGGTCAACTTTGAACGGTTATGTCTCCTGATATTATTAAGAGTAGCATATTTGAGATCGTTAAAAAGTTCTCTATAAGATGGGTTTATTTAAAATTTCGTAGGCGCACATGAGAGAATTTTGCTTTTTGCAACCTCGTTTGCTCTATGGGCGCAACTGTGCGTCGTCGGCTTGTTGGCATAGACCAATGATTTGATGTAGCCCCAAAGAAAAAAGTATAGACGCGTTAAATCGAACGAATGAGGCAGCCAATTGACTGGTCCATTTCTTGAGATAACACGCTCACCAAATTTACTCTTCATTAAATCGATTGTGTGGCTTGTGGCTCGGTGTGTGGCTTGTGGGACCGTCCTGTTGTAACCACATGTCGTCCAAGGCCATGTTTTCCAATTCGGGCCGAAAATAATCGGTAATCATGGCGCCGATAACGATCGCCATTCACAGTAATCATTCACAATCGATCGTTATTGTCGACGAAAACATATGGCTCAATGACGTCGCGGGCATGCAAGCCGCACCAAACAGTTATTTTTTGTGGATGAAGTGGTGGATTTTCACCAAACCAATAACGCATATTTTGCTTATTGACGAACCCATTGAGCCAAAAATGAGCTTCACTGAATATGATTTTGCGATGAAATTCATCAGAACGTACGTCGCGACAAATGGTCCATCGGCTTCAATTCTTGAGTCAGCCTGATCTTGTATGGGTGTAAACCAAGATGTTTACGCAAACTTCCTAAGCCATAAAGTGGTCTTGGCGATGCCCAGTTCCTGAGAACGCCGCGGAATCGACTGATTTGGACCATTTGCTACGGACGCCTGAAAGGCAGCGATATTTTCGTCACTTCGACCAACCCGTTGTTTCACTGGCACGGCAGCATCAAATAATCAATATGTAGACTCCAATTTTTGCTTGTCTACTAGGGCGTGAATAACGACCGAAAATTGGAGTTAACGCTCTTAAAGTTGCGGTCACCTACTCCGAATTTCGGTAGTACATTTTTATAATTTGCATACGTTGTTCGTTCGTGTACTATACCATGATGAAAATGTTGAGTTTACTGAAAAAATTGTTGCCTGTAAAGTCGGTTTTACGGGCGAAGATTTTACGTGACAACGTCTTTTTCTCGGTAGAATATTTATTGATATGAATATAAATAAATTGCACAATAGGAACAAGGAATTGAATGAAAATAAGAATTGCACAAATTTTAACTATAGAAATATATTTTGTTTAGATTGATTTGATTTTCATATTGATTAGATGTTAAAATTCTTGCTCAACACAGTTTAAATCAAGTTTTCTTATATCTGCCACTTTTTCTTAATATTTGTAATTTTAAAGAATCAATTCGAAAATCAAAACATTTATTCAGATCGAAGGTTCAAATTTTTGCTAAATAAATTTGAAATTAATTAAAATTTGTAAAATAAAAAAAAAAACCAATGAGTGTTAGAACTCACGGGCGATGTTTTAACATTTATTGAAACTTATGGTTTAGGAAAATAGAAGTAATTTCAACACCATCTAGGTACCTGTGCGATTTCTATGAACACATTATCAAATGTGACATTATAAACAATAAACATATCCTTTATTATAAAATATAAACATTTCTTTTATTATAAAAAATAAACATTTCTTTTATTAAAAACAAAAGAAAATAATTTACTAACCAAAAAGTATTTCAATTCATCATATTCGCATATCGTTTTTAAAGCCGACCGCAGCTCTCTGTTTCGTTTTGGCTACCTAATTCATATGAAAATTTCTACACACAAACATACACTACACATATCATAAAGCCAAAAAACAAAAAACAAAAAATAATACCTTATCCAATGCAGACTGATCTAAATCAATATTCATACACACGCACATATATACGCACATACATACTTGCTCAGTCGTCATATATATGATGTGCCAAAAAACAAAAACACTCACACCACCGACCAACAGCCACTAGAAGCCAGCAAACCAAATCGTTTCTGGCACACAAGTAAACACACACATCCGCACACACAGAATTATTTATTGAAAGGGAGAGAGACGCAAGGCATTCGGCGGGTCTCTCTCTCGTTCGGTGACTCATCGTAACGTTACCGGGCGTTACACTTTTTCATAAGTGACTCCCAGCCGCAACCTAATTTAAGACGTTGTCACGTCAAAAAGGAAAGTAACAGTTAGATGATTAGTGAAATAGTGCGTTCACAAATTAAATTCAAAGTTGTCAAGTACCTATTGGAAAACCCATTTTGTTACATTTACATCCCTATTCTGTGTATGTGGTAAAATTGTTACAAAGTTGTCACCATTGTTTGTATCTGGTATTCTGGCAAACAAGGTGGGAACGAAAAATTCACCTCGTAACAAATAATTCACCTCACAATAACAGCTTGTCAAAAGCAGGGACAACATATGGTTTTCTTAATATATTTAATATTTAATATATTTATGTTTTATTGAATTAAAATTAACACATTATTATTTAGGGAATTTGAGCGAACCGCAAAGGCACAGCTGGAATGCTATATTGCCTTCCTCAAGGAACATCCAGACATACTTAGCGGAAAGAATACACCTGCGCATCCGCGTCAAATAGAAGAAAAAACTTACTTTAGCGCCAACTCTCTGATCTACATCAAAATTTCACCACCGACTAAAGCTTCTGCCCTGAGTTCTTCTTGAGAACCTTTAAATCTTGAGTATATAATCGTTCGTATCTCCGGTAGTTACAATCCGATCAGCGTGAAATGGATATCATTACAAAGGTCCTTTTAAGCTCTATAAATCAGTTATCAATATATTTATTTTTATTAACCCATTAGGGAGCTAATTAAAAAACGGTTTTTAACCTCACTTTGCTGCTAAAATTTGTTATTATTCTTATTTTTTTTGGCAGGTTCCGATAACAGAGAAGACCTTGGCCTTTTTTTTAAAGGTGTACAAAATACGTATTAATTTTTCCCGTATACAGTTTTATTGATTTACTTATAGAATTTATAAAATGTTTTTGTATCAACTTTCCGGCAAATGAAATAGGTGTCACGCGCTGTTACCTTCTCTTTGGCAGGTAACAGTTTTTGTTACTTTTGTCACCAAAAAAATGTTTCAGAATACCGATTTGTGACAAGATTTATTAAGAGAAATGGGGATTTTATTTCTTAAACAGTATGTCATCCAGATATCTTCCGTCGAGTTGAGCACACTGTTCAGAATGGAACCTTGTGTTCTGCGCCACACGCTGCAGTAAACTTTCTTTCAATTGAGCTGATTTCTCGACGAATATTTCCCTTTAAAGCCGCAAGAGATTAGGGATTGTCATTATAAACCCTCTCTTTGAGGTAGCCCCATAAAAAAATCCATCGGAGTTAGATCGGGCGACCTCGGTGGCCATGGGATGTCCCTAAAGCGACTGATCAGTTTGTGTGGGAAATTTTCGCGAAGCAAATTCATCAAAGCGCTGGCTGTGTGTGCAGTCGCCCCATCCTGTTGAAACAACGTGTATGAAGAGTACTATGGATGAGCTCGCAGGTTTGGTAAAAATAATTCCGTGACCATGCGTCGATAATTTTCACCGTTGACATTCGTCGCCTGGCCTCAAGAATTTTCGAAAAAAAAATGGTCCACTTATCTCATGCGTTGATAAGGCACACCAAACAGTTACGCTGGGGTAATGCGATGGTTTTTAATGTTTGGATCGAGGGTTGTGGGTTCTTGGAGACCAGTAACGTCAGTTATGCTTGTTGACGTGGCCGTCTAAGTGAAAATGAGCCTCGATTTGAATTTTAAAAGGATAGAACTTCAGATCCTTTTTGAAATTACCTGAAACTGCTTTCAACCTGTTCAATGTTTTCGGGAGCCCTTGAAGATCGACTGGGCCCTTGCCGTGGGACATTCATAGCCGAAGCAGTTGCGCGGAATCTCTGCACCCACGAACGAATTAAATTTACACTCGGTCCATCATACCGAACTTTGAATAAAATTGTCGACGAGCAATTATGTAATATTTATTACTCTTAAAAAATGTCGCCACAGCGAACGCACGATGCTCACTCGACCACTGTGACATCGTGAGTGACAAATCCGCACAATCCATAATTCCAACGGCGCCACCCTTCTTCCGCACCGTTTATTACTTTTTGAAATAATCGTATTTAAAAATATAAATTTGCCACCAGACACCCTGTGGGTGACTTTTGTAACCCTGACAGAATAGAGCTGTTAGTGTGATGAAAATCCTAATGATAGCGGAGCTTCTGTACATAGTATAGGGGAAGTAGTAAGAAGAGTCCGCATATATGCCTGCTAGGAGAAGGCATAGTTGAATTTCAACAACCTGCCGCAGAAGGAATATTTGCGGGGATACTATGAGAATAACTCGATGTTTAACCTGCTGGCTTGTAACATGTATCTATGTTTTCTATCTTTTTAGGTTTCTTTGACAAAATTTAAATAAAAAAATTAGAATTTAGCATCATTTGATGGTAATAAATGTTTTTGGTTATATTTTTGATGATATAATAAATACTACCTCAGTTGGGCTTTAGCACAATATCAGAATGATTTTTTTTCGCATCCATGCCGACGATGTAAGGAAGTTACCAGAATATATTTTCAATTTGTTCACTTGGGTCTCTCAAACAGATATTTGTCTTACAGATTCTTTGTTAAATGTCTTCATACTGCAAATGGTATAAGGAAGGATTAAGGACATTTTTATATCCTTTACCAACTACCCTTTCACTTAGTTCCAACTTTTTAAATATATCCCTATGAAACTTAAAGGCTGGTTGGAATTAATTCCTCACTATTATGATATCAGTTCAGCCATCACCGGCCATATGAATAATGCACGTCTTCAACAATATTCTACTTATTGTCCTTATAAAAACAAATGAATAAAAATTTTACATTTGAGTTGTCTCCACCACCAATAAATTCACCTGAATGCAATTGATATACAACATCCCGTGTCCGTATAAATAACGACAGTCGAAGGTAATGTGTAACTGCAGTTTGCATAATTTGTAGGATGACAGAAATTAATGAATGTGATAAAAAATAATTGCAAACAAAATAAAATGAATTATAAAAAGATTTCCACAATTGTCCTTACAAACAAGTAAGTTGGGCACAAGTGAAGAAAACAATACAACGCAATAAAAACGAATGAAATATGGAACAAAGACTTAAATCTGCCTTAAACACAATGATACGTTCATATTTGTTCCCAGGGCATTTTTCCCCTCTTATAATATTTGGATTCTATTGGACTGCATGAGAATATTAACAGCATAATACGATATAAAATTTCAGTTAATTAAAAAGAAGTAGTGGCTGTAGTTGCAATATTCATTTGTGTTCAGGTAATTTGACTGCTGGGCAAAAATATAATATCCGTAATTAACAAATGTGCGGACAAAAGTGAAGAATAATATATCTGTCTACGGGCAAACGGGTTAATGAATTACTCCAATGCATTTATAATCGAAAATGTGTTAACACGTAAACATGTGGTCTCGATATATATGAGACAAATTAGTGGCTTCTGTACTAAAATTTTTTTTAAAATTCTGTTGTATTTGTTTGTGGTTTTCTGCAAATAATTTAATATGTCGACGTTGCTGGATTTTTAGATTGTCTAGTGTAGTGTTTTATTAGTCACCAGAATTCCGCAGCGTAGGAGATGACGTGGATTGGGTCACAATTCCTTATAAAATGCTTCATCAACATTTTAACTATAATTTCTGAAGTGAAGACATATCATTTTGCTGCCGACCAATATTGAGTTACTCCTAGAGTGTTCTAAACCGAAACCGAAAACCTGGAGACACCGGTTAACCGGCTTCACAGCAATTAACCGTGTGCCGGCTTTTTTAAAAAATTTAATTTGCAAAGAAACCGAAATATGTGTTAAAAATCCTTACAAACTTTTAATTACCCAGTGATACAAAATCGAACTATCCGCAAGGGAATGGGATGAGACCAATTGCAAATGAGAGCTGATATTATCCATAAATAGTATGTTTTGCAATGAAGCCAATATCAAAAATTGATTTTCAGC
The DNA here is from genome assembly GCA_963931995.1 of Phaonia tiefii. NCBI lineage: Eukaryota > Metazoa > Arthropoda > Insecta > Diptera > Muscidae > Phaonia > Phaonia tiefii. The sequence continues at coordinate 101,833,584 of OZ008367.1, read as the reverse complement.
CTAAAAAAAGTAAATACACCGTTTTTTCTATGAAAATCTAAACAAATATCACCATTTGTATGACAGCGCCATCTAGCGTCAGTTTTAGATAAAAATAAATATCAAAAAATATCAATGAGTGTTCGAACTCACGGATGATGTGTTAACACCTTTTTGCTACACGGTACCTGTTCGATTTCTATGAACACATTAGTAAATGTTACATTGGAAAATAAAAAATAATAGCTTTTTTGTATACACCGGGCAATGCTGAACATCAAATGACTCGCTTTGTTTGGCCATAGCAACAACAACGAAACAACCAAACACACAACATCACACATACTTTGTCCGAAGTAGCTGACGTATACGTGTGTGTATACGTGTGGTAGCTACCCATTATTGTCCACATACCCTGCGGGTAATGGGTAGACGTTTATTACACATTCCCACGACGATGAGTATGGATTACTCATGGGGGGGTAAATACGAACTCTGGTTTTGGTATGGATAATATTAGCCTACATTTGCAATTGGTTTCATCCCATTCCCATTTTGGTTGTTGCACTGTGTTATTAAAGAAAAAAGATATAATTTTCATTCTTCAATCATTTATTTGAATTAAGTACCACGGCATTTATTTTGAAATAAAATAATCGATTTTAAACCGTTTTTAATTTCGCAATGATTTCGTCATTTTAATAACAATTAAATCATTTAAATTAGTATATCAATTAATTTTTTACACTTTGTAAGATTATCATTCATGGAAATTGCTTTTAAATTCGAACATGATTTTAATATGTAAATAAGGTTAATGCGAATACGAATTAAACCTGAATTGAATTGAATTGAATAGAATTGAATTGAATTGAATTGAATTAAATTGAATTGAATTGAATTGAATTGAATTGAATTGAATTGAATTGAATTGAATTGAATTGAATTGAATTGAATTGAATTGAATTGAATTGAATTGAATTGAATTGAATTGAATTGAATTGAATTGAATTGAATTGAATTGAATTGAATTGAATTGAATTGAATTGAATTGATTTGAATTGAGTTGAATTTAATTGGGTTGAATGGAATTGGATTGAATTAACTGATGTGTTTTGTAACGGAAAATTTAGAATCATTAAAATCTGACAAATGCTGTCACATTTGCTGAATAATAACGATTCTTTTTACGGGCAAACGAAACAAGACAAGATTGATTTTTTTGTGTTGATTTTGTATTATTGTAGTGTTGATTTTGTATAAATTTTTCTACAAAAATTTAAACATATTGTTTTGTACCGGTTTTCCAAACCGAAAAATAACCGAAAATTAATCAGTTTCACCGGTTTTCCATTCTCTGAAACCGAAGCTGGGGTTTCCGAAAAAGTTTTTTTTTTTTGTTGAGAAAAACACCGTCAATCAAACCCAGGAAAAGCTTAATAAATACTATGGGGACTCTGCACCATTGATTTCAATGGTAATATAGTGTTTTACTGACTTTCGTTGTGGTCTCACAAGTACAACTGACGCTGAACGTTCTGGACGGCCAATTGAGGTCAATACATCCGAAAATGTCGAAAAAATCCACGATATGGTGTTGGCCGATCGAAGAGTAAATGTGCGTAAGATTGAGAGAGGCCATAGGCATTTCATATGACAGTGTGGTTTCGATTTTAAATGATCAGTTGGCTTTATGAAAGCTGTCTGCAAGATGGGTGCCGCGGTTGCTCTCAGTTGGTCATAAACGCACGGGTGCACACGTGTGTAGTTTCAATGGCAAAATTCCATGAATTGGGCTACGAATTGGTAGCTCAGCCGCCATATACTCCGGATTTAGCGCCCAGTAACTATTTCCTGTTTCCAAACCTAAAGAAATGGATTGGTGGAAAGAGATTTAGCTCCGACGATGAAATTATTCATCAAACAAATGCCTATTTTATGGACCTCGAAAAATCCTATTTTTTTGGAAGGGATACACGTATACGTGTGTGTATACGTGTGGTAGCTACCCATTATTGTCCACATACCCTGCGGGTAATGGGTAGACGTTTATTACACATTCCCACGACGATGAGTATGGATTACTCATGGGGGGGTAAATACGAACTCTGGTTTTGGTATGGATAATATTAGCCTACATTTGCAATTGGTTTCATCCCATTCCCATTTTGGTTGTTGCACTGTGTTATTAAAGAAAAAAGATATAATTTTCATTCTTCAATCATTTATTTGAATTAAGTACCACGGCATTTATTTTGAAATAAAATAATCGATTTTAAACCGTTTTTAATTTCGCAATGATTTCGTCATTTTAATAACAATTAAATCATTTAAATTAGTATATCAATTAATTTTTTACACTTTGTAAGATTATCATTCATGGAAATTGCTTTTAAATTCGAACATGATTTTAATATGTAAATAAGGTTAATGCGAATACGAATTAAACCTGAATTGAATTGAATTGAATTGAATAGAATTGAATTGAATTGAATTGAATTGAATTGAATTAAATTGAATTGAATTGAATTGAATTGAATTGAATTGAATTGAATTGAATTGAATTGAATTGAATTGAATTGAATTGAATTGAATTGAATTGAATTGAATTGAATTGATTTGAATTGAGTTGAATTTAATTGGGTTGAATGGAATTGGATTGAATTAACTGATGTGTTTTGTAACGGAAAATTTAGAATCATTAAAATCTGACAAATGCTGTCACATTTGCTGAATAATAACGATTCTTTTTACGGGCAAACGAAACAAGACAAGATTGATTTTTTTGTGTTGATTTTGTATTATTGTAGTGTTGATTTTGTATAAATTTTTCTACAAAAATTTAAACATATTGTTTTGTACCGGTTTTCCAAACCGAAAAATAACCGAAAATTAATCAGTTTCACCGGTTTTCCATTCTCTGAAACCGAAGCTGGGGTTTCCGAAAAAGTTTTTTTTTTTTGTTGAGAAAAACACCGTCAATCAAACCCAGGAAAAGCTTAATAAATACTATGGGGACTCTGCACCATTGATTTCAATGGTAATATAGTGTTTTACTGACTTTCGTTGTGGTCTCACAAGTACAACTGACGCTGAACGTTCTGGACGGCCAATTGAGGTCAATACATCCGAAAATGTCGAAAAAATCCACGATATGGTGTTGGCCGATCGAAGAGTAAATGTGCGTAAGATTGAGAGAGGCCATAGGCATTTCATATGACAGTGTGGTTTCGATTTTAAATGATCAGTTGGCTTTATGAAAGCTGTCTGCAAGATGGGTGCCGCGGTTGCTCTCTGTTGGTCATAAACGCACGGGTGCACACGTGTGTAGTTTCAATGGCAAAATTCCATGAATTGGGCTACGAATTGGTAGCTCAGCCGCCATATACTCCGGATTTAGCGCCCAGTGACTATTTCCTGTTTCCAAACCTAAAGAAATGGATTGGTGGAAAGAGATTTAGCTCCAACGATGAAATTATTCATCAAACAAATGCCTATTTTATGGACCTCGAAAAATCCTATTTTTTTGGAAGGGATACACGTATACGTGTGTGTATACGTGTGGTAGCTACCCATTATTGTCCACATATCCTGCGGGTAATGGGTAGACGTTTATTACACATTCCCACGACGATGAGTATGGATTACTCATGGGGGGGTAAATACGAACTCTGGTTTTGGTATGGATAATATTAGCCTACATTTGCAATTGGTTTCATCCCATTCCCATTTTGGTTGTTGCACTGTGTTATTAAAGAAAAAAGATATAATTTTCATTCTTCAATCATTTATTTGAATTAAGTACCACGGCATTTATTTTGAAATAAAATAATCGATTTTAAACCGTTTTTAATTTCGCAATGATTTCGTCATTTTAATAACAATTAAATCATTTAAATTAGTATATCAATTAATTTTTTACACTTTGTAAGATTATCATTCATGGAAATTGCTTTTAAATTCGAACATGATTTTAATATGTAAATAAGGTTAATGCGAATACGAATTAAACCTGAATTGAATTGAATTGAATTGAATAGAATTGAATTGAATTGAATTGAATTAAATTGAATTGAATTGAATTGAATTGAATTGAATTGAATTGAATTGAATTGAATTGAATTGAATTGAATTGAATTGAATTGAATTGAATTGAATTGAATTGAATTGAATTGAATTGAATTGAATTGAATTGAATTGAATTGATTTGAATTGAGTTGAATTTAATTGGGTTGAATGGAATTGGATTGAATTAACTGATGTGTTTTGTAACGGAAAATTTAGAATCATTAAAATCTGACAAATGCTGTCACATTTGCTGAATAATAACGATTCTTTTTACGGGCAAACGAAACAAGACAAGATTGATTTTTTTGTGTTGATTTTGTATTATTGTAGTGTTGATTTTGTATAAATTTTTCTACAAAAATTTAAACATATTGTTTTGTACCGGTTTTCCAAACCGAAAAATAACCGAAAATTAATCAGTTTCACCGGTTTTCCATTCTCTGAAACCGAAGCTGGGGTTTCCGAAAAAGTTTTTTTTTTTTGTTGAGAAAAACACCGTCAATCAAACCCAGGAAAAGCTTAATAAATACTATGGGGACTCTGCACCATTGATTTCAATGGTAATATAGTGTTTTACTGACTTTCGTTGTGGTCTCACAAGTACAACTGACGCTGAACGTTCTGGACGGCCAATTGAGGTCAATACATCCGAAAATGTCGAAAAAATCCACGATATGGTGTTGGCCGATCGAAGAGTAAATGTGCGTAAGATTGAGAGAGGCCATAGGCATTTCATATGACAGTGTGGTTTCGATTTTAAATGATCAGTTGGGTTTATGAAAGCTGTCTGCAAGATGGGTGCCGCGGTTGCTCTCAGTTGGTCATAAACGCACGGGTGCACACGTGTGTAGTTTCAATGGCAAAATTCCATGAATTGGGCTACGAATTGGTAGCTCAGCCGCCATATACTCCGGATTTAGCGCCCAGTGACTATTTCCTGTTTCCAAACCTAAAGAAATGGATTGGTGGAAAGAGATTTAGCTCCAACGATGAAATTATTCATCAAACAAATGCCTATTTTATGGACCTCGAAAAATCCTATTTTTTTGGAAGGGATACACAAATTGGAGAAACGTTGAACTAAGTGAACTAAGAAACAAAATTTTTTTGCTTTAAAAAAAAACTTTGTTTCATTGAAAAAGTCACGAACTTATTAATTCGCTCCGTAGAATTGCATTCAACAAATTATGCTTCCAATAAGCCTATTAATAGATCTATGATATTTCTTAATTCATTTTGCAATAACATTGACTTTTGTCTGCCTGAAAATAATTTTTGGCAACTACTATGTAATTTAGTTAATTAGTTAAGCTTATTTATTTTTGTTTAATAGTTAGGTAAGATATTTGCTGGTCTGTAAGGATAGAATTCCATAGACTTAAATAAAAAGAAATGAAATGAAAAACTGCAGGCAGTCCATCAGCTACCGCCTGCAGACCGTCAATCGCGCCATATTGAAGGATGTTCGGGTGAATCGCGCCATATCGAAGTAATGTCGAATTTTGACAATTTACAGTGCCGGCAAGATCACCTAATTCTTCTTTTCTTTTTTGGTTTCTTTTTTCTTAAATCACTGCAGTATGTGTACAAGGTACGTACTATGGTCGAGAATATATGACGAGAGTGCGAAAACTTACAACTAAAATATACAATTAATAAAATAATGATTTTATATCGTTTCAATAAGTGATGATTTATCCGACCTTTCGTATGTATTCAAAAATTAAATTTTTCGAGCGTTTGGTCGTATTTTTAATTAATTTTATTCTTCGATATTTCGCTACCCTTTGGGTAGCATCGCCAGGAAGATAAACACAATTATTAATTAGAAACGAGTGGCCGTCGGTGGTGCAGAGGTACTGTGCGCGCCTCTTGTACATGAGATCCAGGGTTCGATCCCTGCTCTGACCACCTTAAATTTCTTTCGGCGGCGGTCACCTCGCACAGTGACGGCGACACAATCGAGTATTTAGCCATGAAAAAGCTTCTCAAAATACCGATCGGAAGCGGTGTAAAACTGTAGGTCCCAATCAGTGAGTATGAAACTAGAAAGCGCACGGCTCACTGGTTGTGAGAAGTTCTTCCCAGTTCCTTCATGGGATGTAATGGGAAACCATTTTTTTGTTAATTAGAAACGACAACAACTGATAAACAAAATTTTTTCCTTGTCATTTGGAAAAAAACAATAACAAAAAATTAAACAATTGAAGAAATTTTCTTGTCATGTGAAAAATGTTTTAGGATACAGCCAGAAAAAAAATGTCGAAATAGAGTCTCTAATTTACAGCCGGAAAAATAATTAGGTTGAAAAAAGAATTTACATACCATGTCGAAATAGCATTTCATTAACAGACTTGCATATAAAAATATTATGTAGCCAAAATCAATACTAAAAATACGATTTTAACTGAATTTACGTACATTTCACCAACCCTCTGAACCTTAAACTCCTACAAATAACTTTTTAGATAATGGCAACATTACTAAAAGTTAATTTTGTTTTTTGAATTTGTGTGATAATATCTGTTTATGACGGGTTTTTCAATAAGACCGCTACAAAAGTTTTTTTAAATAAAACAAAACCGGTTTTAGATACCAATGAAATTCTTTATTCTTGTGAAAGTACGTTCGATGCCATTATGTATGGAACTCGATTTCTTTTGCATGGCCACCACGGGCACACTTGCAGAAGTCCAGATGCTGAACCCAATTTTCGACGGTTTTCAAGCATAAATCGGCCGATACTGCTGCAATTTCACGTTCGATATTCGTACGAAGTTCATCAATCGTCGCTGGCTTGTTGGCATAGACCATAGACTTGATGTAGCCCCACAGAAAATAATCTAACGGCGTCAAATCGCACGACCGAGGCGCCCAATCGACTTGGCCATTTCGTGAGCTAACACGTGCACCAAACTTGGTTTCCAATAAATTGATTGTGGCATTCGCTGTGTGGCTTGTGGCGCCGTCCTGTTGGAACCACATGTCCTCCAAGTCCATATTATCATTGAACGGTAGCGATTTGCATTCACAGTAATGTGCCGGTCTTGATCATCACGGAAGAAGTACGGCCCAATGACGCCGCCGGCCCATTAACCGCACCAAACCGTAATTTTTTCGGGATGCAACGATGACTCATGGATTACGTGTGGATTGCTGTTTGGCCAATAACGCATATTTTGCTTATTGACGAAGCCATTCAGCCAGAAATGAGCCTCATCGCTGAATATGATTTTCCGATGAAAATCCGAATCATTTTCAAGTTGTTGCTCAGCCCAATTCACGAACATACGACGCTTGTGGTGGTCAAGCGGCTTCAGTTCTTGCGTCAGTTTGATCTTGTAAGTATGTAGGCCAGGATCTTTTCGCAAAATTCGCCACAACGACGCCCAACGCTTGAGAACGATGTATGGGAGACACAATTGGGCTTTCTTGAACTGAAGCCTCAGTGGCAGCAATATTCTCGACACTACCGGCACTTCTTTGTCTCCCTGGCACGGGAACATTTTGTACTGTGCCTGGGGATTCAAATTGTTCCACTAGACGCTCAATTGTTGATCTGGTAGGACGATTATGACGACCATAAAATGGACGTAGCGCGCTTAAAGTTGAGGCCACTGACTCCAAATTTCGGTAGTAAATTTTAATAATTTCGACTCGTTGTTGGCTGGTATATCTTTCCATGAAGAAATGGCAAACCTTACTGAAGAGAAATGTCAAAAGAGCGGGGAAAAATATGGCGTCGTTTGCTGTCCCTATCGATTTACTTTTGTAGCGTCTCTGTTGAAAAACCCATTACATCCTTCAGATAAGTCATAAGGCAGTGCTTGATAAGAACTCGCCCAGTTAAAATAAATATTATTTTCCTAAGATTACACAGGAGAAGAAAAACTGCAAACTTTGTCCAACCAGTGCAATATAATTTATTGGTTGTAAATTTTAAGAAGTTATTACATTTCATAACAATTGCAGTACTTTAAATGTCTGATGGTGTTCAAGGAGCAGGTACATATGTATACTCACGTTTATGCCAAAAGTTAGTTCTTGCTTTATTTGTTCGTTTCGATGGCATTTCTCTGACACATAGAGCTTAAAGTCTTTTGATAAAGTTGGCGTATTATAATCAGCATCCAAGTGTCAACAACATTTTAATATATTTGATGTTCTCTTCACACGGGGTATAAAGGGCGATGGATGCATGACAACTTACGAGACTTCAAGGATGTCTCTGCACAAAACTAGTATGTACTAGAGGTGGATGTGATTGAATGTGAAATAAGAGTTCGGGGAATTATGCTCAGTTTGGTGTAATCTGAACTGAAGAATCGTTGACATTTAACGCGAACATGTCAGTATATGAATGTGCTTTTTAAATGTATCATTTTCATAAACGAAAAGTAATACCTTTATAGCTTTATTTCAATTGTTGTTGTTGTAAATATTGCTTTAGTGTTCCTTCTCCACATGTTATGGACATTTACAATTTCTGTAATATCCTTGACTACATGCACTTTGTTTCGTCTCCCCATTTTGCTTTATGACAAAAGTTTCCTCGGACAGATAAAAAATCCGTAGTGGTAATTGGACAATGTTAAAAATTGGAAAACTAATTTTTCGCTTCGTTGATAAAGTAAATCACCATATCATATGAATTCAGGAAACAAACATTTAATATTAGATTCATATTTATGCAGCTGATAGAATGCCAGCACTTTTTATGATGCACTGATTCTCGGTTTATATTATATACTGTTTTATATTATTTGATAAATACAAATTTATTGTTTATAACTAATTGGGTTTGAAGATGATAGAACGTAAATGACCTCCATGATCATCCACGCATATGCGACCCCTGATCAGCAAATTACACGCTGCTACATAAAAGTAAAAACCTCTGGAACTTGAGACGTGATATGATGTAGGTTATCGGTCTCGTCGACTACAACCGAAAAAATGTTTATTTAAATTTTGTATACCGCCAAAATCTCATTTTACACAGAGAGAAGAGATTCGTTGTCACAACTATAATTACTTCTGTTTTCAAAAATCGCCAAAATAAGAAAATCGCTAAAATAAAAAATGGTTATTTCTCGGAAACGGTGCGTCCAATCACAAACATTATACATTTTTTTTTACTTCCGTGGGAGGCTGCAACAAATGGATGTCTTCAATACGTCATCACCTCTTTTAAAACAAATCGCTAAAACTAAATTTTTTGGAATAAAAAATCGCTAAACCGCCATTATGTATATAGTTATTTCGCAAACGGATCGTTCAATCGAAATGTAACTAATTTTGTCGGCTTTCTAAGGGGTTTTCGTAAAGTGGCGCAAGTCGTTTGGACTTTTTTTTTAAATTGCCAAAATATGTAATTCGGTAAAATAGAGATTTTTTTAAAATAAGTGATATGTTAACCCTGCTGTTAGATTAGGACCATTTGGTCCAAATTTTTTCTGTTTTCCCTTGTAACTTTGGAACGGTGATATATACTGACTAAATTTTTCTGCTAATGGGGTCTTTTAATAAAACAATGTTATGTGCGAAAATTAAATTTTCTAACTTTATTCAGGACTGAGAAAAATACAAAATGACGAATCTTAGGTTAGAGGACCATTTGGTCAATAGTACATTTTTTCATTACCAAGCGAATGTAAATTCATGTCAAATATTTAGAAGATGTTTTTGATATGTCAAATACTTGCTTTAGAAATTATTGAACCAAAATAGTTACAAAGGATAAGATAAAATTATTATTTTGGATGAAAATTCCAGTATGGACCAAATGGTCCCTCAACCTAAGATTCGTAAATTTTTTCATTACCAAGCGAATGTAAATTCATGTCAAATATTTAGAAGATGTTTTTGATATGTTAGCGGATGTTTTTGATATGTCAAATACTTGCTTTAGAAATTTTTGAACCAAAATAGTTACAAAGAATAAGATAAAATTATTATTTTGGATGAAAATTGCAGTATGGACCAAATGGTCCCTCAATCTAAGATTCGTAAGTTTTTTCTAATCTAACAGCAGGGTTAAAGACATCCATTGGTTAAAGTCTCTTATAGAGGTAACAAAGTTTTGATTCCAGAAATTTTAGTTTTAGCGATTTTTTAAAAATAAAAGTGATGCCGTATTGAAGACATCCATAGATGAAAGCCTCCTAGGGAGGTAAAATATTTATTTTTTTTGTATTTGGACGCACCGTTTCCGAGATATAGCCATTTTGTTATTTTAGCGATTTTCATATTTTAGCGATTTTTTGAAAAATAAAATTATTTCACTTTGTGAGAAACCCTTAAAAACCAGTAAAAATATGTTATTTTTTCGATTGGACGCTTCGTTTTCCCGATATTCCAGTTTTTCTAAATTTTTCGTATTTTTGATCAAAAATGGGGATGAGTTACCCTGGCTATCATATGAATGTTTAAGTTAGTTTGTATCATCCACAATAATAGCTCCTCCAGACAAGTTACCACAATTGTTTGCGTGGGTTTGTGAAGGCGTCAATAATGGCGTCAGATTCAACGATTGTGTTTAAAAGTCTCACTTCACCTCAATTTATGATAATATGTATCCTTCGTTGGCTGATATCTATACACGTTATTGTTTTTTTACAACTTTGTTTATCACTTTCTGCTTAAAATAATCGTTTTTCTGTAAAGTCCTCGTGTAACATTCAAATATATGCAGTTTCTCTTTAACAGCACAGCCTCTTGTGAAAACTCGAATACATAACTCTGTAACAAGTGTTTTTGCAACAGAAACGAAACTAAATTACGATTACAGTGATTAATATTTGAACTCGAATTCTAATATTGTACTTTTTATTAGTTGTATCTTCCATTTCAGATGAATAAGGTTTTTAAAATACTCAGATTGGTTAATACAAATTAATTTCTGTAGTAGCAACTTGTATTTAATAAGACCTATTTTTAATCTGTCAATAACATCTATTAATAACTCTGAAGTATGACAATTAGGAACTGTAATCAAAATATGGACTTTAGCATGGAATTTCCAATGCCTGAATTGATTTCCGACTTATCTTTCCCTGTATGTACCTCATACAAACCGCTTTATTATGTTGCTATTTCCTAACCGATTTTCGATTATGGAACGGAGGAGAAATAGTGATTTAAAAATATGTACTTTGGTACTTTAAATAAAAATATTCAGACTTTCAGGTGAGTGAATTTTCTAAATTTTCCAACTTTGATCATGATGTATTGTCTTAATACATTCCCAGTGATGCTATACATATATAATATTCTAAAAGTGTGTTTATTGTGAATTATATTAAGTCGTATTTCATAAAAATCGGATGAAAATTGCAGGAACTATGAGAGTTTTTCCAAAAAAAAAAATAATGCCAACTTCAACTTGTTTGTGGCAAGCGCATTTCGATGGCAACATCCCAATTTATGATTGCTATAACCTCTTTCCAAACATTTAGTTCTGTAAGTATAAAATGAGTGGTAAATAGTCGCGGCTAAAGTAAATAGTGCTACTTATGCCAGCAAAAGCATATTATCCCATGATGCACTTTAACATCATGATGAGTGCTTCTAGGCAAATAATATCAGCTTAGCTGGGAAGACAGTCATTATCGATTCCGTGTTAGGAGGCCATAGGCAATAAAGCCATATGGACTTATTTCTCATCACTTTGAGAAATGAGATCATATGACTTTATTACCACAGAGCAAGTGCAATAAAGCCATTATGGTATTATTTCACCTTTGATAATTTTCTATTTGCTACATGTAGCATATTTGATTTCTTTTATTGGCAAAAAAAATTTAATTCAGTTAACAGAAAATTTTAATATTTACATACAGATGTATTTTCTTTTCTACAATAATTAACAATATATAAATGTGGCATCCGTAATGATGGCAGGGCAAATAGGACTCAATGTATGCGTTCCGTTTTTCTCAGCTCTTCCTTTTATTTGTTGGTAGCATGGCTGACAAACTTTAAACTGTTTGCATGGATCAAACAATATTTGTCTATCGTTTTCGCAACAAACAATACATGACAGATAAAGTTGCTGTTGCATTTCTGCGTCAGTGCCTTCTTCTTCGCTGCTATTTGCATCTGATTCAATGTCGTCAGCGCTCTCAATTGTATTTATAAAATTTTCGTCAAGCATACAGTTCTTCATTTTGGAGAACTGTGCGAGTACAGGACTCAGGGTTATTTTCCTCTCCCTTAAAAGTCGATATCGATTTTGTATGAAAATACTTCGCTTTTTTCCGTAAGAACTTCTGACAGTGTATACAGATGTGCATCCGGAAATTGCTTTAAGGAAATCACTTGATTTGGTCGCTTCTAAATGCATAAGAAATGCAGAAGAATTAAAGAAATCCGTAAAAATTACCTTGCTTTGGAAGCTTCCTACGGGACCCAAGAGTAGCACGCCGCGCGCGGGCGAGGACAGCCGTGGGCGGGCGCGGAAAGACGCGGGCGAGTGCCTCCCCCCCTCCCTCGCTTGATCCATATCTCTTCAACAGTTGACTCTGACAACTCATTCTTTACGTGGACAATATGCAATTTTAACAAACTCATATGGTGTTATTATACTCTCGTGTTGGTAATAAAGTCATATGATCTCATTTCTCAAAGTGATGAGAAATAAGGCCATATGGCTTTATTGCCTATGGCCTTATAGCACGGCTTCGTCATTATCATCTCACGGCCACTTCGCTAATTGCTCAAAAGTCACTCTGATAAATAATCAGATAGGCTACGAAAAGCGGGAAAATTTGACTTGTCATTCATAAAATGTTAATATACACTTAGCGGAAAAACTTCGTCACAGGGATGAAAATGTTCATCACCCCACAACTTTTGTCATCGAAAGTCAGCTAAGGTACAGTTTCATTCCCGCTATGAAAATGTGTTCATCAACTGAAAATTGTTCGTTAATGTGGTGAAAGTATGGTTCTTGCTGCAATGAATTTGCTTCATTTTTGTTACGAATTTGTTTCGATGCTGCAATGAATTTGTTTCAATGCTGCAATGAATTTGTTTCACTGTTGCAGATAAAAAATCCGTAGTGGTAATTGGACAATGTTAAAAATTGGAAAACTAATTTTTCGCTTCGTTGATAAAGTAAATCACCATATCATATGAATTCAGGAAACAAACATTTAATATTAGATTCATATTTATGCAGCTGATAGAATGCCAGCACTTTTTATGATGCACTGATTCTCGGTTTATATTATATACTGTTTTATATTATTTGATAAATACAAATTTATTGTTTATAACTAATTGGGTTTGAAGATGATAGAACGTAAATGACCTCCATGATCATCCACGCATATGCGACCCCTGATCAGCAAATTACACGCTGCTACATAAAAGTAAAAACCTCTGGAACTTGAGACGTGATATGATGTAGGTTATCGGTCTCGTCGACTACAACCGAAAAAATGTTTATTTAAATTTTGTATACCGCCAAAATCTCATTTTACACAGAGAGAAGAGATTCGTTGTCACAACTATAATTACTTCTGTTTTCAAAAATCGCCAAAATAAGAAAATCGCTAAAATAAAAAATGGTTATTTCTCGGAAACGGTGCGTCCAATCACAAACATTATACATTTTTTTTTACTTCCGTGGGAGGCTGCAACAAATGGATGTCTTCAATACGTCATCACCTCTTTTAAAACAAATCGCTAAAACTAAATTTTTTGGAATAAAAAATCGCTAAACCGCCATTATGTATATAGTTATTTCGCAAACGGATCGTTCAATCGAAATGTAACTAATTTTGTCGGCTTTCTAAGGGGTTTTCGTAAAGTGGCGCAAGTCGTATGGACTTTTTTTTTAAATTGCCAAAATATGTAATTCGGTAAAATAGAGATTTTTTTAAAATAAGTGATATGTTAACCCTGCTGTTAGATTAGGACCATTTGGTCCAAATTTTTTCTGTTTTCCCTTGTAACTTTGGAACGGTGATATATACTGACTAAATTTTTCTGCTAATGGGGTCTTTTAATAAAACAATGTTATGTGCGAAAATTAAATTTTCTAACTTTATTCAGGACTGAGAAAAATACAAAATGACGAATCTTAGGTTAGAGGACCATTTGGTCAATAGTACATTTTTTCATTACCAAGCGAATGTAAATTCATGTCAAATATTTAGAAGATGTTTTTGATATGTCAAATACTTGCTTTAGAAATTATTGAACCAAAATAGTTACAAAGGATAAGATAAAATTATTATTTTGGATGAAAATTCCAGTATGGACCAAATGGTCCCTCAATCTAAGATTCGTAAGTTTTTTCTAATCTAACAGCAGGGTTAAAGACATCCATTGGTTAAAGTCTCTTATAGAGGTAACAAAGTTTTGATTCCAGAAATTTTAGTTTTAGCGATTTTTTAAAAATAAAAGTGATGCCGTATTGAAGACATCCATAGATGAAAGCCTCCTAGGGAGGTAAAATATTTATTTTTTTTGCATTTATGATGTGTGTGTACCTCATATGTACCTCATACAAACCGCTTTATTATGTTGCTATTTCCTAACCGATTTTCGATTATGGAACGGAGGAGAAATAGTGATTTAAAAATATGTACTTTGGTACTTTAAATAAAAATATTCAGACTTTCAGGTGAGTGAATTTTCTAAATTTTCCAACTTTGATCATGATGTATTGTCTTAATACATTCCCAGTGATGCTATACATATATAATATTCTAAAAGTGTGTTTATTGTGAATTATATTAAGTCGTATTTCATAAAAATCGGATGAAAATTGCAGGAACTATGAGAGTTTTTCCAAAAAAAAAAATAATGCCAACTTCAACTTGTTTGTGGCAAGCGCATTTCGATGGCAACATCCCAATTTATGATTGCTATAACCTCTTTCCAAACATTTAGTTCTGTAAGTATAAAATGAGTGGTAAATAGTCGCGGCTAAAGTAAATAGTGCTACTTATGCCAGCAAAAGCATATTATCCCATGATGCACTTTAACATCATGATGAGTGCTTCTAGGCAAATAATATCAGCTTAGCTGGGAAGACAGTCATTATCGATTCCGTGTTAGGAGGCCATAGGCAATAAAGCCATATGGACTTATTTCTCATCACTTTGAGAAATGAGATCATATGACTTTATTACCACAGAGCAAGTGCAATAAAGCCAGTATGGTAGTATTTCACCTTTGATAATTTTCTATTTGCTACATGTAGCATATTTGATTTCTTTTATTGGCAAAAAAAATTTAATTCAGTTAACAGAAAATTTTAATATTTACATACAGATGTATTTTCTTTTCTACAATAATTAACAATATATAAATGTGGCATCCGTAATGATGGCAGGGCAAATAGGACTCAATGTATGCGTTCCGTTTTTCTCAGCTCTTCCTTTTATTTGTTGGTAGCATGGCTGACAAACTTTAAACTGTTTGCATGGATCAAACAATATTTGTCTATCGTTTTCGCAACAAACAATACATGACAGATAAAGTTGCTGTTGCATTTCTGCGTCAGTGCCTTCTTCTTCGCTGCTATTTGCATCTGATTCAATGTCGTCAGCGCTCTCAATTGTATTTATAAAATTTTCGTCAAGCATACAGTTCTTCATTTTGGAGAACTGTGCGAGTACAGGACTCAGGGTTATTTTCCTCTCCCTTAAAAGTCGATATCGATTTTGTATGAAAATACTTCGCTTTTTTCCGTAAGAACTTCTGACAGTGTATACAGATGTGCATCCGGAAATTGCTTTAAGGAAATCACTTGATTTGGTCGCTTCTAAATGCATAAGAAATGCAGAAGAATTAAAGAAATCCGTAAAAATTACCTTCCTTTGGAAGCTTCCTACGGGACCCAAGAGTAGCACGCCGCGCGCGGGCGTGGACAGCCGTGGGCGGGCGCGGAAAGACGCGGGCGAGTGCCTCCCCCCCTCCCTCGCTTGATCCATATCTCTTCAACAGTTGACTCTAACAACTCATTCTTTACGTGGACAATATGCAATTTTAACAAACTCATATGGTGTTATTATACTCTCGTGTTGGTAATAAAGTCATATGATCTCATTTCTCAAAGTGATGAGAAATAAGGCCATATGGCTTTATTGCCTATGGCCTTATAGCACGGCTTCGTCATTATCATCTCACGGCCACTTCGCTAATTGCTCAAAAGTCACTCTGATAAATAATCAGATAGGCTACGAAAAGCGGGAAAATTTGACTTGTCATTCATAAAATGTTAATATACACTTAGCGGAAAAACTTCGTCACAGGGATGAAAATGTTCATCACCCCACAACTTTTGTCATCGAAAGTCAGCTAAGGTACAGTTTCATTCCCGCTATGAAAATGTGTTCATCAACTGAAAATTGTTCGTTAATGTGGTGAAAGTATGGTTCTTGCTGCAATGAATTTGCTTCATTTTTGTTACGAATTTGTTTCGATGCTGCAATGAATTTGTTTCAATGCTGCAATGAATTTGTTTCACTGTTGCAATGAATAAGTATCATTCGTGCAATTAATTTGTTTCATTGTTGCAATGAATATTTTGAAGTGTGTTTGGAATTATTTATTGACAATTTTACATAAATACACATTTAGTACTACATTTCAGGTGTTTTGATAACAATTTTTTATTTTTTGTTTCGAAAATTGTTCTCAATTAAATAAATATATTAAATCCATTTCATGTTGACACATTCGTCTGGAGAAGATTGTGGTAGTCGGGGGGTTGAGTGTTATTGTGGCCGTTGTATTCAGGTTCTGCAATTAAAAACAAATAGGAATTTATTATTTATTATTATTATTTATTATTTATTTATTATCAAGATTTCCATTTAAGATATATACATATCTATGTTTGTACTTACCACGAACCTAAGCTCTACTCCTTTGTTGCGAAACGGTTCCGATCCGTTGATGTATAATTCAGAAGTAGTAAAATCTATCATCGAATACAACTATGAGTTCGAAAGATGAAAATTATTGTTCAATGGTCCTACTGATTTGGAACGGGAGGAGGAGTAATAAAAAAAAGCAATTTCCGACATGTGTGACGAGAAACGTATTCGAAAAAAGAGCTCCATTTTAAAAAATAAAATATAAGGTGTGAATCTGTTTGCAAATATTTAGAAGAAGGAAAAAACAACAAATGCTTATTTAATATTCGATACAAATACATATTTGTCTTATAATAAAATACCTCCAAAATAAATAAATAATAAATATGGACTATGAAAAGTAAGAGATAAACCAAATGTCAGTAGTAAGGTGGACCTTGAAATGACATTTTTGCGATATTTTGGTAGGTGAGGGCTCTATTCCGTGCCTTTTTGAAAAAAAATGACAATGCCGAAAAAAAAATTAAAAAAAAAAAACATTAGGGGTTGCGCACGAGCCGAGAAAAAGGTCCACTTTGCCAAAATTAGGGGGGAAATTGCCATAGGTCATCAGGGGTCACCCGTAGGGGGGAAGAATGTATGGCCGACCCCCATTAACTTTTTACCGCCAACATTTTCCCCCAAGACACCCACCCCCTATCTCCTCCCCTTAGGGGGGTCACCATACAAAAATGGAGGTTGCTCAGTATTTTCGAAAAACACCATAGGTCATCAGGGGTCACCCCTAGGGGGGCAAAATATATGACCGACCCCCATTAACTTTTCATCCCCAACATCTTTTCCGAACAAACTTACCCTCTATCTCCACTCCTTGAGGGACTCCCCATACAAAAATAAAAGAAGCTGTAATTGAGTAATACTACTAAGCACTCTTAATATAATATAGTCAAATTAACATATTTTTGTTCGCTGATGGGTATTTCTTGCGGTAAGAATCGATAACATGTAGTAAATACTGTTTCTCTTCTTCGCCTTGACACAGAATTCTATTATAATCTTGTATCATTTTTACTCCACTTTCGGCAGTGTCGTTCACAACGCGCAAGTTATTTACAATTCTACGACCTTCTTGATAGTCTGCGCGAGATTTCCAGGTTGCTGGGTTTGCAAGAATGAAATCTTGCGATATTCCGAATCGTACAAATAAATTTTTGGTATTATGAGAGACGAAGTTGCTCAAGTCTTTAGCCAAGAATTCCTCATTCACATCATTGAATTTCACCTCGATTTTTTTAACGCTGGTGCTTTTGATTACGACGCGAGGAGCTGGGGGAACCGGGTCGTCTTCTTCACCTTCTTCGTCTTCTTCATCTTCTTCACCTTCTTCGTCTTCTTCATCTTCTTCACCTTTTTCGTCTTCTTCATCTTCTTCACCTTCGTCATTCTCATTTTCTAGCAATGCTTGGGCCATTTTGGCCTTCAACTCATTTGAAACCTTGTCATCGAAAAAGGCAAGGGCTATGTGCTCATCGGCGAGATACCATAGGTGACCGATAAATTTCTTTATCATTACCCGAGATAAATCCTGGTCAACGGACTTGTACTCGACGATGTCCTTCAAAAACTTCCAATCTTGACTCGGCGCCTCAGCTGCTCGAGAAGAACCAAACCATGCCTTGACGTAAAGTCGCACCACAAAAATACAAACGTGTCGAATACCATTCAATTCACATACAGATAAGTGAAAAGTTCTCCGAAACAAAAACATCTTGAGGCTGTAAATGGCTTTTGCCATCCATCGAGCATGGGAATCGGGTCCTGGAGGTCGGAAATGGTAATTCTCAAGTTTTTCACCCAGAAACAAAAGAATTAATTGTAGCATTTCTTTGTTGTCATCGCGAGGGTGTTTGTCCTTCAATTGATCTAAGCAAAACTTCTTTATGCCGACTTGCATTGCCACAGGAATTTTTCTGACGACTTGATCGTCTATCAAGCCAGAATGGAATGGTTTAACCTTTACAGCGTCCCATTCCTGTTTGAAACGGTCAAAGCAAGGAACGCCTGGTGCACTGGTCTTTCCCATTTTTGTCTCAAAAACTTCCCTTAGCACCAGTTCGTATACGTGGTGTCTGCAAGGTAAATATAAGATTTCTCTCCCCAACAGCCGCTCAAGAGCAACTGCGGCTCCGGAGAATGGGCCACTGTTCGTTGATGTCGTGTCGAAAGAAAGTCCTTGTATTCGATGTGTCATATGCCAAGATGCCAACAGTTGATAAACGGCATGTGCTATTCTCCGGCCTTTTCCTTTCCCATCTTCTACTTTGGGAACTCCAAGAAGTTGTTCTTTTTCTCCGTACGAGACAATTACCGGTAGACGGTCCACCTTCTTTGTACCCACAAAATCCAAAAGCATTTTGCCATCCCAATGGACTACGAAGGATTTAGCTGCGACAAGCTGGAGATGAATGAAACGCGTTGAAGAATAAGAATTCTGAATGAGAGCAAATAAATCTATGCGATCTTACTTCTGGATTGTCTTTCACATAACTCAGCATGTTCTCTCGATTTGAACGCCGACATCTCCGAAGCGACGTACGGTTTATTGTGTATTGTTGAGGATCGCGTCCAAATGCTTCTGCCGCCGCTATCATAATGCCGACCGCGTCTCGGTCAGTCACTTTGCACTTGTTCAAAGCTGATAGGACTCGTTCAGTAAAACATTGTTTGTAACCTCTTCTGTCACCAACATTTGACGGGCCAGCTTCTGCCGGGAAGTTTTCGTCCTGTCTCCCATTATCATCGCTTGAATCACTGCTTGAAAATTTAACCACTGCAATTGAACGAATTTCATTTGAATATAAACATTGGACGAACACACAAAGCGCGAAATAGCTTACCGCCTTTAGCGAACCGATCTCTACTAGATTCCGTTGCACGTTTGCGTCGCAACTCTTCTTGTTCTTCGCGCTCAGCTTTTCTTTTCCTCGTTCGAGTATCAGTAGCGTACACACCTCCCATAGTTCCTGGCCGGCCATCTTCTCTTTGCTTTAGCAGAAACTCAATATCTTCGGTATTTGTCATTTTCTCAAGGGCGTTGGCGTGTGCGATGTCGAAAAGATTATCCAAGCTATCAGAAAACGTATTCTCTTTTTCTCTAGTGGACTCAGTCTTTCTGTGAGATGACTTTCTTAAAGCATCCCACTCATCGTGCAGTGCAGCTATTTTTCTTGTAACATCTCCTCTGGCTTTCGTCGGAATAGCTGCTTGGCGCCAAAAAATCATCACTGCGTCCGCGACTATAACCGCACTATTTTTCTTCGACATGTTTCGTTTGCGAATGTTGAAGAAATGCATTCTTAGCACTTGCTTCTTCGACGGTAATTTGTTCCCCGTAATATTCATGCTTGGATAACCAATCAAAAAAATATCGTCGCGCGATCTAAGTCGTGTTGTCATCTTAACTTTTAAAAAACGGGAGAAAAATCAATTTACTTTTCGCGGTCGTCGGCACTTGTTGAATGACAACAATCGATGAATGAACTGCTATTTATAACTACTACGTATTTTGCAATATTTTACTGCCAGGTACTGATGAATGGGGGCATCTGCTAAGGGTGCCTATGTACCTGATTCAGCACGTGTGCGTTTCAAATTTTTCAAGACTTTCCAAACAATGACCACTCTTGAATATTGGTGGAATTTCTGTAAAAAAATCAAAAAAATCTCGATATTGTGCAACTGTAAATACATAGATTTTCAGTATTTTTGTATGGGGAGTCCCTCAAGGAGTGGAGATAGAGGGTAAGTTTGTTCGGAAAAGATGTTGGGGATGAAAAGTTAATGGGGGTCGGTCATATATTTTGCCCCCCTAGGGGTGACCACTGATGACCTATGGTGTTTTTCGAAAATTCTGAGCAACCTCCATTTTTGTATGGTGACCCCCCTAAGGGGAGGAGATAGGGGGTGGGTGTCTTGGGGGAAAATGTTGGCGGTAAAAAGTTAATGGGGGTCGGCCATACATTCTTCCCCCCGGGTGACCCCTGATGACCTATGGCAATTTCCCCCCTAATTTTGGCAAAGTGGACCTTTTTCTCGGCTCGTGCGCAACCCCTAATGTTTTTTTTTTTAAATTTTTTTTTTCGGCATTGTCATTTTTTTTCAAAAAGGCACGGAATAGAGCCCTCATCTACCACAATATCGACACAAGGTCCACCCTAGTCAGTAGTTTAAAGCTCATGCCTTTACTTTTTTAATTGTTAACCCAATTTTCTACAAAATTCAAAGTAAATAAAATTGTTGCAGGGACGAAATGAAAAATTGGCAAAGAAATCATGTATGAAATTTTTCGATGCAGCGACTACCAAATTGTCGGATATACGACAGTTTTCACTATAGCAACGTAAAAACATCAACGAAAATTGTTCATCTATGCGACGAAGCGTTTTTCTTTCAGGGTAGTATTGTGGATCCAATACATCTGCAGCAGACCTATGTTTATATGGAAATTTGTAACACTATTTTCAGTGCCTAAATAAGCGTCTGGCTCTCAGATTAGAAACCTGAAACACTAAACTTCAGCCAACTGTTCACTACTCTAATGTACAAAATTTACGCCAGATAAACGCTGCAATCAATGGTTATAGTGTGGGAGAAATAGACTACCTTTTTCCCTAAAATATATTTGGTATTTTCATTTGTCCAAAAAATTTCCAAATGAATGTTCAGTTATTTGGTAAACATAATTTCAAACCAATTCAAATGAATAGGTTCCTTTAGCCATAGATGGGCCATCTTTTCGTAAATAGAACCAACTCGGTATTAGTCGTGTTTACACCCAGGAAATTTTAAGTTGGTAAAGGAATATAACCTGTTTATTTTCTGTTAATTAAATGATTTTGTGTTCTATTATGTGATATTATCATAGACTTTTACCACTTCATATGCCATATAATTACAACAAAATCTCCCCTAATGCTGACAAACAACATTTGAATACATACGATACATAGCGTGATTTCTATTTTACGTCTTTAAGTGCAATCTAGCACTCACCACTATTAACTTTGAATAATTACACTTTAGCCTAAACATCGAAAAATATAGTGACTAGTAAAAGTTCCGAAAACAAAACAGTTGCAGAAGGGAATTACAAAGTTGAGTTTTTCTGCTTGGGTTTGTTCTAGGAAAAAGGACGAGTTATAAAATAAAAGAAAATTAACACGTCAGCAAAAAAAATCACAATATAATATGGTGAGCTAAGGTACCTGTGACTATAAAATCGTATGTGTTACTGTCAGTTAGTAAAGGGCTATTTCTGATTATTTATTAAAAATATTTTTTATTTATATTGTTAAAATCACCGAAACGAAAAACTAACAAAAATCGGTCATAAAAATTTAATTTCAAATAAACGTAACTGACACTAGTACGGTATTCAAAAATGCTATACCACGGAAAAATACAACTCTGTGATATAGATTAAAACTCACATCAAAGCACTGCAACAATGCGAGAACGCATGAGGAAAAAAGAAGAACATGGTGGACAAATTCTGTCTGTTCTTGTTGGTGGAATTATAGGCCTTTTCCTATACTTAGGGATACTTAGGGATCTTCGATCGTTACTAATTCGCAAATGTGAATTGCTGAATTGAGTTTGTATATATACGATTGATGAACTTGTCACGGAGTTCGAAACTAGTTGTTGAACTGAATTGTCTATTATTTCCAACAAAAAACCAACCATTTTTCAATTAGAAAAATTTTCATGACTTGTAAGCTTGTAGTATGAATTTCTCATACGTTAACCAAACATTTGTATTATAATTACTAAAAACCCCAATGGACAACTTTAGAATGTGAATACTCTCTCCAACAATCGCGCCGCCCCCGACATATCTGGGCCGAATATCTCCCAATTCCATACAACATTCATCACTAACAAACACATCCACTCTGTTGACGGTGCATATTAAATGCACTTTACAGCAGCTGACTAGTTTTCAAATACCACACAAGTATCAGTAATATGAATGAACAATTTCTCCTTCATATCAATGCAGTGAGAGGACATTATGATGAGTGTGACAACCCTCATGGGAAGCTGTTCCTAGTTTGCATACGATGTTAGGCTCTAGTTCTGAAACCAGTACATAAATTTCAGTCAGGTGAACCGACTTAAATATTCTCTCACTCTAAGTCATCCAGTGCGTCCGACTCCTGCTAAAAATCGCCTCTATTGTGATCATAGTCAATAGCAGATTGACATTGCGGTAAATATTATTTAATACCCAACTTAGTTAGAATCCGAAGTGGTTTTGAGAAATTTTTCTGACTAACCAACCAATTTTCCGCTCAATATTTACATGGGTGTACAGAAATGGGTATGGTCAAGTTGTTAATTTTTTTTTACACAGTAGCTTTTGCCAAAAAAATTTATCAGTACCAAGTTTTATTAGGATCGGTTGTGGTTTACTGAAGATATTCTGTCGGCCAACTGGCAATACGTTCAACTTTTGTATGGGAGGTACGAAACTGGGCGTGGCATGGTAGTCAGTTCATAATAATATAGTATATTTTAGTAAAATACTGCCTTGTACCGATTTTGTTACGATCGGTTGTGGTTTACAAGACTTATCGTGCCGATCAACGGGTCAGCCACCAAACTTTTATAAAGGCGGAACCCGAATGGATGTGGAAAAGCGTGGATTTTCTATAAAAGAGTGACAATTGGCTAAATATTGTATTGTATAAAATTTCATAAAGATTGGTTCAAAGACGTCAACTATCTTTTGTATGGGAGGTACCAAAATGGGCGTGGCAAAATCACCCTTGTCTTAATCGGTGAATGGTGTTTGATGACGTGAAGCTTTATACCTAATTGCATTAAGGAACACGATTTATCGGATTGAAATCCCAGACGACCACCAATCTTTTGTAATTGAGGTACCAGAATGGGCGTGGAAATCTTGTGCATTTTCTCCAGTTACGTATACATTTACAGATTATTAACCAGTACGTAAGTTGAAGCTAATCACATCTACAAGGAAACAGTTGTAGAAGAAATATAATTTTGTACGAAATGTGTTGATTTGTATAGGAGGTACCAGAAGGGGAGCAGTCAAACCGCCCATTTTCAATCCCAAACTTAGTTTAGACAAATAATATTGACTGACAAAATTTCGGTGTGATCGATAAAGATTTATTGCAGTTATCGTGTTGACCAGCCAGCCAGCCACACAGACAGATGGACATGGCTCAATCGTCTTAAAAGTCCCACACTGCATTTCGTCCAAAAATACTGAGGATCGAATATGGCTCTATGTGTCACATTTGTTCCGTGTTAAATACTATATACCATTATCCCTTTGGGTGAGGGTATAAAAACAGAGTACATTTCTTAAGCGTATCTTTTTCAAGTCAGGAAATACAATTTGTATGGGTTCGGCTGACTATTCCTACATAATGACTTTGGCTGGCTGTTCCTACAGCTTCGGCTAACTGTTACAATACAACGTCTTCAGCTGAGTGTTTCGGTTTCTACTGACTGTTCCGACACAGTAAAGTTTGCTGACTGTTTTCACAAAGCGGCATTGGCTGACTGTTCCTCGGCAGCGGCTACGGTTTGCATTTTCTACACAGCGGCTATTCTTTATTGTTTCTGTGTGATGTACTCATTAATAACCAATCCGGAACCCTCATTTCGGGACATGTAAAATTGATTCCGTGGCAGTAACCTTTATATCCAACCATGACATCCGTAGTGGATCCGAAGCATCGGGTTTACAATACCCTAATTATTTTTAAATCGGCAACCCACACCAATACGTATGTTCCCAGGAGAGCGGTGTCAAACCAAGGCTAAAGCTCTGAAGATAAGAGGTGTGTTCTCAACGGCTAAATCAGTGACGTTAACTCCAGTAAAAAACAAACTACATAATTTTTATTTTCAACGGTTTGGAGGAAAGCGAAAGCCCCTGTAAATTAATGAGTTTAATTTATATTTCGACAAATACATGTACTAAATTTAAAAACGGGTACAACATATTAAAATGTGATTCAGTTCTGTACAGTCTTGAAACAATTCTAAATTACTTCAGATGTTCTTCTTATTTTATGGATCTTTGAAAGTTTAAGTTTTTCAATCATAATCCGGTCCAAGATCATTTTCTTCATTAAAAAAATTATGTTTAATAGTGAAAGTTTATAAAACGAAGAAGTGAAATCGATTATTTCGGTGGACGGTTGGGAATATACCTATTTCGATGCCCACCAAGGCATCTCATCAGCTCCCTTCTCTACCAGTATTTAGGTATATCATCACACGTTATAGGGATAAGCAGTTCTCAAATTAACGAGAATTGTTTCAACAACACCTACTAGTTCGAAAACATCCAAAACAATACTCTACCGAAATCATCAATATTCACAACTCCTTGTCTATGTAGGCTTTCATTGAAAGCCACTGCATAGGATTTTGTTGTTTCAAATAGAAACAACGATTGTCATGAGATTGGTGTTAGAGTGTACCGTCTGCGTATTCCTTCACATGTTCTTTTTATTTTGTCGATCTTTGGAGTTTAAGTTTTTTAATCATAAATAAATCATTTTCTCCATTAAAAATATTTTTTAAAGGGAAAGTTTATAAAAAAAATAGTGAAATTGATTATTTCGGTGGAGGGTTGGGAATATAGCTATTTCCATGCGATGTAACGCCAATCTCATGGCAATCGTTGTTTCTATTTTAAAACAACAACCTCCTATGCATTGGCTTTCAATGAAGGGCTTAGAAGTTGTGAATATTTGTATCGATGTTGTCGCACTAGTAGGTGTTGTTGAAACAATTCTCGTTAATTTGAGAATTGCTTATCTCTATAATGTGTGATGATATACCTAAGTTCTTGTAGAGAAATAATCCACCGAAATAATAAATTTCACTTCTTCTTTTATAAATTTTCTCTATTTCAAATTATTTTTAATGAAGAAAATGATCTCGAACCAGATTATGATTCAAAAACTTAAATTTTGAATTCCATCATATCTTATACCAGAATTTACGCCACATTTTTATAAAGTTAAAATAAAAATTATGTCGTATTGGAAGAAGGATTTATTAAATATACAAATTTAGCTAGCATAGCATTTATTTAGAAGCTTGTAGTTGAAAAAGTAATAATATAATTATAAGGTAAATGTGTCGTGAGGTAGGTGGCATAGAGAAAAGTTCGACGCAAATTGACTTACACCAGGTGGAGTTACCAGAGCTGTTGTCTTAAATGTTTCATGTCGTTTTAGTGGAGAACTGTGCAAATTAATTGTATCTGTAACTTTTTTGTTATCTTTTATTGTTAGTATACATTTGTGTTGTATTTAAGACAACTATTTTAACACAGAAACACGAAATTCCGTATTTGTTTTCTTGTTAGCTGTTTCGGTATAATGCCCCTAACTGATATTTTAGGTACTAGATGCAATTTCTAAACTTTTATACTACTAAACTTTTTTTATCTTAGTCTATAGCTACAATTGTGCCGAAGACAGGAAAATAAAATTCCATTTGGTTTCAGAGATATAGCCGATAGAAAAATTGCATGTTCTTCGGAAAAATGAAGTTTTTGGTAAAATATACATGAGGCTATAAAATCCGAACAGCAGCTAAACTAGAAAAACCCAAATAGAGTTTTCTTAGTTTCGGTAAGTACTTCGAGAAATTTTACACGATAAGGAGTTTGCACTCGATGACTTCAAAAATGTAGTGTTATTAAAGCAATCTGCTTACACAGCTAACGTTCGTATGTAACTATGTCTAATGTCATAAATTTACCGAGAGAGATGTTCGCTGTGTACCTATATTTACTCTATGCATATATTTTCACCGTTTTACATCTGGTTTACAGGGAAATGAGGGCATCGATGAAGGAAACTCAAGTATAATCAATTTTATTCTTAACTTAATTTTTGCCTAACTTCCCAGCCCTGATTAAAACATTGTCGTGCATTTCGATTATTTTTGATATATAAACACTACTTATGATATCTGCCAATGAATCGAATGAAATTCGAATTGTCAAATACTAATCGTTAGATGTCGATGGGTTCAAAGTACTTTTTATGTGTGTAGTCCCCTCGCATTGCACAATGATTTTGGAAGTCAGAGTCATTGCAATCACAATTTGGTAAAGCTTAAAAAATGACCCATTGTCATGTATGGCATTTGTAGGTGCAATTTCAAAATTCAACACAGTTGAAACATGTGGATTCACATTTAGTATGCAAACTCGTCGAAACACTCATTCATCTACACAAACTTGTTGGCTTGTAGAAATCGAAATGAACATTGAGAATACGTACATAGTCATAAGAGTATGAATGCACAATTCAATGTGGTTCCATTACCAGGTCTAAGTCATTGTTTCCTGCAATAATGGTCGGTTGAATTGTTCTTGCTTGACAGAGTGGAAATGTTTCTTTGTACCACTTCACATTGTCTTTGTTTAGTTGAGTTTTTTATAAACTCAAGAATTTACCCACAGTTGACTTGACGTTATGTGGGTGATACCTTACATGTCAGTTTTGTTTAAAAAATCTTTAATTTTTGGAAAGGATTCTATTTAACAGTTTGTGATTATTTCTAATTGTCTGTGACTGTTGTCATGCCAATTTTGTAATATAAAAAATGTAATAAACGAACTAGTTACATTTTGAAGAACTTTAGAGTTTTATATATGAAATGATAGAATAGAGGAAGAAGTAATCAAATGCTAATTTTTAATTTCATTGCACTTCAATAACAATTATTCCTTTTTGAAGTTGTATTCTATTTCAATGGAAATCGGACTTACTTCTTAAATATGGCTATAATAATTACACGATAGCATTGGCGTCATTGAGCGAGGTGCATGTCGCCACTATAGATTAAATGCGGCCGGGGTGGAGTTACAACGCGGCTTCTCATACAAAGTCGGGCATCCTTTCTATAGAACAACTAAAGACGATCATAGTGGTAAAACAGACTGTGGCTGCCAGATTCAATAACTGTTTGTAAAGATAAATTTATCCGATAAATTTATTTATTGAAGACACAAACCACTTATGCAAAATTTCTGGTGGTTTGATTTTTTGCGAAAAAAAGAAGTTTTGTACAGAAAAAAGAGCCAATAAGCGTTTTTGACCCCACTTATTATGAATATAGCATATAATTAGCTTATATAGAAATATATATTTTTTCTTCTTATGAAAAAACTGAACCTAGGTTTTATCTAATCTAGTTCGGTCATGGCAAAGGTGAATGAACTTCTATATCCTGATTCCATTTCAGATCAGAGATATAGTCCATTTTATGAAGTGGCCCATGTCATTGATGGAAATAATGATTCCAGTGGTAATACTGGGTGCTACTGATAAAAGTGAATGGACTAACTGTACATTAAAAATTAGCCCCATGGGAGCACATAACACCTCCATCCCAAGTATATGCTGATTCCATTTCAGATCGGATATTTAGTCAACTTTATGAAGCGACCGATGTCATTCACAGAAATAATGATTTTGAGTGCCAGTATTGGGCATCTCTGATAAAAGTGAATTGACTACTTGTATACTCTAAATTAGCCCCATGGGAGCACATAACACTCAAGTCCCAAATATATGCTGATTCCAATTCAGATCGGAGGTATAGTCAACTTTATGGATCGACCGATGTCATTCACAGAAATAATGCATTCGAGTGCCAGTATTGGGCACCCCTGATAAAAGTAAATTGACTACTTGTATATTCCAAAATAGCCCCATGGGAGCATGTAACGTCTCCATCACAAATATACGCTGATTCTATTTCCCGTCGGACATATAGTCAACTTTATGAACCGAGCGATGTCATTGACAGAAATAATAATTTCGTGTGCCAATATTGGACACTACTGATAAAAGTGAATGGACTACCTGTATACTTGAAATTAGACCCATGGGATCAAAAAACATCCTTATCCCAAATATATAATGATTCCAATTCAGATCGGAGATATATTCAACTTTCAAATAAAGATTTCGAGTGGCAATAATGGACACTCCTGATAAAAGTGAATGGACTAATTGTACATTAAAAATTAGCCTCACGGGAGCACAGATATCCTGCTAATATATGCTGATTCCATTTTAGATCGGAGATATAGTCAACTTTATGAAGCGACTCATGTCATTGACAGAAATAATGATTTCGAGTGCCAATATTGGGCACCCCTGAAAAAGTGAATGGAGCACCTGTACATTCCAAATTAGCCCCTTGGGAGCACATAGTGCCCCTATCCCAAATATATGCTGATTCTATTTCAAATCAGAGATATCACCTTGTGAAGCGACTCATGTCATTGACAGAAATAATGACTTCGAGTATTGAGCACCCCTGATGAAAGTGAGTGGACTCCACATATACTCCAAATTAGCCCCATTGGAACTCATAACACCACCATCCCAAATATATTCTGATTCATTTTCAGATCGGAGATATAGTCAACTTTATGAAGCGACCGATGTCATACACAGAAATAATGATTTGGAGTGCCAGGATTTGGCAACCCTGATTAAAGTGAATTGACTACCTGTATATTCCCAATTAGCCCCATGTGCATCCCAAATATATCCTAAATCCATTTCAGATCGGAGATATATTCAACTTTATGAAGCCGCCCATGTCGTTGTCGGAAAAAAAATATATCGAGTGCCAATATTGGGCACTCCTGATAAAAGTGAATGGACTAACTACATTAAAAATTAGCCTAATGGGAGCACATCTTCATCCTAAATATATGCTGATTCCATTTCAGATTAGTTATTTATAATAAATTAAATTTAAACAAACCAATATCAAATATTTATACCCTCACCCATAGGGTTGGGTTAAATAAATGAAACACACAGAAGGAGCCTTAGTATCTTTGCAGAAATTCGTTTTAGGACTTTTTAAGATGTTTGAGCCATGTCTGTCTGTCTGTCTGGCTGGCTGGTCGACACGATAACTGCCGTAAATCCTTATCGATCACCGCGAAATTTTGTCAGGGACTATTATTTGTCAATACTGAGTTTGGGATTGACAATGGGTGTTTTGGCAACGCCACTTCTGGTACCTCCTATACAAAACGACACATTTAGCACAAAATCATATCAGCCTTTCAAACCTCTCTTCCGGTAGATGTGATTAGCTTCAAGTCTCACACCGGTTAATAATCTGTAAATGCCTACTTAACTGGTGGAAATGGGCGAAATTGTCACGCCCATTCTGCTACCTTCCATACAAAACAGTCTGTACGTCCGGTTGTCAATCCGATAAATCACTTGAAGCACTTACGACCTTAATGAAATTAGGTATAAGGCTTCACGTTATCAAACGCCAATCACCGATTAAAACAAGGGCGATTTTTTCACCCCAATTGTGGTACCTCCCATACAAAAGTTGTTTGGCCTTCTGGGTGTTCGGCACGAGAAGTCCCGCGAAACAGAACCAATCTTTATGAAATTTTGTACTAGTCAATATTTGGTCAAATAAAACTCTCCTATAGAAAACGAGCTGTTATGCCACACCCTATCTCGAGCCTCCCATACAAAAGTTGGGCGGATGACCGGTTGATCGATACTATAACTCTCGTAAACTACAGCCTATCTTAATAAAATTGGGTACTAGGCAATATTTTGCTAAAAACTACTATGTAGGTAATAACCGCCTATTGTGCCACGCCCAGTGTCGTACGTCCCATTCAAATGTTGGGCGTATTTCCGGTTTGGCGACTCCATGTCTCCAATAAATCATAACCGATCTTAATAGAATTTGGTACTGATCAAAATTTTGGCAACAACTTGCCATCCCCATTTTTGTACCTCGCATATAAATATTGGGAGGGAAACTAACTAATTTGGGTATTCAATAATATTTAGCGCAATATTAATCTGCTATTGAATATTATGACTTTTGAGTATGGGCGTTTTTGGATTTAACAGAACTCCCACGCAATGGTTTACTTAGGATGTGGGTGTGATTAAGTCGGTTCACCCGACTGAAACTTATGTACTGGTTTTATCTTCTACTTTAATCTATATAAATAAAAATGACCGTTATTGACTATATCCGAAATTATTTTTGAAATATAGAACGAAAACATAATGCATATGTGACGCGCAAAATCGAAAGGGACCTAAGGGTAAAAACCGGATTTTTTCAGGAGAGCCATTTTAAAGATCTAAATACGTGTATCTTTGGTGTACCATCACTGAGCATGTTGGTATTGCTCTCATTTGAAAGCGACACATCTCATGACGTCAGGAACGTGTTGGTCAACCTTGAAAACGCGCGTAGGTCGTCCCTACCTCTTGTTTTGTGTAGTTGGTTTTTACTGTTTTCTACCTAGCCCGCTGTTTCCATGAGTTTGATAACAATTTTGCTCGCGTTTTTTCGAATCCAGCTTTATTTTCGGAAATTATTAATTGCGAATTATAATAAATACTCATTTATAATTCTTTTAAATCGTGAATATCACTCTGTTAGTACGAAAATTTTTTCACATAACCTTATTATGTTATTCGCGAAAATAATTTAAAACTGATAACATTCTTACTGTTTGTTTTAGGATGAAATGGTGGACGAATTCGAAGAAGTAGATTTACTTCTACGATACGATTTACTTCTAGATTTACTCTACGATTTACTTCTAGATTTACTTACGATAATATGTACCTTGATAAATCTGATCTTGAGTTACGCGAAGAAAAGGTAGTTGCTCGACTGTATGGTTCAAAAGTACCTCCGTGTTGTTCAAATCAATGCAATGAAGTGATCCCTAAGAAGATGGCTATGGATTTTCGTACATCTTTCATGAATTTAGATAAGGAATCCCAAGATTTAATTATTCTCGCACATCTGGCAGCTCACCGTGACGATCCAATGCTCAGGTCAAAAGTTGGTGATCGATCGCGAGCAATGAAGAAACGGTACAATCAGATATATTATTTTCGAAGTTTGCCGATATGCCGTGATGTGTACTTCTTCCTGTATACAATGGGAATTAAACGCTACAAAAATCTAATCGAACATTACGACAAAAATGGTGTTTATCCACGCGAACATGGCATGACGAATAAAATTAATCGTACAGATAGATGCTTTAACTACTTTGGAAAAAAAGAAATTGTTTCATTTATCTGCCGTTTTGCTGAAACTGTTGCTATCACTTTACCTGGACGCCAACCAAATCGTTTATTGAAACTTCCAACTACTGAAAGTAAGACTTATGTTTACACTAGATAAACCAACAGCGTAGAACCTGCTGGTAAAATCGTAAAACTTCGCACTTTCCAAATGCTGTGGAAGAAATATTGTCCCCACATCGTCACTATGAAACCGGCATACTATTTATGCGAATTGTGTCGAAATCTTGCAAAATATGCTGTTAATACAGTAAACGTTACTGAAGTTGAAAAAGAAGCAGCATTGAAGGTGTATTCTGCGAGAGTACTATAACGACTTAAGAACATTAGTCAAGCCTGATCCAAATGCCATGTATCTAGGTATTCCAGAGGAGGATTATCTAGTAATATCTATGAATTATGCTCAAAATGTTAGCTTTCCGTCGGGTCCACAGCAAATAGGAACTACATATTACAAACATACAAACAATACATACAAATTACAAACGAACGTCAAAATGTTCAACACATCTTCTGTATTGACGAAAGCGATTCCATTGGAAAAGGTCCGAATTTAGTAATATCAATGCTTGATTACTACCTACGAGAAGTGCATTCAACTAAAAAATTAGTGATATTCGCTGATAACTGTGTTTCACAAAATAAAAACAATGCGATGATACGATATTTACAACACCTTGTCGATACTTCCAGATGTGAGTCAGTTGATATTCGGAGTTTTAAAATCAAAATATGCCCAAACTAATGTCGACTGCTTCATGGATGTAGTTGATTGTGTTAGAAAATCATCTCGTAATGGATTTAATGTTCCCGAACCTATTCGACTTCCAAACTCAAGTGAGCCTGTTGTTGAGTGGAGAAAATGGGACGAATATTTCTCCACTAAATATAGAACTTTAATTGGAATATCGAAGTACCATCACTTTGTATTTATTGCTCAGTCACCAGTGCAATGTAAACTGTTTGCGAATTCAGCCAGCATAAATGAGAAGATACATCTGAGTAACAATACCAGTTTCGATGACAAACCAATTATAATTCCGTCACCAGGGTTATCAATGAAGCGTCAATGGTACTTGTATAAAAAGATCCGGGGTTTAGAGGAGAATTCGGAGGAAGTGGACAATCCTCAAGAAGTGGAGCCAGCACACGTTAAGAAGAAATCGAAAAAAAAATAAAGGACCGGTACCGTCAAGTTCTAAGGAACCAATTCGCAAGAACTGTCGATAGACATGATTTTTCTATTTTTTTAAATTGTTCATAAGGAAAAAAATGAATTTTTTGTAGTTTCGTAAAATCAAGTTATTTTGTTAATTTAGAAGGGAAAAATGAAAATAAATAAGTTTTACTGTTAGGTGCCTTTCTAAAAGGTGGCGCAAAAGTAAACTTCCGATGTTTTCTGGCTGTAATTTAAAAAAAAGAAAAACTTTGATTCTTCTTGTGGATTATTTTTATTTGGTCTTTTAATTTTTTTTACATCAAGTCGAGAATATGATGTCATGTAAATGACCGCCGCCACAGTTGATTGTCATTTGAGCCCTTTTTATGGCATTTTCCATCACTTTGGCCAAAACTTCCGGCGATACGGCCTCACATTCTTGACGGATATTGTCTTTAAGAGCTGCAAGAGTCTGAGGATTGTTGACAGAAACCCGCGACTTCAAAAAGCCCCACAAAAAGAAGTCTGGAGCGGTCAAATCAGGCGTTCTTGCTGGCCAGTGCAAATCGCCAAAACGGGAGATTAGGCGCCCGGGAAATGCATCCTTCAGCATATCGGTTGTGGCACGTGCAGTGTGTGCCGTTGTACCGTCCAGTTGGAACCACATGTTTTCCAATCCCAATTCATCAAGTTGCGGCAAAAAGAACTCGTTGATCATTGCTCTGTAGCCGATCATTGCTCTGTAGTCGATGTCGACGGCGCATCCATGACATCCTCGGCTACAGCAGCAATATTCTCTGCAGAACGGCTACTCCGGGGTCTGCCACGCCTGGCAGCATCTCGTGTTGTACCAGTCTCTTCGAGGCGAGCGGCTAAACGTCGCAGTGTTTCACCAGTAGGCGTTGGACGGCCAGGAAATCTGCGACGAAATTCACGTTGTGCCAAAGTCACCGACCGATTATTGGTCAAATAAATAGAATGTTTTTCTTTCATTCTCTTTGTTTCGTTATTTGTGTGTCAGAGTTGCCATCTGGTTTTGGGAATTAATATCAAAGGGATAATAAGTTCATACTTTTTTGGGAATTTTGTCGATTTTGGAATTCTGTTTTTAGTATTTGTTTCTTATTTATTTATTTATTTATTTTTTATTTTTTTTTACTCTGATTTAATTATAATGATGACTTGCATGAACAAAGACTGTAAGGTTAGATCGGATACCGATACCCTTATTTCGTGTTGGTTGTGTGATGGCTTAGTACATGTTAAATGTGTTGGCCTTTATGCAAGAGTGGCGGACAATCTTAGTGATGTCAAGGGTCTTCGTTGGTGTTGCGTGGATTGTAGAAAATTGGATGTGGAGTTCTACAAATTTTTCAGGAGCATGAAGTCCGAGTTTTCTGAGATGGAAAAGGAGCTTTCGGCTTTATCTGGTCGATTTTCCAAGTTTATTGGGATGTTTAATAAATATCCGGGATTGGAAAAGAGAACGGGTTCACCGAAAGCTTCCTCGCTGAAAAGGAAGAAGACGGCTAAGAAGGCCCCTCCATTGTTGGTAATTCCTTCCTCGCCGAATTTAATGGACGTTAATTCTCCAGTTACAGTTTCATGTCCAATGAAATCTTCTGCCCCTCCTACTTTTGCTGAAGTCGTTTCTGTAGTTACTATAGCTTCCACGGACAGCGATAAGTCGTCTCCTCCGGGTGCTAATCCCGCCCCAGTGCCAGGACCGGGACCAAGAACGTTGACTGTCGTACCGGCAAGGAAGACAGTTTTTGTGTCTAGACTTTCCCCCGACACGACCGAAGAGGATGTACGACTTTACATATCGTCTAAATTAGTCGGGAATAATTCTAACGATTCCATACAGTGCTTCAAGCTGAAGTCACAATTTTCGGAACGAAGGTCGTCTTTCAAAATTATTGCACCGGATGATCTATTTGTCAGACTGGTGGATTCGGAATTTTGGCCTCACAGAACATTCGTAAGGGAATTTGAGTATCGGGATAATGGTAGGCGTGATAATTTTGCTAGATTACCGTCTGGAGATAAGGCAGCGCCAAAAAACTAATTGGGAGTTTGAATATGGCGTATCAGAATGTTCGCGGTTTGAATACTAAATTGTCCAGATTATTTGTTGATAGCTTTGGTTTTGAGTTTGATGTCATTGCATTTTCTGAGACATGGCTTAAACCTAATGTTTTTAATTCTGAGTTGTTCTGCAATAAGTACGTAGTTTATAGAAAAGATCGTGTTGGTAAAATTGGTGGTGGTGTTTTAATCTCAATTGAGAATTCTTTATCTTCTGAGTTGGTTACAGTTGATGACATTGGCGATCTTGAGTTTCTTGTGGTGTCCATTAATTTAGGCGATTTGAAATTGTTTGTCACGTGTTCCTATATTCCGCCATCTTCATGCTTTGAGGTATATCAAGTGCATATTGACGCTATTGCAAAAGTTATTGCGTTAGCCAGTAGAAAGGACCGTATTTTAGTATTGGGTGACTTTAGCTTGCCGTCTGTGACATGGGTGTCTTTACCCGATACTAATTCTCTGACTCCATTGACACCATGTGATTGGTCATCTGATTTTGTTACGCATATTTCCGAACTTGGGTTGATTCAATTGAACGACATTCCCAATTCTATGAATCGAGTCCTTGATCTAGTTTTAGTGGATGATTCTAACAACTTTGATATTTCTCGAATTGATCCGTTAATTTCTCCTGAGGATAGTTACCATCCAACGCTGGGAATTAATTATACATATGATACCATGCTGGTTGGTTGCAATTGCTCTTCGTCCTATGTTGGCCTATGCTTTTCGCGTGCGAACTTTATACTTTTGAATAATCTTATCTTTGATACCGACTGGCATAGTATTTGTCAGTGTGATAATTCTTTTGAATTTGAAATCGCCCTGGATGATTTCTATAATATTATTAATGGCTATATTTCTAAGTCTGTACCCAAGAGGCCAATAATGGGTAATACTGGTCCCCCATGGTCCTCAAGGGCTCTAAATAGTCTCAAGAATGTAAGGAATAGATGTTCGAAAAAGTATAAAAAATCTGGACTGCTAGCAGACTATGCTAGGTATATTGTTGCTAGGAGTAGATACAACTCTAAATCTCGTGAGAGTTACAGATTATATTTGGATAGGTTGAAGGCTAATTTTAAACGGAACCCCAAATCATTCTTTAGATTTGTTAACTTGAAGCGTAAATCGTCTTCCACACCTTGTAGGATCAAAATGAACGGTATTGAATATTCAGATGAAGAGTCTATTGCTAATTGTTTCGCCGATTTTTTCGCATCTATTTATTCC
The DNA here is from genome assembly GCA_963931995.1 of Phaonia tiefii. NCBI lineage: Eukaryota > Metazoa > Arthropoda > Insecta > Diptera > Muscidae > Phaonia > Phaonia tiefii. Next base: position 101,797,027 of record OZ008367.1, on the reverse strand, counting down.
ACCCGAGCCTATGATGTTTCCAAATCATACCCGTACACTGTCCGCTCTACCATTCCGTTTGATGCACCTGTCGTAAATTCTTCGTGGTTGCTAGATAACTTAATCAGCTTGAAAGCCTCGAATAAAGTTGGTCCTGATGGTATCCCGGACTCTATGTTGAAATACTGCTCGAATTCTCTCAGCTTACCGTTGACTCTCTTATTTAACGCTTCGTTGAAGTTCGGCCATTTTCCTGCAAAGTGGAAGAGCTCTTATATAATCCCTCTCCACAAATCTGGTAGTTTAGTAAATGTTGCAAATTATAGAGGAATTGCAAAATTGAGTGCCATTCCTAAACTTTTTGAGAAGTTAGTCACAGAGGTAATTTCTCATCAGGTTTCCTCTATTTTAGATCCATGTCAAAATGGCTTTCGGAAGGGTCGTTCCACCGTGACTAATTTGCTTCAGTTTTCCTCTTCTATTATTGACGGCTTTATTAATGGAGATCAAACTGATGTGATTTTTACCGATTTTAGTAAGGCTTTTGATAAAGTTAACCACAATTTGTTATTATATAAATTAGGGGCAATGGGTTTTAATTGTAACATGCTGAATTGGATTAGTTCTTATTTAATGAACAGAGAACAGATGGTATCATTTGGTCGATCATTCTCAAGATCTATTTTTGTGTCATCTGGGGTGCCTCAGGGCAGTCATCTTGGGCCGGTTCTATTTTTGTTATTCATTAACGACTTACCCGCCTCCATAATGCACTCTAAATTGTTAATGTACGCTGATGACGTGAAGATCTATTTTTCTTACAAGGCTCCTTGTCAATATTCTTTACTTCAGAGGGATTTGTCTACTTTCCAGACGTGGTGCGAGACCAATTTGATGGAGCTTAATTTTACGAAATGTAAGCATATGCTGTTCTCTAGGTCATCATTATTTTCGGCAAAATACATTTTAGGTGGGAATGTTATTGAATCGGTGGATTCATTTGTTGATCTTGGTGTTCTCTTGGACAGAAAATTAAATTTCAACTCCCACATAATTACGATGGTGAACAAGGCTTATGGCGTTCTGAACTTTATTAAACGTTGGGCAAAGGAATTTTCAGATCCCTACGTTACGAAAAATCTTTTTACTTCACTACTCCGCCCTATTCTCGAATATGGATCAGTTGTTTGGGACCCCCAGTACAATTTGTATGTTAATATGATTGAATCGGTCCAGAAACAGTTTCTCATTTTTTGTCTGAGAAATCTTCAATGGAACCCGAACCATAATCTCAATCATTGATCAGATTGCCGACTCTTAGTAGTAGACGTACCATGATAAACTCTATTACAGTTTTGAAGATAATTGATGGATGTATATGTTCTGAATTTCTGTTATCTAAGATTTTCATAAATGTCCCATTGAGACCCACGAGGTACTATAAACTCATTCACATCGAGTTTCAGCGTTCGAATTATGCGTCCTTTGATCCAGTTAGGAGAATGTGTCGTGACTTTAATGAGCTATATCAGTTTATTGATTTCACAGGTAGTTGGGAAACGACAAAGTCTAGCATAATTTGTCATTTGAACCGATTGCATTAGTGCTGTATATTCGTTAACGTACATATATAAATTTAATTTACTTTATCCTTACTATCTGGTCTGATTTATAATTTGGTTTTCGTTTTGCTCGTAATTGTTATATATTGAAGTATCTTATGTTAATATCTCGTGATGTGCTTTTATACTTATTTATGTTAGTGTAATACCAACTGGTGAAGAATTTCTGTAGTTGGTTGTAACGTGTGAACTTATGATCCTTGCTCTCCCGTTATAGACCGGTCTATAATGTGTACGCTTTCCTCACGTTATGGGGACGTGGCCCTCTCGGTCGGTAGGGGCGGGTAAGAGCGGCGGCGATGGGTTCGCTCGATTTAAAAAAAATATTCCGCGTTCTGGAGCAGTGTAGCGTAACATTGTTTATTAACGTGTATTTCGCATGTGTTTACTAAACAAATGTCAAAACAGAACTGACATTAGGGGCCAATCGCAAAGTTTATAGCATTTTCTGATAAGAGGATTACTTTTGCGCCACCTTGTATTTGCGCTTAGAATCGTCGACTTCACTTTCATAAAACGCGCATATCTCTGGGAGGAAACACTTTTGGGGCATGGGATCGGTCTCATTCGATGCTCAGATGCTGTCCACATCAAAAAAAAAAGTGAAAATTAATTTTTTTTTTACCCTTAAGTCCCTTTCTCTATGCGCTGTCACATATGTAAATATGTTTTTTTAAGTCTATCAAATATTTTACTCACATACGTGAAGATAACTCAATTTATTTTTAACTCATAGCATGCATATATTTTTTTTTGTATATAAATGTGGATATTCCCAAAAATGCTTCCATAATAAGAGATAGGGACGTGGGGATTAAACAAACCGACATTTACGTCTGTCCCAGGAATAATCTTATCTCATTTTTTTTTGATTTTTGTTGAAATTGATTTTGAATAATACTGCAACGTTAAAATTAATCTTATACATAACTTATAAAATCGTATTATCTTAACAATCGTGATACAGCCACTTTTGATGCGTACCGAAAATCCCTTTCAAAATAGAGACTCATTTAATAGAACCACGTTAATATCATTGTGGGCCAGACGTATGCAAAACTAATATCGCTCTCCTTCTTTATGAATGACAATTTTTAATTAATGCTGTTCGTCTATGGAATTCCCTTTCTTACAATATTCAGCTTAGTAACAACCACTATGAACGGCTGAAATCACCTGTTTCTTTTATCTCATTTATTTAACATTTTATTTCCATTTTAGTTTTGTTATTCGATCTTTAAGATGTTACGTTCTTTAACCATTTTTCCGGTTCAAGATCAATTTCTATGAAAAAGTACTTTTATAACAAAAGTACATTTACTTAGAATATATTATATAAGTGGTGATTTACCCGATCTTTCGTATTGTATTTAGGTATATCATTACACATTATCGGGATAAACAAATCTCAACTAAACGAGAATTGTGTAAACTCCTACTTGTGTGAAATCATAATACGTTGCCATAACCATTTTTTTATTCTGAATTTATTTTCATTTTTTTTTTAAGTTTAATTTTTGATTTTATGTGTTTTTAATTTTACCCTGCTATTTCGTCTTGTATTATAGTACACACATTAACGTTTCATGTTCCTAATCGTAATTTTTATTTTGACAAATAACCACTGTTTCCTTTCACAATTCCTGTACTGTAGTTATAAGATTTGAGAAGTGCAGGCAGATCATAATAAATACAAATAAAAAATAATTTTCGGATAATTTTTCTCTCGACGTTTCTGAGTGAGTTTTCATCACCATGCGATATGACCCAGGATTCTCCGCCATACAGCAAAAACAGGCTGTATGAAAGTCTGATTGAGATCGGTCTTCGTTTTTCGAGATAGGGTCTTGTCCAAAGTGCTTGATTTGCCCGAAAAATACCTGTTTGCAGGCATAATTCTCCGTTTGATTTCTAGGCAGACGCTATTTCTTCTGTTTACGGCAGATCCCAGGTAATTTAATTCATCCATTACCTTGAAAAAATAACGACTATCAACGTTCACTCTTTCCTCCAAACGGGTGAATGTTCTGTCGAATCTATTAATTTTGTCTTGCACTCGTTTACTGTCATACCCACTTTTTTCTGATTCCTTCTAAATTCTCGAAAATACTGCTTGATGTCTAAAGCATCAGCATTCGCGAGCAGCACGTGCATTTTTCTGCTGAGAGTTTTATTCGTGTTGACTGCAGCGTTTCGCACAATGATCTCAATTAATATGTTGAAGTGATCGCATGATAGGGTCTCGCCCAACATCATACTCAGACCGAAATTTTGAAAATAGCGTTGTACTAAATGGTTCGGTTAAATCTTTACCAATTTTTACTGAAGTGTTCGTGTAGGTTAGAGTCATTGAACAAAGGCGTGTCAGCGTAGCAGTCTTGCCAATCCCCGACATAGCCTGGTACAGTTTTAACCGTATCGGGCGGTCGAACAGGGTCTTTTAATCTTTAACGAGGTGCTAGGTGTGGAATTCTATTTCGTGTGTTTCCTCCAGGATTTGTCGTAATGTGAATATATGGTCGATAGTTGACTTTCCAGACCTAACTCCGCACTGATAAGGCCCGATCAGGTCTGCACCAAACGGCTTTAGTCTTTCGCACATTACGCTCGAGAGAACCGTGTCTGACGGATAAAAGGATAGTTGCTGCATATGCCAAACATGGCACAGTATGATAAGGTTTAAATCATCGGACAATCGGTTGTCTAGCAAGATTTTGCATACGAGATGATGCATACACTTTTCCAACTCATAGCCGCCAGCCTAAAACAGCTCAGCCGGTAGTTGACTAGGGTGGAGGCGATCGATACCATCGTCCTGCATTTGACCAACGCCCTCTCCTATATTGTAGTCTCCTGGGACAAGTTTAGCAGCAAAGTGTAAGATCACGAAAACTCTGGCAACTCTGTAAGTGCCAAATGAAGATAGAGAAAGACAACGATGAGGAGAATGACAAGTGAGTTGTTTCGCAGACGTTAAAATGAACGGACAATAATCTGAATAATTCCTTTTATATTCTTTTAAAATGTATTCTATTGACTTGAGTTAAATAAATACTTTATGTTACATTAACTGAAATCTTCAGTGGTCAGGAAAACGGTTTTTAATCTTTTAAAAGTGATCTCTCCATATTGCCAAACATACTTTACAAGTCTGCGACAAAATTCCCATCACGACAAGATGTCTTCAAAAAGGGGACCCTGATCCATGGCCGTTAGTCTAAAATATTTACTTTTTAGTATAATTTATGTGCCTCATTCTTCCTTTTGTAAGATTTAATTTCCACACTTTCGCGCTTTCTCCACCACGACACCTTATGCTTGTTAAATAAATGTTAAATAAAATTTCTGATTCTTATTTTCAAAAAGAAAATTATATTTCAAACTTGGGACCAGTTTTTGACAAAAACGAAAATGAAGAAAGTACAAGTTAAGCCAAACATGAACAAATTTCAGAAAACAAATCTTTTATGGTTGTAAGATTCACGTGATCTTTTTAAGTTTCGAATATTATAGTTTTAACCGATTTGTTAGTTTCCATGTTAATATAAAGGCTTTTCCAATTTGAGGACATGATTTCTTTTCAAAAAAAATAAAAAACACACAAATTGTTAGGAAATTCAAATGTTTTTAATTTAATGTGAAGTACAATTATGTTTTGAATAAAACGCCTTTCAAATCGCCGTTTAATCGCCGTTTTTCACGTTAAATATTGAGTTATAAAACTTGAAGAGAGTCTGGTTAATTGCTAAAGACCACTGACTTCAAATAACCCCACAAGAAATAGTCTACTGGTGTTAAATCACAACTTTTTGGAGGCCATTCAATGTCACAATTTCTTGAAATAATCGAATCTCCAAACTGTTCTGGCTATAATTCGATTGTTGCACGTGCTTCTTCAACTTATTCCAATTTCGGACATAAACAGTTTACCAGGTTGTGGTTTGTGACAGTCGCAATTGTTGACAACGTCTTGCAATCGATAAATTGCGGTATTCAGCAACACTTGTCTGAACGGCAGAAATAGTTTCATTACTTCGAACGGTTCTTTGTCTTATTGGCACTTGAACATTATGTAAAGAGAATGTACGCTCGTAATTTGCAACGATTCGACGAATAGTGAGCACTTGTTGACGAATATTACGACCATAATCCATCCCGAATCCATAAATGGAATGGAATGTAATTTGAAATCGTGTATATATCCTACCTGAAATGGAATGAGGATATATCGTTAATGCAGATAGTATGTACTCCCATGGGAATAATTTGCAATACATATCGGGGTTTTCAATAAGAGCGCTACAAAATAAATAAAACAAAACCGGTTTTAGATACCAATGAAATTCTTTATTCCTGTGAAAGTACGTTCGATGCCATTATGTATGGAACTCGATTTCTTTTGCACGGCCACCACGGGCACGCTTGCAGAAGTCCAGACGCTGAACCCAACTTTCGACGGTTTTCAAGCATAAATTGGCCAATACAGCTGCAATTTCACTTTCGATATTCGTACGAAGTTCATCAATCGTCGCTGGCTTGTTGGCATAGACCATAGACTTGACGTAGCCCCTCAGGAAATAATCTAACGGCGTCAAATCGCACGATCGAGGCGGCCAATCGACTGGGCCATTTCGTGAGATAACACGTTCACCAAACTTGATTTCCAATAAATTGATTGTGGCATTCGCTGTGTGGCTTGTGGCGCCGTCCTGTTGGAACCACATGTCCTCTAAGTCCATATTATCCAATTGGGGCCAAAAATATTCGGCTATCATTGAACGGTAGCGATTGGCATTCACAGTAATGTGCCGGTCTTGATCATCACGGAAGAACTACGGCCCAATGACGCCGCCGACCCATAAACCGCACCAAACCGTAATTTTTTCGGGATGCAATGATGACTCATGGATTACGTGTGGATTGCTGTCTGACCAATAACGCATATTTTTGCTTATTGACGAAGCCATTCAGCCAGAAATTATGACGACCATAAATTGGACGTAGCGCTCTTAAAGTTGAGGCCACTGACTCAAAATTTCGGTAGTAAATTTTAATAATTTCGACTCGTTGTTGGCTCGTATATCTTTCCAGGATGAAATGGCAAACCTTAATGAAGAGAAATGTCAAAAGAGCGGGAAAAAATATGGCGTCGTTTGCTGTTCCTATCGATTTACTTTTGTAGCGTCTCTCTTGAAAACCCCTTTACATTCAATTTTTCTATTATGTCATTATGTTTACCAACGACATGCTTTATTCGATAGTTTTGACTACATCTCCGATTCAGGATAAAACAAGTGGAATAAAATTGGGGTACATTTTTCAGAAAAATTTTATCAGCATTAAGAGCAAATAAATTTGTGTGCGCAGACATTTAACTTTGTGGACATTGCACTAACTCACATTTACGACGTTGGTGAAGTACTGTCCTCTCGTTTAATTTAGCCATTCATTCAATCATTTAAGTAGTAGTCAACTTTTAACAAATTAATTGCAATATTCAGTATTTATTTCTAATTAAAATACAAATTATTGTCACTGAACACACTTGCAGATTATGCCTACATACCCTCAGGTGCAAAAATGGCACAATCATGCCATGCAGTGGTGGGAGAGAAATTCTGAAGCAAATCATTAGCATTACCTTACGCATCAACAGCAGCAGGCAACAACTTGTAAGAACATTGTCACCACTCGACGATGTTGGGGATGCTCATTCGCACACTTTTCTATGTAATGGTTGTTTGTGTGTGTGATCTAATTTGCATGCAACTTAATTTGTATAAAAGATTTTACCTCCAACGCCAGTTTACGCTCCACTGGTTTTCAAGACGCAATCCAACAAACCAACCAACCATTCATATAGGTTCGTCTCTGTTGACTGTCGTTGTTGTTTGAGTTGTAAGGAAATGAAGGTAACATAGAGCAAGAACTTACTTCAAAATTGTATTACAGAAAGCGAATGAATAACATAATACATAATATGAATGTATGGCTGGCAAGTAGGTACTACTTAAAGTGGATGGTACAAACGCAGCATATGCCAATGTAGATGCTGAAAAATCTGCAAGCAGTCAAGTAAGCAACGGAAGGGAGTAAATTTACACACTTAGTGTGACAATTTACTACTACTTAGAATATGTTTTGTCTTTGATGCGGCATCCAGCAATGCATTTAGTGAAATTGAGGTTACTTTATGCCATCTACTCAAAACACCTACAACCCTTAGTAGTTAACTCCTGTACAGGGAAGGGAATTGCAAATGTATCTTAGTTCAAAATAATAATATTCGAAAGTACTGTATTTTGAACTCAAGTTCCAAATATACTTTGAACTGAGATTGTTTAAAAATGAATGTTTACAACTTTAACCCTTAAATGCACAAGGCCATCGATTTTGACCGAAAAAATATATGTTATGTAAATTTGAGTAAAAATAAAAACTGCGTTTTTAGTTTAATAATTTGTTTTTTAAAGATAATTGAAAAAAGTGGTTGTATCTTTAAAGATACAATGTGCAATTACCCACATCTAAAATTCTTTTGGAAATATATAAAAAAATTAAATGTGTTATGAAATTTTTATTAATTCATTTATTTTAAAATTATTTTTATTAAAAATACACTGAAAATTAAAATTTTATTAAAAATACACTGAATTGTACATATAATAGCAAATAACGAACTGTAATAATTATAAAAACAATTTTTTCTGCAGTTAAACATAAATTTACTTTACATTCGGAACAATACATCCGTGTCTGTCCTGCACAGTTTGGAAATTTGCATCTACCCTTCTTATCAATCGTTGTCCAATGATCAATCCTGTCCAATCTGGTGCCCTTCGGAGGCGGCATATGGTTATTAGGTTTAAGGCGTTTTTCTTGACTGTGAGCTTCAATACGAGGGCGTCCGCGAGCTGGAGGTTGTACCGATTTAAAGGAGAACAAGGTATCAGCTATCTCCTTGACGATTTTTGTTGATTCGTTTGTATAAGAGCCACGAATTTACAACTATCATATCCAAAAGGTAATAGAACACTCTGTTTGTCCACTTACGGCTTTTCCTAGCTATCTTATGCCGGCCCATGGAGCTGTCCATTAAATCGACACCCCCCATGTGCCGATTATATTCGTTTATAATTTGAGTACATGGAATCATTTTGACGGTTTTGTCCTTTTTGTCAAATCTCTTATTGGTTAATGGTTCTTCCGTTTCATTTCCTATGCTGGATGATATTGGTTGAACTCCAAGATAGGTAGATAGTAAGTTTACAACCCTGTTGTCTTTCCAAGACAGAGAGAAACATCAATTCCATGAATATTACATATAAACTCATGCCTTGTTCCACGCTCGATCTTTTGCATAATTTTTTCGTCGAGAAGCTTACAGTTTTTTATTCTGTTACGTCGAATAGTACCAACTGAAAGTATGCCTAGTGTTCGCAAATATACTACTAATGCCACGGTAGTGTAATAATTGTCGAAATATATTATGTGGTTTTGAAATTTCGGTACTTCTCTAATCAGTCGGATGACTATATTGGCCGAAGGTTGAAGATACGGTTCACCTAGATCTGGTGTTTCCGGCGCTCCACTATATAATTCAAATTTATAACCATATCCTGTAGTATCACACATTACGAAAAGCTTAAAGCCCCATTTTTTCGGTTTGTTAGGTAAATACTGCTTCATGTAGCTCCCAATTTTATTTGAACACATTTGTTCATCAACACACAATCTATCTAAATTTGGCACGCTGCCAAATGTAGTATTTAGGGTGTCAATAACAGGCCTAATTAGATAAAGTCGGTCTCGATTAGTATCATCACGCGATAGCAGATTTCTTTTATCATTGAAATGAAGAAATTTTCGAATTTTTTCAAAACGCTCAACGCTCGTTTGCTTTTTGACTACATTTACGGAATGGTCGATTTTTTCGACCAATAATCTCTTACGTTTGGAAGTTTATGATATGTCATGTATAAAAGAATTTCTATATATTTTCGGAATTCAAATATATCGAAATGAAATGGCTCCTCAAGTCCAGCATATCTTATTGTTTCGTCTAATATAAGTTGTTCCAAGGTCTCGGGAAACAAAAATCTCCAAACTTGATATGGTGTTTCCAAATCCATTATGTTTTGTGGTAAACTACTGTCACCTCTAAATCTAACTTGCTGGTCATTAAACTGCAAGTGACCTTTCTTCCATGTTACTTTCTCGAATTCAGAAGGCTTATAATTTATTTCTAAATTTCGAAATTCTGAGGGAAATTCATTCCAAGTATTTGTGTCTGGTAGATGAAATATTACTTGATGAAGTAGATGGCTCAGAATCAAGCTGTCCGATATTATTCGGTTCCACATCAATCAAATCTCCCTGATCAGTATCATCATTGATCATGCTAAGAAAGAAATCCTGAACGGATGTATTGAGGTCAATTTCATTCTGATTCATATCATCTTCATCATTAATTATTTCCAAAAGTCCTGCCCTTTGAGTATTATCCCTCATTCCTTTCCACCCCTCCCCATTTAAATCGTCGCCATCATCATCAATGTCATCGACACGACACTGTCGTCACCTAAATATTCGCTATTACAAAGTAATTCACAGACGTCATCTTCATCATAACTCTTCCAACTCGAATGAATGACGCCATAACTATCAATTCATCAAATGGTTATAATGGATTTTATATAAAAATTTTAATAAAAACAATTGACATGCATGTAAATTTATACCTGCGCATGTATTTCTGTTAGTTAGCAGGACGATAAACAGTAATGGCCAGTTTTTAAGTTGGTAGTTAACTATCGGATTACTTAATCTTAATTCTAAGTTAATTAGAGGTTAACTTTACATTTAGGTTTTCAGTGGTGAGTTAATGTAAGTCGCCATATTGTCAACTAATATGGCAACCCTTGTATTCTTATTGGAAAAAACGTGTGTTTTGGATAAATACCAAAACAACAAAGGGGCACAAACAAAATGGAATTATGTAAAATAAGAAATAGATGCATAAAATCGAAGTCATTTTAACAATAATGTGTAACAAACTATATAGGCGCAACAATTTAACGATCTAGACTCAACGTATGTGTACAAATACGCAAATCTGGAACATGTATTTTATACAATCGTCATTTCTCCCTTTGACACTCAGTAATTTGATTGTCAAAATAATATGGTTCTCACTATAAGTTAACCAACCAACATTCAGTGGTTAAATCATAGTTAAACAATTACTAAAAAACACAATTCGATGTTTAACCACAATTTAACTAAGAAACGAAGATCACCACTGACTGAAAAACTGGCCATAAGTGAAATTATTTGCTCGTTGTGTGTGCGCACATGCGAGCGACACTTCCTCACTTCATGAAAATCAAACAACAACTGAGATGTTTTGCCTCTCACGGACACGTTGTGCGTGTTTGGAAGTGCAGTAAGCAGCGCTCCGGGTGCAATTTATGCCCATATCTGCTACAAAAGAGTGAATTTGCTCTTGCAAAGCACAAAAAGTAATGTTTAACGGATATCAAAAGCATGCAGGCAGGGAGTGCACACTGTATCTTTAAAGATACAACCAAAAACAGTGACCCAGTGAGTTGAAAAATGATCGAAATTTTTTCGAACCGCTTAAAATCACTAAAGGACATGTTTTGAAAGCAGTCAGTATTTTTTCCTTATTAAAATTATTTACCTGTTCCTAGAAATATCTCAAATGGTTTGCGTTTTATTTAAAAAAAAATTTGTCAAGTCCTTATTGGAAAACTCGTTATTTGCTTTTAATAAGCGAATACAAAAGCATTAAATAGTATTCCCTGTAAAAGGTATTCAATGGATATGACCTTGCATCTCATGTCACCGTCACACTCTATTAATCCTCTACGGACGCAGTGATTCGGTGTTCAGGCAATCGTGTATTTCCTTAATCTGGTAATCTTCTTTTTGTGTAATAGACATCACAATGTTTGATAGTGTGTTTATTATTATTATTGTATTAACAAAAATTTCACACAAACCTTGATAGTCTGACTGATCTCATGTGACATACAAAATTAATTCACATTGTTGTCCCTTAATACCGTCAGAATGTGCAGCTCATAATTATGATTATAATCACTGATTCACAGATCCATGCCCATAGGTGGTTTTGTGTGTTTTAATTACCAATATTTTTGCTATGAAAAACTGTTTTTATATAGGTAAGTAAATAGCTTTCTGTTGTCGTTGTCGCAACGACAATATAAGATTACATTTAACCTGAGTCTTTCTGTTGACGTTGTTAACTTTTCCAAATACATTTATTATTGGTTATAGTTATATTGCTTTATGTAAATATGTACTTAAGTATTCATTTCTTTTGGAATTTTTAATTTTATGATCGATTTTCTTAGTTTTAGTTAATGTATGAGAAGTTCATATTACAAAGCGTACATTTTTCTAATTGAAAAATTGTGACTTTTTGTTGGAATAATCGACAATTTAGTTAAGCACAGTCACTGGCATGGCTAGTAGCGAACTCCGTGACAAGTTCATCATCAGCTGTGCCTGAATTGATACCATCGATAGACCATCAATCGTATGTACTTTATCCAAACTCAAATATGCAATTATACATATCGTCGTCCCGAAGTTATCTTCACGTAAATCACAAAATCAAAAAAATGAGAACACTACTTCCTGGGATAACATTTTTAGATCTATCCATCTGTTTAATCCCCAGGTCCATATCTCTTATGGTTTCAGAGATATTTTGTAGTCATTTTCTTGTATATCCACTTTTGGTAAAAATTTAACACGTTATGATACCGTATGAACCATTATTGTGGATATACAATAAAAAAAATTTGAATTAAATAAAATTAAGTTGTCTGCACGTATGTGAAAAAAATATTTGACAGACATTAAAAAGAAGATATTAACATCCTATTAATATATGCATTTTGTTTTCGTTCTATATCTCAAAAGTATTTCCGGATAAAATCTATAACATTACAAAAAAGTAAAAAAAAAATGCATACATTGTCGGTGCACCTGCATATACCTGAAGATAATTTCGGACTAAAAATTAATGTTTTTTTTCAGATTATGTTCACGTATGCGCCATAAACACAACAAATAATGCCGTATAGAGCAAAATGTGAAATTTTGTTTGGAGATAAAAATAGCCATAAATCGGAAAATTTCATCAATGACTTTGGATATTTTTACTCCAATCGATGCAAAATTTTTATATACAAATTTTTGAAACTTTAGTCAATTTCCCAAAAAAATATTTTTTGGAGATACGTGAAGATTACTTCGGAACGACGATATGCGAATATCGATCGAAGATCCCTAATACCAACTAGATTGTCTAAAACCGGATCTGAAAATCCAGTGGAACCGATTAGCTACCCGTTTTTGTTGCTATTAACCATGTGCCGGTTATTTGAACAACTTAATTTTCGAACAAACCGGAAAACGGTTAATTGACGTCGGTTAACCGCTGCAACGTAGTTGGTGTCAATATCCTTAAAAAATTAATAACAAATGGTGTGATTTTCGAATTTTAATAACATTTTGGAATTAAGAAACATGATTTCTATTTTTAAATATGGCTTTATGATTCTATAGGTTCTAAGTGCAATTTCCAAATAATTTTTTTATTCAAATTTCAAACTTATTCAAACTGATCAGAATAAGAATTAATAAAGCTTTCAAAACATTTTTTTTTGAATTTCAAATCTAAAATTATTTTATAACTAAATATTTTAAACTTAATAAGATTTTCATACATGAAAATCTCTTTCAATTATGAATATGATTTTAGAATATAAATCAGTTTAATGTGAATTTGAATAAAACTTTTACATTTTATATTAAAAACGCGTTCCAAATTGAAAAGTGATATAAAAGAAGGTCCAACCAAAACACACGATGTTAACTGTAAATAAAACAAAAAATTTTCAGAGAATTGTCATAATATTTGTTATTTGATATATGGCACTTGTGTGTGAAACAAAATATCGTCCAAATGATTGTCACGGCTTCGGATGCATACCTCTATATTTCATATTTTCAATGACTCTGAGACATAGTTGAGGTTCAGTGTCGCTAATGTGCCGAATTATCTCATCCTTTAGCACTTTAATTGTTCTTGGATTATTAACGTTCACTTTTTCTTGAAAATATCCTCAAAAGAAAAAAATCCAACGGTGTCAAATCACATGATCGTGGCGGCCAATTAACATCGCCACGACATGAGATAACACGTCCACTGAATTGCTCGCGCAAAAGAGGCATTACGGTTTCGTTGGCTGTGTGACAAGTGGCACCATCCTGTTGGAACCATGTATCGTCCAGGTCCATATCCTCAATTTCTGGCCACAAGAAAAATTCGAAAATGTCATTGTAAGTTGAAAATCATACATTTTGTTAAATGATTTTGAAAATTTTTAAGGATATGTAACACAAGTTGAGTAAAAACAGCTTAACCGACGGGAAATAAACGTTGTTCAAAAATTACGTTTTTTAAAAATGCAGAACCCCGAGTTTTTGGGTTGTGTTTTGGGCTCTCTAATTGCATCATTACAAAATGCGTTTTACGCTCGTGTTCGACGCGTACCTAACGCGTTTTCGGGTGATAGGTGTGGTCTTGCTGGCGGGGTAGACTTTCACGCATGATACGAAAATTTTTGGGGATTTTTGATGTTTCTCTTTCTACAGTTTCGTATTTCTGCCATTTTGTTTCATATTAATTCTCAAGTCGAATTGAAAGGTGCAATAGATCGGTACAAATATTTAATTTTTTAACAAATTTACTGTGAGTATACCACTTTTACAATTTTTACTAATGTAAGACAATGATTTTAAAACAGAGAATTTCCTTTTTTGATAAATATAATCAGAATAGACCACCTTTACAAAATTTTACGAATGTAAGAATGAGAGAGATCAGCTGATTAAGCGTTAAAATTGGGGGGTGGTTGAAAACCAAAATGCACAATGTAATGTAATCGTGGTTTACGAAATGATGGGGTTCTGTCAATGGATTTTGGTAGAATGGTTTAAAAAAAATATACGTGTATCGGCGTTTTGCCAGATCTGATCAGATTTTTTTTTAGGGTGGGTCAAAATTTCCGCCCCTCGGAACTTTCCTGCAACTTATCGGCATGCAAAATTGTGTGTTCCTTACTTCTGAGGTACAAACTACGTTCAGAAGTTTAATAGAAACGATTCAGATAAACATTAGCTGTCACGTATAACCATAATTTTTACTTTTTTTTTTGAAAACTCGCAAACAACTGCTCGAAAATGACGGGGGGCGTGGTCAAAATGTTCTGCAAAACTAATCGCCATAAAATTTCACTATATGTGTGCGAACACTTCAAAACACAAATCTTAGCCCAAGTGCTAGATAAAAGATGAAATATTACAAAATTAATTATATTATGTGAACTATTTTTAATGGAAACAGCAAAATGACAAAAATTATTAACCCTTAGAAGGCAGTTAGTTTTTGCTTAGTATCTTCGATCCCTTTAATATCTGAATGAAGATACAGAGAAAGCCTGGCGTGACCAGGATTTGTACGTAACTCCTCGCGCACGCATTTTAGATATATTGTTGGACAAAGATCAGAAGAAATGATTGCAGCACTCTTAATCACTGTACAAAACAATGGTAATAGCGCAATGCAAAATATGGGAATTAAATAATGTGTCTATCTCCTATCCGCAGGAAGAACAGAAAATTATATCAGCCTAGAAATTAAGCTAAGAATTCTAAGCGGTGTTACTTTGAGCTCAACCATGACTTTATAGACTAACTATAAAGAATATTAAATTCAATCGCTTTCAAAATTTTAACCAATATTTAAGCAACCAACTACTTACTATGAAGTCTAATATGAGGGCATGATTTTTGTGTACACAATTTCTCATCAAGACTCGTAAGTAACCAATATAGTGTCCACTCACTCAAGGTATTCTGTTGGTTAAGACGAACAAATATCTTAGTTATACAATTTAATTTTGTTGTGCTATTAATACATTTGTATTGCCTGAATTACCATCATCATGTGACTGAATTCCTCGGGAAAACGTCAACACATTTTGACTTTTAATACATTCACCAGCCACAAGGATTGCGTGGAATGCCATATTATGAGGCTCATAGACATGCGATTGTTTCTAATAATAAAAAGTCGTTTGTAGAAAAATAAATAAGCAAATGTACTCATAATGTCAAGTTTACGCTTATGACCTGAACAATATACATACATTTGTATGAGTATATGTTTGAACATAAGAAGTTCACTGAAAGAACGTTTAATCAGGTCAATACGAAACGTTGTCCATATAATGATGGTTTACAAACAAATATATATTATAATTTCGGCAGATTTCACCATGTGTGTGTCAGTCTGGTATTAACCAACATGTGCGCTTACTTCTAAATCTTTGTACTTATATATTATGGTGTTCTTCGTTTAGCTGATTTGAAAATTATTTGGGCAAAGACCTGTTCAAACGTTAGCCTTTAAAAATGTTGGTTCATAAAACTGATCATCAATGCAATGAAAAGTTTCTTCAATAGTTCTGTATTAAATTGATGTACATTTTTGTCTGACGCAATGATAATGTTCCTCAACTTGATAATAATTGTTTTTTCATATTCTTTCATCAGCACTGAATTGATGAAATTTGTGCATCATTTTGATGCACTTTTGAAAATTTTTATTTTAAACCCCGGGATTAAAATTTTGTACTAACAATTTTTTATTTTGATCACTTGCAGATCTTCTATACAATCCAGTTTTTACCCGTTATTTCTTTACAAACAAAAAAAAAAACAAAACGTTTCCCATTACATCCCATGAAGGGATTGGGGAGAGATTCTCACAACCAGTGAGCTGTGCGGTTTCTAATTTTTCACTCACTGATTGGGACCTACAATTTTACACCGGTTCCGAACGGTATTTTGAGAAGATTTTTCATGACTAAATACTCGATAGTGTCGCCGTCACTGTGCGAGGTGACCGCCGCCGAAAGAAATTTTTAAGGTGGTCAGAGCAGGGATCGAACCCAGGATCTCATGTACAAGAGGCGCGCACACTACCCATTGCTCCACCGACGGCCACATTTCTTACAAACATGTCGTCTAATTTATATTGAATAAATAGTCTAACGCACATTATTCTGGTATTACATCTCACGTTATGTCTATCAATTGGATATTTGCCTGTCAAAACTAACGGGAGTATTGATACCTCGTTAACAACAAATTCAACGGGTTCAATCCAAAAATATTGGTTTTGTTACATAGTCAGCGTTGACCGCAACTATTGAAATGTTTCACTCAAATAAAAACGATTAACTTAAAAGACGTCGCTACAACGCCCCGACAAACCTAATACTGCAAGATGAAAAAGAAAACATAAAGATCATAAAAACTATTATTAATTATTATTAATTAATTACAATTATTATTAATTAAAATATTTTATATATAGAATTATTAGTCGTTACTTATTCTTTATTAAGCTGGCTACACACGATGAATCATTGGTAGACACATGTGTAAGAAACCTCGTTTAATTTTTTAATACAGACGATGGAACCAAAAACGAAACCTCAGTTCTCTGTGTTTATCATATATCTACTAAACAAATATAATTTATAAAATTTCTCCAATTTTCATTATTTCCAATTGTCGCGATTTCCGTCTTTCTTTTATTTTTAACTCCGCGAAATAAAACACAGTAAACAGTAAAATACGACAGTTAAAATAGTAAATATCGAGACAGACGATGGAACATTGAGTTTCGAAGTACAAAACATCAACAAATTTTGATATTTGAGGACCAAAAATGCAAGTGAATTTTATCAGGAAACATTGAGTGGACTGACGATGTTTCAACTAATATTCCGTTCTGTGTAGGCAGCATTATAACCATCCCACTCTGCTTTTGTATCCATATTTCGATTGTTTTTTATATATATTGCTCCTAATGTTAAAATTACTCCTGCCACCCATTTGTACTCCGCATTCGATTTCCCACTGCACTACTACTCATTAGAGTTGTGTAGTTCACGAACGAACTAGTTCAATTGAACGATTCACTCTTGTGAACTAGATGAACTAGTTCACACTATTCCGCTCTTTTGTTTCAGTAGTTCACTAGTTTCAGCAGATTTTTGTATTTTAGTTGTGCGGTTCTTTCCGTCATTTTCTAGTTCATGTTCTCTTTGTCCCGTCAAATTTGCACAAAGATGCGTAATATTGCAATATTTGTGGAATGGATATGAAACCGGGCCCTACACAATAACTACAGCGCTTATCAACTCGTTGATTGCAAAATATAAAACGATTACGGAAACACCAATATTTCAGAAACGGAATAACCCAATCGTTAAATCGATCTTCAGTAGGAATATTTATAATATCACAGTATCACTTTAGAAATCTGCAAAAAACACATCATTTTCCCGATTATTAGCTCCGATTGAACTAAAACTACAAGTTGAACTTAAATTAGCTCTTTAATTCACAGCTCATACGAACTGTTTTAAGCTGAAAAGATACAATGAACTAGTGAATTAAATGAATGAACTAGTTCATTCTGTTGAGCTGAACTACAAAGAGCGCTCACTTGAATGTACTAAAATTCCCAATTCTACCACAAAGCTTTGTAGAGGTAGTAGGCCATTTCATCGAGTTACTGTTGTATTTTACGCTTTGGTTTTACTTAAAACGGAAAGAAATAAAGAGAAATGCGTATTTAGGTTCGATACCAACACCATGAACCATAATTTAGCTATCATTAGTATCACTCAAACACTATTTAAACTTCTCTACCATTTTCCTACTACATAGTCGATCAGCTGTGTCATGGAGACCCCCTGAAATGACATATTACTAAAGTAAGTAAAAATTCCGCTCGCGAGCCGAAAAATTCAGCTCCTCCTCAATATAAAGCTCTCATTCCGAGTTTAAAAAAAATTTTAATCTCGAGCAAATTTAATTTTTAAAATTTTTGTTTATTTGATTTTGATTGATTTGACTTGATTCGGAATTTAATTTATATTTTACTGGGGGTGAGAAGAGGAGCCAAATTTTTCGACTCGCGAGTGGAATTTGTTTTTTGAATTCTGATATACATAAAATAGGCAACTGCGACAAATATCGAGTCGAAAGTTGTGGAAGATGTAGAAGATAATTAACGTCTATCAGAAGTGCAGAATTATAAAAGGCGGACTAAATCGGATGGGGCAATGGAGAATGTACCTATAAAAAGTAGAAAGTGTATGCGGTGAAGAACTACAAATAACGGGAACATTAGTTGGGAATGATTGGGTCTAGAGTTCGACTAATAATTAGAGTATAGTAAGTCAATAAGGCTACTAAAGGCAGACCAAAATTTGAATTTCTTTTGGACAATGATTGGGGATGTATTAAATATATTGTGTTTGGTTAGAAAGGCGTCAAAATTGGCAAAAAGTGTTAGACATCAAAATGCAAGAGAAATCGTTTGTGATGACTGTGAATGTGTTAAAAATAGTGTCTGTGGGTAAAAAGTGGGAGAAATTGGTAAAAATGGTACCACTTCAAATAATTCAAATACCGGGAAACAAATTTAAAAGTGATTACAAAATTTATTAAAAACAATGTGTGTGGGTATAACGGTCATGAACGGATAAAATTTAAAAATGCGAGGAAAATCGTTTGGAATGATATGAAATGTGTTTAAAATAGTGTACGTGGATAAAAAATGTCACAAAGGGTAAAAAGTTCCAGAAAACGTAAAACATGAAAGTAAAAAAAACTGAACATCATTGGGAATATGTATATCAACAATATTATGTGGGTAAAAGTTGCAGGAAAGTGTAAAACTTGACAAAAAATTGAATATGTATGTTAATAATTGTGTATGTGGTATGTGGGTAAAAGAACGGAGAGAAAGGGGAAGAAATTTAGCTGTAATGATTGGGAATTTATAAAAAATAGTAGAGTGGCCACGAAATGGTTGAATTTCAAAGAGTCAAATATAGGTAAAACGTAAAAGAGCAAAAAAATACATGAAATGATTTGAATTTGTTAAAAAATGGTTTTGTACGTAAAAAAGGCAAAACATGACATGTGAGAAGTCTTGTTTTTAAATATTATATGTGGGTAAAATAGGTAAAAAATTGGTAAAAATGCGGGAAAATCGTTTGTACCGTATAAAAATAGAATATGTTGATAAAATAGGATAAAAAGGTCAAAAAGGAGTAAACTTTCAAAATGCATACAAAATCATTTGGGAAGATTCGGAGAATATTAATACCAGTGTATGAACTATTCGTATTTTCATTTGTAATTTTGTTTATGGCACAGGCTCTGTGTCTAGTAAAGAGAATAATAACCTATTATAAATGTCCCCTTACTCCAGACCGAGGAGAGGAACAACAATTTAACAGACAAAATTCGTGCATGGAGGTGAATTTTTATAAGGAATGATAAATTTTATAAAATTAATTGTTTAAATTTAATAAATCAGTTTTTAACTAAATTCATTTTCTAAGCATTGATTAAGGTTAATCAACATGACCAAAATAATTTGATTGAATTAATTAATTTTAATCAAAAATATAATGGCCCAAAAATTGCAAAGCTTCAAATAACATTACTTTTGGACTACGATATATAAAAAAGCGACACAAATATTTAAACTTTAAAAAGGTCGAAAATCGGTTGGAATGGTTTACAACGTGGGTAAGAAGAGGGATAAAACCAAGGTAAATCTCAAAATGCGTTAAAAATAGGTCTTGATTGCATGGGTCTGTGCTTGTTTTGAATCTAATACCGTGCATGTTCATAATTTTGCACATATTTAGAAAAATACCTGTTTGTCTTAAATATCAAAATGTTTAACATACAATTTATAGTTTGGCATTGAACAAAATTAATTAAACCTATTTTGCATAGTTTCCTGTCTTATTTTGAATTTTACCGATCTACGTTTTGTCGATCTACACACTAATTGCTATGTAAATTTCTAACACATTCTCAATGCTCCCCGTAAATACAATTATTTTTACTGATTGCAGTTTAAATTTTTTTTTTACTTTGTCCCACATACTCTTTATTTTAACACAATCCCAACCATTGTGAATCTATTTTGGGCTATTTTGCAAATTTCCCTCATCATATACTTTTTCATTCACAATTTTAAAAACGATTTGGTCGCATTTTCAAGTTATACCTTCTTTGGCCCCTTCTTGTCCGTTTTAAACTACATACAGAAAAATTCTCCGTAAAATATATGGTCCTGTTATGGTCCGAGTACCGGCGTCGCTGGAATGCAGAGCTATATAATCTATATTCTGACGTGGACATAGCTAGACGAATCAAATTGGGCCAATTGCGTTGGCTAGGCCATGTTACCAGAATGGATGAAGATGAGCCAGCGCGAAAGGTTTTCGATAACGTACCCGATGGAAGCAGGAAAAGAGGACGACCAAGAGTCAAGAGTCAATTGGAAGAATATGTTGAAATTTATTTAATTTGTTTGTTTAGTTAATATGTGTAAGACGTCTGACCTCATGGGGTTGTAAACTAGTCAATAAAAAAAAACTACATTCACATTTTTTTCCACATTGGTAGCCTTTCCAAACGATTTGGCTTGAACTTTCTAGTTTAACCCCTTTCGCCTTCTCTTTATCCACACACACAATTTTTGCCTCTTTTCTAACCTTTTCAAACGATTTTCTCGTATTTTCTAGTTTTACACTTTCGCTTTCCTTTTGACCCTTTTTTAAACACATTCACTTTAAACCAACCATTTTACCCTAATTCAATATCTTTGCACATTCCTAACCTTTGCAATCGATTCTTCTCGCATTTTGCAGTTTTACCCATTTTGTCCCCTTTTTACCCTTCTTATACACAGTCAACATTTTTGCACATTCCTATCCTATAGATTTTTTTGCATTTTCAAGTTTTCACCTTTTACAGGTTTTACTGGGGTTTACAGGAGTTATACACATTCACAATATTTGCCGCATTCCCAATCTCTCCAATCCATTTTTCTCGCATCTTGAACATTTACCTTTTCGTCCACTTTTTTACTCAATTTTGAATATTTGCGTTCATAATCATTCGATACGACTTTTGTCGCATCTTTAAACACCTTCCCATCCTTTCGCACAATTTTCCTGTATCACACAATTTTCATAATTTCTTGTCCGCTTTTCTATTTTTTCACCCATATGTAAATTTTTCCTATACATTTAATAATTAAAAAAATATTATGAAATTTGACTCGCGCATTAATCTTTTTGAATTAAATCGGGAGCGAGCACTATTTTAAAATAAAAATCGTCTCCCGAGCTAAAAATAAAACTCGGGAGTTTAAAAGATTTAAATCTTCAAAGAATTATTAATTAAACTCCCTTGCCGATTTAAATTTTTCGAGCGAATCCAAAATTAATGGTTCTCCTTACTCTGCATATTACCTCGTCGTCATCGTACCATACAACTATTTACAACTCGAACTCGATAAAATTTATAACAACTCGTGGACCGTAAGAAAATGCTAAGAACAAGATTATCAGTTAGTCTATGGATAGACTGTAGCATTTTTAAGGCCTCGTTTGGGAGCAAATAAATTCTCTAAACAACTAAATGGTTACGTTGGCGTTTTTATGGCATCAATACAAAACAAATTTAGCGCATAAAAAGATCCATATAAAACCCTAGCATCTTTGGACGAAATTCGTTGTCAGACTTTTTAAGACGGTTATTGTCGGCCCGTTTGTCTGTTAGTCCGGCTGGCTGGTCAACGCAATAACTGACGAAAATATTCACCGTACACAATATAATTTCGTCAGTGACTATTATTTATCCAAACATAGTTAGGGCTCGAAAACGGGCGCCTCGTCTGGTACCTACCATACAAATCGACACATTTAGAACAAAATCATATTTCTTCTGTCTTCTTTCCTTTGACATGTATGATTGGCTTCAACCTTGACATGATAATAATAACAGTCTATTACTTACCTGGAGAAAATTGACGAGGTTGCCACGCCTATTCTGGTACATCCCATACCAAGGCTAGGTGGTCGTCGTGTTGTCTATACGATAAATCACGTAAAACACTTCCGATCTTTATGATATTAGGTACTAGGCTTCATGTCGTCAAACGTCAGACACCCAATAAAACATGGGTGATTATGTCACACCCATTTTGGTATCTTCCATACAAAAATTGTGTGGCCGGCTAGTTATTCGACAATATAACTCACCCAACCCGAACCAATCTTTATTAAACAGTAGATAGTCAAATACCACTCTTGTATAGAAAACGACTGGTTTTGCCACTTCCATTCTGGTGACTGCCATACAAGGATATTCTGTTGATCGACACCAAAACTGTCGTCAAATACAACAGACCTTACTGAAATTTGGCACTAGGTCATATTTTGATAAAAACCTATTGTGTAATTTGAAGTTGTTTACTGTACCACGCCCATTTTTGAACCTCATATACAAAAGCTGGGCGGCTTTCCCCTTGGTCGACTTGAGTGACCAATCTTTATGAAATTTGGTACTGGACAATATTTTCTAAAAAGCTACTTTGTAATTACAACTGGATAATGTTGCCATTCCATTTTCTTTTTGTACCTCAGATACAAATATAGTAGTATGGCTGGTAGTTACGATAAATCCCCAAAACCACATCAGTTATGATCCTAATTTACTTGGGTATCAGATAATAGTTAGCGCAGTGTCGCTTCAGAAGGGCCATTTGTCACACCCACATGAGTAACGGAAGAGTAAATATAATGGAGCCCGTGAGGGTATGTTTAAGTCGGCTAACCCGAGCAAAGTTTCTTTACTAGTTTTTATGTAGGAATCTAAAATAGAATACTATCTAGTATATTTCCAATGTCTAATGGTAACAAATTCCTATGAAATTGGTTAGAGTGAATACACTATAACTTGAACATTTACTAGAATCACAACAGGACAGAGCAAGCTAAGAGCCTAAGATACAGTTTGATCAGAAGTTATAGTGGAGTCATAGGGATTTGTATGCTCTGTACTATTGTCTACATGACGCCCCATGCTGCTCGTGAACCGTTTATTGCAATTTTGTATTGAAATATTGTTTTATACTGTCATATTTTGTTAATATAACTAAGGGAGATAAAGGAGTGATTGGTTAAAGTTGTTGTAGAAATTAAATGATATTTGATAAGCAACTATATTTCCCAATGTATCCGATGAAGGAGTTGACAGAACATCTAACAATTAGTTCGTTATACTCAGTTTGATTTGAAAGTTGTTATTAGGAACCTTCCATTTTTACGGGAGATTTTGATCCTTTATGTTTAAGTATAGTTGAGATGTATTAAAAGGATGTGGCATTACAGTGAGTGTTATTTAGGATATTTAATTTAGGACTACATTTACATATTTCTTCTTGCTCTCAGCAAAATAGTGCTGACATGAAACTCAAACTTTAGTGAAATGAATTCCCTTAGAAATATCACTTGTTCAAATTTATACTAAAAAAACTTATTTCTGATTAAGAATTCTATAAATGTGCAAAATGAATATTTGAACATATAATAGGCTGACTAGACGAACATAAAATTTGTAATTTCTACTTCGTAGTTGTTTTGAAATGTTCACACCAGTAAAAATAACATTTTTAACTGTTGTATGCGAGATAGTACAAACATGGCCACATGTTCGGATGTGTTCTCACATACAAAATCTTTCGGTCCGAAATAATGTGATTTTGTATATTAATAGTGGAGCGGACAGAATTGTTGCATGCACTACCTCAGCAGAGGAACAGAAACACAACAGCATTGGCGTTAAGCCTCTTATGGGATCTTGTTAATGTTACGCCCAAACATACATGGTATTACCAACAACAACAAATGATAGACACTTGTAACGCCATCAAAAAAAAAAAGCATAAATTCATATGTAACCATGAGATACATTCCTACTTATGTTGTTGTTTCTCAGCAAAACAACACAATCATGTTTGCATGTATGCGTGTAGATGTGAAGTTTTACATGTGAACAACATATGCGTGTTTATTAAGGTGGACCTTGAAATGACATTTTTGCGATATTTTGGTAGATGAGGGCTCTATTCCGTGCCTTTTTGAAAAAAAATGACAATGCCGAAAAAAAAAATTAAAAAAAAAAAACATTAGGGGTTGCGCACGAGCCGAGAAAAAGGTCCACTTTGCCAAAATTAGGGTGGAAATTGCCATAGGTCATCAGGGGTCACCCGTAGGGGGGAAGAATGTATGGCCGACCCCCATTAACTTTTTACCGCCAACATTTTCCCCCAAGACACCCACCCCCTATCTCCTCTCCTTAGGGGGGTCACCATACAAAAATGGAGGTTGCTCAGTATTTTCGAAAAACACCATAGGTCATCAGGGGTTACCCCTAGGGGGGCAAAATATATGACAGACCCCCATTAACTTTTCATCCCCAACATCTTTTCCGAACAAACTTACCCTCTATCTCCACTCCTTGAGGGACTCCCCATACAAAAATAAAAGAAGCTGTAATTGAGTAGTACTACTAAGCACTCTTAATATAATATAGTCAAATTAACATATTTTTGTTCGCTGATGGGTATTTCTTGCGGTAAGAATCGATAACATGTAGTAAATACTGTTTCTCTTCTTCGCCTTGACACAGTATTCTATTATAATCTTGTATCATTTTTACTCCTCTTTCGGCAGTGTCGTTCACAACGCGCAAGTTATTTACAATTCTACGACCTTCTTGATAGTCTGCGCGAGATTTCCAGGTTGCTGGATTTGCAAGAATGAAATCTTGCGATATTCCAAATCGTACAAATAAATTTTTGGTATTATGAGAGACGAAGTTGCTCAAGTCTTTAGCCAAGAATTCCTCATTCACATCTTTGAATTTCACCTCGATTTTTTTAACGCTGGTGCTTTTGATTACGACGCGAGGAGCTGGGGGAACCGGGTCGTCTTCTTCATCTTCTTCACCTTCTTCGTCTTCTTCATCTTCTTCACCTTCTTCGTCTTCTTCATCTTCTTCACCTTTTTCGTCTTCTTCATCTTCTTCACCTTCGTCATTCTCATTTTCTAGCAATGCTTGGGCCATTTTGGCCTTCAACTCATTTGAAACCTTGTCATCGAAAAAGGCAAGGGCTATGTGCTCATCGGCGAGATACCATAGGTGACCGATAAATTTCTTTATCATTACCCGAGATAAATCCTGGTCAACGGACTTGTACTCGACGATGTCCTTCAAAAACTTCCAATCTTGATTCGGCGCCTCAGCTGCTCGAGAAGAACCAAACCATGCCTTGACGTAAAGTCGCACCACAAAAATACAAACGTGTCGAATACCATTCAATTCACATACAGATAAGTGAAAAGTTCTCCGAAACAAAAACATCTTGAGGCTGTAAATGGCTTTTGTTATCCATCGAGCATGGGAAACGGGTCCTGGAGGTCGGAAATGGTAATTCTCAAGTTTTTCACCCAGAAACAAAAGAATTAATTGTAGCATTTCTTTGTAGTCATCGCGAGGGTGTTTCTCCTTCAATTGATCTAAGCAAAACTTCTTTATGCCGACTTGCATTGCCACAGGAATTTTTCTGACGACTTGATCGACTATCAAGCCAGAATGGAATGGTTTAACCTTTACAGCGTCCCATTCCTGTTTGAAACGGTCAAAGCAAGGAACGCCTGGTGCACTGGTCTTTCCCATTTTTGTCTCAAAAACTTCCCTTAGCACCAGTTCGTATACGTGGTGTCTGCAAGGTAAATATAAGATTTCTCTCTCCAACAGCCGCTCAAGAGCAACTGCGGCTCCGGAGAATGGGCCACTGTTCGTTGATGTCGTGTCGAAAGAAAGTCCTTGTATTCGATGTGTCATATGCCAAGATGCCAACAGTTGATAAACGGCATGTGCTATTCTCCGGCCTTTTCCTTTCCCATCTTCTACTTTGGGAACTCCAAGAAGTTGTTCTTTTTCTCCGTACGAGACAATTACCGGTAGACGGTCCACCTTCTTTGTACCCACAAAATCCAAAAGCATTTTGCCATCCCAATGGACTACGAAGGATTTAGCTGCGACAAGCTGGAGATGAATGAAACGCGTTGAAGAATAAGAATTCTGAATGAGAGCAAATAAATCTATGCGATCTTACTTCTGGATTGTCTTTCACATAACTCAGCATGTTCTCTCGATTTGAACGCCGACATCTCCGAAGCGACGTACGGTTTATTGTGTATTGTTGAGGATCGCGTCCAAATGCTTCTGCCGCCGCTATCATAATGCCGACCGCGTCTCGGTCAGTCACTTTGCACTTGTCCAAAGCTGATAGGACTCGTTCAGTAAAACATTGTTTGTAACTTCTTCTGTCACCAACATTTGACGGGCCAGCTTCTGCCGGGAAGTTTTCGTCCTGTCTCCCATTATCATCGCTTGAATCACTGCTTGAAAATTTAACCACTGCAATTGAACGAATTTCATTTGAATATAAACATTGGACGAACACACAAAGCGCGAAATAGCTTACCGCCTTTAGCGAACCGATCTCTACTAGATTCCGTTGCACGTTTGCGTCGAAACTCTTCTTGTTCTTCGCGCTTAGCTTTTCTTTTCCTCGTTCGAGTATCAGTAGCGTCCACACCTCCCATAGTTCCTGGCCGGCCATCTTCTCTTTGCTTTAGCAGAAACTCAATGTCTTCGGTATTTGTCATTTTCTCAAGGGCGTTGGCTTGTGCGATGTCGAAAAGATTATCCAAGCTATCAGAAAACGTATTCTCTTTTTCTCTAGTGGACTCAGTCTTTCTGTGAGATGACTTTCTTAAAGCATCCCACTCATTGTGCAGCGCAGCTATTTTTCTTGTAACATCTCCTCTGGCTTTCGTCGGAATAGCTGCTTGGCGCCAAAAAATCATCACTGCGTCCGCGACTATAACCGCACTATTTTTCTTCGACATGTTTCGTTTGCGAATGTTGAAGAAATGCATTCTTAGCACTTGCTTCTTCGACGGTAATTTGTTCCCCGTAATATTCATGCTTGGATAACCAATCAAAAAAATATCGTCGCGCGATCTAAGTCGTGTTGTCATCTTAACTTTTCAAAAACGGGAGAAAAATCAATTTACTTTTCGCGGTCGTCGGCACTTGTTGAATGACAACAATCGATGAATGAACTGCTATTTATAACTACTACGTATTTTGCAATATTTTACTGCCAGGTACTGATGAATGGGGGCAGCATCTGCTACCTGATTCAGCACGTGTGCGTTTCGATGAAAAGACGCCACTCTCCTGGATCGTAAGAGTACCCGAGTTCACCAAATAATCCGCGAATGTCCTTATAAAAACAGATGTTGCCTTTTTTTGTGTAGTACCTTGCGTATGGTTCATGACGCTTCCTGTAGATTGTTGTCACCACACCAGGAGCCAAGAAACCGAACTGTTTCATGCGCGATGCATGCAACTCTGCATCTTCCTTGGAGAGTTTCAGTTATCTAATCCAATCGTTCAGTTCTGCTTGTGAACATAAGCGTTGACCTCCATGCAATGTATATGTTGACTCGCATTCTGATGTGGTTTCTACTGTCTCCGGATCTGATGTTGGATCTATCGCCTCATTATTAGATGCCCATCTTGAAACGGACGGTTGCGGGTCCACTGGTTCTTCGGAAAATGGCACTGGAAAAGTTACTGTTGAAACAGCAGCGGAAGTACATCGTATATTTTTTCCCACGCCGGTTTTTTTGCTAAGACAGAAGTAGCAATCTGTTACATGGCAAAGCGGTTCTCTCCAAAGCATAGGCATGATGATTCTCGGCTGTCGTCTGAAAGAATTTCAATAATAAGTTATATATGTTCTTGAATTTCGTAATCTACACTTACCTTGAGTCAGCTAGCTGTACGTAGCACCTTGGACATAGAGCACTTGGTGTCCACCGCTCATCTATGTTTGAGACCTGTAAATTGAAGCTCTCTTCAAATGAATCTCTCAATTTAGGTGAAAAACAACGCTTGTTTTTTTCAGAAACGTATTCTCCGCACATGTAACAAAAATTACTTGGATTGGTATTGCATTCAAATCCTCGCGAACGTTTGCTCATTTTGAGGTTACGTGCGAAAGTAAGTGATATTTGGCAATGTTCATTAGGGTGGACCTTGTGTCGATATTTTGGTAGATGAGGGCTCCATTCCATGCCTTTTTGAAAAAAAATGACAATGCCGAAAAAAAAAATTAAAAAAAAAAAACATTAGGGGTTGCGCACGAGCCGAGAAAAAGGTCCACTTTGCCAAAATTAGGGGGGAAATTGCCATAGGTCATCAGGGGTCACCCGTAGGGGGGAAGAATATATGGCCGACCCCCATTAACTTTTTACCGCCAACATTTTCCCCCAAGACACCCACCCCCTATCTCCTCCCCTTAGGGGGGTCACCATACAAAAATGGAGGTTGCTCAGTATTTTCGAAAAACACCATAGGTCATCAGGGGTCACCCCTAGGGGGAAAAATATATGACCGACCCCCATTAACTTTTCATCCCCAACATCTTTTCCGAACAAACTTACCCTCTATCTCCACTCCTTGAGGGACTCCCCATACAAAAATACTGAAAATCTATGTATTTACAGTTGCACAATATCGAGATTTTTTTGATTTTTTTACAGAAATTCCACCAATATTCAAGAGTGGTCATTGTTTGGAAAGTCTTGAAAAATTTGAAACGCACACGTGCTGAATCAGGTACATAGGCACTCTTAGCAGATGCCCCCATTCATCAGTACCTGGCAGTAAAATATACGTAGTAGTTATAAATAGCAGTTCATTCATCGATTGTTGCCATTCAACAAGTGCCGACGACCGCGAAAAGTAAATTGATTTTTCTCCCGTTTTTTAAAAGTTAAGATGACAACACGACTTAGATCGCGCGACGATATTTTTTTGATTGGTTATCCAAGCATGAATATTACGGGGAACAAATTACCGTCGAAGAAGCAAGTGCTAAGAATGCGTTTCTTCAAATTTGGAAACGAAACATGTCGAAGAAAAATAGTGCGGTTATAGTCGCGGACGCAGTGATGATTTTTTGGCGCCAAGCAGCTATTCCGACGAAAGCCAGAGGAGATGTTACAAGAAAAATAGCTGCGCTGCACAATGAGTGGGATGCTTTAAGAAAGTCATCTCACAGAAAGACTGAGTCCACTAGAGAAAAAGAGAATACGTTTTCTGATAGCTTGGATAATCTTTTCGACATCGCACACGCCAACGCCCTTGAGAAAATGACAAATACCGAAGACATTGAGTTTCTGCTAAAGCAAAGAGAAGATGGCCGGCCAGGAACTATGGGAGGTGTGGACGCTACTGATACTCGAACGAGGAAAAGAAAAGCTGAGCGCGAAGAACAAGAAGAGTTGCGACGCAAACGTGCAACGGAATCTAGTAGAGATCGGTTCGCTTAAGGCGGTAAGCTATTTCGCGCTTTGTGTGTTCGTCCAATGTTTATATTCAAATGAAATTCGTTCAATTACAGTGGTTACATTTTCAAGCAGTGATTCAAGCGATGATAATGGGAGACAGGACGAAAACTTCCCGGCAGAAGCTGGCCCGTCAAATGTTGGTGACAGAAGAGGTTACAAACAATGTTTTACTGAACGAGTCCTATCAGCTTTGGACAAGTGCAAAGTGACTGACCGAGACGCGGTCGGCATTATGATAGCGGCGGCAGAAGCATTTGGACGCGATCCTCAACAATACACAATAAACCGTACGTCGCTTCGGAGATGTCGGCGTTCAAATCGAGAGAACATGCTGAGTTATGTGAAAGACAATCCAGAAGTAAGATCGCATAGATTTATTTGCTCTCATTCAGAATTCTTATTCTTCAACGCGCTCCCAAAGTAGAAGATGGGAAAGGAAAAGGCCGGAGAATAGCACATGCCGTTTATCAACTGTTGGCATATGACACATCGAATACAAGGACTTTCTTTCGACACGACATCAACGAACAGTGGCCCATCTTGAGCGGCTGTTGGAGAGAGAAATCTTATATTTACCTTGCAGACACCACGTATACGAACTGGTGCTAAGGGAAGTTTTTGAGACAAAAATGGGAAAGACCAGTGCACCAGGCGTTCCTTGCTTTGACCGTTTCAAACAGGAATGGGACGCTGTAAAGGTTAAACCATTCCATTCTGGCTTGATAGACGATCAAGTCGTCAGAAAAATTCCTGTGGCAATGCAAGTCGGCATAAAGAAGTTTTGCTTAGATCAATTGAAGGAGAAACACCCTCGCGATGACTACAAAGAAATGCTACAATTAATTCTTTTGTTTCTGGGTGAAAAACTTGAGAATTACCATTTCCGACCTCCAGGACCCGTTTCCCATGCTCGATGGATGGCAAAAGCCATTTACAGCCTCAAGATGTTTTTGTTTCGGAGAACTTTTCACTTATCTGTATGTGAATTGAATGGTATTCGACACGTTTGTATTTTTGTGGTGCGACTTTACGTCAAGGCATGGTTTGGTTCTTCTCGAGCAGCTGAGGCGCCGAATCAAGATTGGAAGTTTTTGAAGGACATCGTCGAGTACAAGTCCGTTGACCAGGATTTATCTCGGGTAATGATAAAGAAATTTATCGGTCACCTATGGTATCTCGCCGATGAGCACATAGCCCTTGCCTTTTTCGATGACAAGGTTTCAAATGAGTTGAAGGCCAAAATGGCCCAAGCATTGCTAGAAAATGAGAATGACGAAGGTGAAGAAGATGAAGAAGACGAAAAAGGTGAAGAAGATGAAGAAGACGAAGAAGGTGAAGAAGATGAAGAAGACGAAGAAGGTGAAGAAGACGACCCGGTTCCCCCAGCTCCTCGCGCCGTAATCAAAAGCACCAGCGTTAAAAAAATCGAGGTGAAATTCAAAGATGTGAATGAGGAATTCTTGGCTAAAGACTTGAGCAACTTCGTCTCTCATAATACCAAAAATTTATTTGTACGATTTGGAATATCGCAAGATTTCATTCTTGCAAATCCAGCAACCTGGAAATCTCGCGCAGACTATCAAGAAGGTCGTAGAATTGTAAATAACTTGCGCGTTGTGAACGACACTGCCGAAAGAGGAGTAAAAATGATACAAGATTATAATAGAATACTGTGTCAAGGCGAAGAAGAGAAACAGTATTTACTACATGTTATCGATTCTTACCGCAAGAAATACCCATCAGCGAACAAAAATATGTTAATTTGACTATATTATATTAAGAGTGCTTAGTAGTACTACTCAATTACAGCTTCTTTTATTTTTGTATGGGGAGTCCCTCAAGGAGTGGAGATAGAGGGTAAGTTTGTTCGGAAAAGATGTTGGGGATGAAAAGTTAATGTGGGTCGGTCATATATTTTGCCCCCCTAGGGGTGACCCCTGATGACCTATGGTGTTTTTCGAAAATACTGAGCAACCTCCATTTTTGTATGGTGACCCCCCTAAGGGGAGGAGATAGGTGGTGGGTGTCTTGGGGGAAAATATTGGCGGTAAAAAGTTAATGGGGGTCGGCCATACATTCTTCCCCCCTACGGGTGACCCTTGATGACCTATGGCAATTTCCCCCCTAATTTTGGCAAAGTGGACCTTTTTCTCGGCTCGTGCGCAACCCCTAATGTTTTTTTTTTTAATTTTTTTTTTCGGCATTGTCATTTTTTTTCAAAAAGGCACAGAATAGAGCGCTCATCTACCAAAATATCGACACAAGGTCCACCCTAGTGTTTATGCGAATGCAAGGATTACCCAGCATCAGAAAGCATGACTTAGAATACCTTCGTGAAGGCCTTATTTTACGCGTGCAAGGCCAATATCAGCATGCCCCCTTGTATGAGTCTCCTGAAGATGGCAAAGTAACAGACCTGTTCAATAAGATGTATACAAGAACACTTAGGTCAATCAAATTTAATTATTTAAATCCAGTTTGGATTCCATTGGATTTACAAATTATCAGAAATGTACTTACTCGCGAGGCATTTTTAGAAATTGCTAGGGTTTTAACTGATGACCATCTAGTGTATAAGTATTCTTCAGTAACAATGGCAACCGCTTATAGAACGTGACATACACAAATTTTTAAATATTTTCTTTCTTCCAAAAGAAGGCATCTTCCTGGCCTTCCAAGATAAAGGTGGGTGGAAAAAAGATTGGATTCTTCAATATTTAAATAAAATTCATTTATCTTATTGCCTGAGATTTGAACCTGAGACCCGCGAAACGATATGGAAGATAGTGTGCAACGCATGTTAATCTGATTACTCCTAAAAGACAAGAATGAGAACGTATATGCTAAAGGAAAGGAAGTCGGTATATCTTTATATAGGAACCATGTTTACAGATATATAAAATCCGAGAGAGACCGGGACGTTTTTGAATAAGGCCTTGCCAATTCCATCTCTGTGTATAGATACATTCGAACAAGTCTGCAATGCATTTCACACATTTTCGCTCATGTACACATTGGTTCAAAATCTAACATACATACGCAATAGATACTGGCATGAGTTCCAACCAGAGTGTTCAACACTGAAACCGGTTAACAGGTTTCTACATTGTTAACCGTTTGCAGGAATTTACAAATAAAATCATATCTCATCTTTCTAACGTCGCTCAATCAATAAATCGAATTGCATATGAAGTTATATGAGTTTGATATGATATTGATATTGCATATGAAGTTATATGAGTTCAGTACTCAAATTAAAAATAGAGTCAACCAGTCCAAGGTGACAAATATTTATTTCGTTTGACTTGTTGCTGTTTACTAACAAAATAAGTGAAAATACTAGAATATTAGAATATTAGAATTAGAACTATCAATGTAACAGCCAACCAAAGTGTAGTTGGGGATTTGCTAAAAGGCCATTTACTTTACTTTTATTGACTATTTTTCAACCTCATGAGGTCAGACCTCTTACACATATTAATTAAACAAATTTCAACATATTCTTCCAACTGGCTCTATCCTTCGCCTTTTCTTGCCAGTTGGTAATACCAAGGATGCGGAGCGATTCATCTGCCTGGTCTTTCCAGCGGAGTCTTGGTCGTCCTCTTTCCTGCTTCCATCGGGTACGTTATCGAAAACCTTTCGAGCTGGCTCATCTTCATCCGTTCTGATAACATGGCCTAGCCAACGCAATTGGCCCACTTTGATTCGTCCAGATATGTCCACGTCAGAATATAGATTATACTCGTATAGCTCTGCGTTCCAGCGACGTTCGTACTCGCCGTTTTCCCTAACAGGACCATATATTTTAAGGAGAATTTTTGTCTCGAAAACACCCAGGTGTTTTTCATCCGCTTGCGATATGACCAAAGTTTCGGAGCCATATGTCAAGAAAGGTAAAATGAGAGTCTGATATAGCTGGACTTTTGTCCGTCGAGAGAGGGCTTTGTTCCTAAACTGCTTGCTGAGCACAAAATAGCATCTATTTGTAGGCACAATTCTCCTATCTATTTCCAGGCTGAGGTTGTTGTCCTTGGTCACGGCTGATCCAAGGTAGACAAATTCATCTACCACTTCAAAATTAAATCGGTTGTCAACGTTCAAGTGCGGACCAAGTCGAGAGGTTTCTCTAGTCGTTGACACCATCAATTGTGTCTTGCCCTCATTAACAGCAAGACCCACCTTCGCTGACTCCTTTTCGATTATTGAAAATACTGCAGTAACCTCTCGCAAATATCCCCCAATGATGTCTATGTCGTCGGCATACGCCAGCCACATATGGCTTTTCGTGTTAATGGTCTTGTTCGTATTTACTGCAGTTTTTCTCATTATTATCTCCAGAGTTTGCACGAAAGTGTGTCGCCTTGTCTAAGTCCTCGCTTGGTACAGAATGGTTCAGTGAGGTCTCTCCCCACTTTCACTGCTCATTTGGTGGTGGACAATCTACACTATCTTCCACTATCATTACCTCCTGATCTTCAGTGGAAGAATCTGAGTGGAGTAGTGCTGAAAAGTGGTCTCGCCACATTTTGAGCACACACTGCTTCTCAGTCACCAGATTACCATTCTTGCCCTTGCAGGAGGGCAGTTTATTATTAGGCCCGTTATTCAATCTTCACATCCTCAGGAAAAACTTTTGGGATCCACAATTCATTCTGAACATTTCAGTTTTTTCGCTCTCTCTCTGCTCTCACTGCCATTTTACCACCTAAATATTTGGTATTCCACTCTTCTCAGCTTCTTGTACCGCTCACTCGCAGCACGCGTTGTAGCTGACTGTTTCGTTGCCATACGTGCAGCGTCTTTTTCATCAGTTGCAATGCAGAATTCTTCGTCGTACCATGGCTTATCCTTCTGCGATTTTTGATAGCCAAGTTCAGTCCTTAC
The DNA here is from genome assembly GCA_963931995.1 of Phaonia tiefii. NCBI lineage: Eukaryota > Metazoa > Arthropoda > Insecta > Diptera > Muscidae > Phaonia > Phaonia tiefii. Next base: position 101,762,025 of record OZ008367.1, on the reverse strand, counting down.
AGCAGTTTCCAAAGAATGGGAGAATCCTTCCACTGCGCATCTGTGTTTTTGGAAGGGGGGGGGGGAGGGGTATTCTGCTCTAGTAGGAGAGAGATTCTGTCGATAGGACATTGATATCTCTGGTATTTGTAGCTTGTAAATATCCAGCTTTTCCTGTATTCGGCTTCGTACGTTTTTCGCCCTGCTCAGTCTTGTGCGAACTTTCGCACCCACCAGGTAATGATCCGAGTCGATATTGGCACCTCGAATCACACTTACATCCATTACACTGCCATCTATCACAAAGTCATCAATCTGGTTCTTCGTCCGCTGATTAGGAGATATCCAGATCGCCTTATGAATGTCCTTATGCTGGAATCGTGTGCTACTAACTACCATGTTCTTTGCAGCGGCGAAGTCTATCAGTCTTATTCCATTATCGGAGGTGTTATCATGTAGACTGTGATTTCCGATGGTTGGTCGAATGACACTTTCCTTTCCTAATTTGGCATTAAAATCGCCTAGAATAATCTTAATGTCGTGATCAGGGCAGCGTTCATATACTTCCTCCAGGCGCTCATAAAATGTTTCTTTGACCTCATCATCTTTATCCTCTGTCGGTGCGTGCGCACAAATTAACGAGAAGTTGAAATATTTCGCTTTGATGCGAATTGTGGCTATGCGGTCACTCACTGGGTTGAAGCTTGAAACTAGGTGTCGCAGTCTCTTGCCTACTATAAATCCGCACCCAAATTCGTGCTTACGCTCATGGCAGCTGTAGTAAATATCGAAGTTTTTCTTTCTGGTGCAGCCATATCCTGTCCATCGCATTTCCTGGATCGCTGTGATGTAAGCTTTATATCATTTCATAGAGTTCGAGTTCGAGATGCTGTTGTTATGTATGATACTCGGTTGGTCATATGACGAACAAAAATATATGAGAATGCGCATTTTCATTAGATACAACCATCATTAAAACCAGTACAGAAATTTCAGTCGGCTGAACCGACTTAAACATACCCTCACCCGAAGTCATCCACTGCTACCGCGCGCTATGAATATTGGCAAATTTGCCAGATTAGCATTGCGCTAACTATTATTCAATACCCAACTTAATTGCAGAGTTATCTTGACTACCAGCCTATTATCCATCCAATATTTATATGTGAGATACAAAAAATGGCATGGCGAAGTTGTTCATCTATCTTTGCACAATATTACGCAAACTATTGATCGGTACCATATTTTGCTTAGATCGGTTGTGGTATACGGGAAATATCTAGTCGGCCAGCCGGAAAGCCGCCCAACTTTTGCATGGGAGGTACGAAAATGGGCGTGGACAGTAGTTAATTTTTAATATTTATGAACACATTGCCGAGTATCGAATATCATTAAGACCGCTTGTAGGCTACGAGATCGTGTCGATCGCATATTTTGCTTATTGACGAACCCATTGAGCCAAAAATGAGCTTCGTCACTGAAGATGATTTTGCGATGAAATTCATCATCTTGGCGCATCTTCTCCAGAGCCTAATCGGAGAACGTACTTAACGTGTAAACTAAGATCTTTGCGCAAAATTCGCCATAAAGTGATCTTGGTGATGCGCAGTTCTTGAGAACGGCGTGGAATCGACTGATTTGGATCGTTTGCTACGGACGCCTGAAAGGCAGCGATATTTTCGTTACTTCGACCAACCTGTTGTCTCACTGGTACGGCAGCATCACTCAATGAATATGTAGACTCAAATTTTTGCACTAAACTTGTTATTTCTTGTCTTCTAGGGCGAGAATAACGACCAATAATTGGAGTTAACGCTCTTACAGTTGCAGTCACCGACTCCGAATTTCGGTAGTACATTTTTATAATTTGCATACGTTGTTGTTCGTGTACTTTACCATGATGAAAATGTTGAGTTTACGGAAAAAAGGAAAGCATCAGTTAGATGATCAGTGAAATGGTGCGTTCACAAATTAAATTCAAAGTTGTCAAGTACCTATTGGAAAACCCATTATAAATGGTTCAAACCGAAACCGACAAAGTGGTGAAACAGTCTAATCGCGGTGTTTGCAAGGTTTTTACTTAAATTATATCAAATAAAGGGTGTTTTTTCAGGGCCGATAGAACTTCAAATTGTATAAAATAACACAAAAAATTAAATTTTATTAAAAAAATTTCTATTATTTGTTTCAGTATACTCTGGCAAATCATCATGAATAGACTCACGCTTGAACAATGCTGCCAAATTATACAAATTTACTTTGAAACTCAGTTGGAAACTGACCCGTTGTTTTATCGCCAAATTGTGTTCAGCGATGAGGCTCATTTTTGGCTTCACGGGTTTGTTAATAAACAAAATTGCCGTATATGGAGTGAGACCAATCCACAAGAGACCCTCCAGACTCCATTACATCCAGAAAAATGCACCGTTTGGTGCGGCTTACACGCTGGTGGCATCATCCGACCTTATTTCTTTAAAAATGAGGCCGGAGCTCGCGTTACGGTCAATGGAGATCGTTACCGCACCATGATCAATGATTTTCTGTTTGAAAATATGGATGACATTGATCCAGACGAGATGTGGTTTCAACAGGATGGCGCTACGTGGCATACGGCGATCGCAACCATCGACTTATCGAAATCAAAATTTGGCGATAAGTTGATTTCGAGAAATGGACCTGTCAATTGGCCTCCAAGGTCGTGCGATTTGACACCTCTCGATTATTTCCTGTGGGGCTACGTAAAGGCACTGGTAAACCAGCAACAATTGAAGCCTTGGATGCCAACATTGTTCGTGTTCTTCGTGACATACGGCCAGCTGTGCTCGAAAAAGTGGTCAAAAATTGGACGTCCAGAATGCGCTTCGTCAAGAACAGCCGCGGTGCACATATGCCCGAAATCATTTTCAAGTGTTAATGTCATGTATTGATCTTTCGAATAATAAAAAACTTTATTAAAATTTAATTTTTGTGTTATTTTTTTACAATTTGAAGTTCTATCGAGCTTGAAAAAACACCCTTTACTATTAAAAACTATAAATTTAATGTGATAGCAGATTTGAGATTATTAACTTTAAAAGAAAGATATTTCTATTTCTACGTCTAAAGATGATTTTTTAATTTAAAATAAGATCTTAATAATATTTACACATTTTTTCCGAACTTCAGAACTGAAATTGTAATATAAATATTTTCTGCAAATCTATATATCAAAACCTTTTACAAATTTGAATATAAGTCTCCAATTTGAATACAAATTTTAAAATTTATTTTAAAAGCGCAATCTAAATCGGAAAGGATTTAAAATTTAAACATGATTGCTAATTTAAATAAAGTACATTTATAAAATATTAAACATAATAACGGTCGCAAAACAAATTTATTGTAGGTCGTACATGCGGTATTTTATTCAAAACCCCAGTTAAATACTGGTTAAACCCATTAAACCCAGACTCACCGTATTTTATTAAAGATTATAACAGCAAAACGGTTTCTTGAAAAATTAGTTTTTATATCAAATAGGAAACCGGGTTTTAGACAATTCCGGTTTTTAGGCATTCTAACTGCTGTTGTATATAAACATTATAAAACAAATTGTTGCCTGTCGGTTGTGCCTCTGTGCTTGCTGACTCAATCTGAATGTATGTATGTAGGCGTCGATGCAGTTGTATCTCTTTTGTGCTAGTGTGTGTGTGGGTTCTGTAAATTATTCTTACACAGCTCTATCAGCAATTGCAGCATTTGTACAAGAAATTCGCACTTTTCAACACATGCTGTTTATCTGGTATTATGCACTATTTGGTATATTTATTGTCATTGTTGTTGTTATTGTTGCTACTTTTTGTTTGCTGATGTTGTTGGGATTGTCCAAGGAGAACAGTGGTAGATTGTCCAAGTATAACAGTGGTCGAAAATTAATAATGCTTCTGGCCTTCGATCCGTACGGAAACTCCAGAACATTGCAATACCCATTTTTTTTAATAAAATGTAAAGTTGAGCAAGTGTTTAATAACGACTCTGAATGGTAGTGCTTTATTGGCTCGTAGGTGGATAGTGCTTTTAATATTACGCGAAATTAAGATAAATTATTAAATCACAGGAAAGCCAGTTGTCTTCAATACTAGCCACGTAAACTATCCCATATCAGATGTTGATATTTATATTTTTGTATTTTCTTTTGTGGGACTTAGGACGCTACTCAAACTGTATATCTCAGGTGTGTACAACTATTTTTAGATTCAGGAAAAGAAATCTACCTTGTGATTGACTAGCATTTCTTAGTTGGCAAGGGCAAAAATTCTTAAATTTGCTTTAATTTGAAAGAAGTCTAGGTTATGCGAACGTCAATGATGCATAAATTGTTAAGTGCAATGATTGCCCATGATAAATACGAGTTACTACTTCACATAAATCACACGGCCAAGTAGCTTTAGTGATAGCGACACTTCACTGAAAGAATAGCGCTTCGTCGCAATGGATGAACCATTTTCGTTAATATTTTTACGTGGCTACAATGAAAAGCCTCATATAGCCGACAATTTGGTAGTCGCTGCAACGAAAAATTTCGTACATGATTTCTTTGATTTCCGCAAAAACGTACTTTTCGTTGCTACAACAATTTTATTTAATTTGAGTGTTTGTAGAAAAATGGGTTAAAAATTAAAAAACAAGTAAGTAAATGATATTTGATTTATCTCTTCCTTTTCATAGTTTATTTTTATTATTTATTTATTTCGGAGGTTTGCCAACATTTATAGTTGACGAAACAATTTCGTTATTGCAACGAAACTAATTTTTATGAAGATAAAGCAGTCAAAAAATGTGTGAGCGTAAAAAAGATCCCAGCCAGACACATCTTAAATCAGTCCCTTTGAAACAGCCGAGAGCAGTGTTGCCAGAAGCTGTCAAAAAAAAACATGCCAAAAAAAGTCCAATTTGCAAAAAAACAAGTGCTAAAACTGAAACAATAAAAAATTGTAGTACTGCGGTCACTTTGTGCTTTATATTCGATTAAAAAACACAATTACGTAGACTGTACCTATTCGAGTACCCTCACCCATAGGCATATGTCAGTTGATACGGAAAAGTGTAACGCCTAGAATGAGTCATATTAGATCGAAGGTATCTATGAACCAAATTCGATTTGGGACTTTTTAATATTTGAGCCATGCCCGTCTGTCTATCTACCTAATTGGTTAACACGGTGACCGTCGTAAACCTCTTGTAACGATCACAATGAAATTTTGTCATTGGCAAGTGTTTAACCAAACTTAGATAGGGATTGCAAATGGGTGTTATGACCATACTCCTTCTGCTACATCCCATACAAATCGATATATTTAGTATTTAGTGTATGTGATTAGCTTCAAATAAGATATTGCTTAATAATCTGTAAATTTGTGTTTAACTGGAGAAAATTGGAGAGGTCACTACGCCCTCCCATACTAAAGCTGGGCCGGGTTATCGATATGATAACTCGTGTAAAATTCTTCCAACCTTAGTGAAAATTGTATTAGATTTCATTTCGTAAACCACCACTTACTCATTAAAACAATTATGATTTTGCTACACCCATTTATGTGCCTCCTATACCAAATATTGGCGGCTTTCGGGATGACCGACACGATAGCTCTCGTAAACCAAAATCGATCTTAGTGAAATTTGGTACTAGGCAATATTTTTCAAAAGCTACTCTGTAAATGTTTGTGGTAACCATTTTCAAACCTCCCATACAAATTTTGGGCAGACAATTACCTGGTCGTCATGATAAATACCCCAAATACACAATACTTCCTAATTAAGTTGCGAATAAGATAATATTTTGCAGATATCTCTCTGCTATTTAATACGGACAAATGTGCCACGGGTATCTGAAGGTTGATCGGCTGCCAAAACAAAAGTATGAAACTTTCTAATGGAACTCAGACCGAAAGGATAAGTAAGGGTGAGACTATGTTTATGTCGGTTCACCCTACTGAAATTTCTGTACTCGTTTCGAGTTAGGTTTAGCAATCATTATCGTTTCAGTACGTTAATTTTTTTTCTTAAACTTCGTTTCTGGAGTTGGCTTATACAATTTTACACTTACTTACTTTACTTATCCGGTCTCGGACAACCCCGGGGGGTCAGGGACCTTACAAAACGAAGATAACATATTTCGCCAACCAGTTCGATCTTTTGCTTTATCTCTCCAGTTGGCAATACCAAGTGTACGCAGGGATTCGACAACCTGATCCCTCCAGCGGAGTCTTGGTCTTCCTATTTTTCGTCTTCCTTCGAGTTCGGTTTCGAAAAGCCTTCGCGCTGGTTCAACTTCATCCATTCTACTGACATGGCCTAGCCAGCGCAATCGCGTTATCTTGATCCGCTTAACTATGTCAATGTCAGGATAAAGCTCATACAGCTCATGGTTCATGCGTCGCCGATACTCGCCGTTGTGCACTATAGGGCCATAAATTTTTCGGAGTATTTTTCTCTCGAAGACTCCTACAGATGTTTCGTCTGCTTGCGATAGGACCCAGGATTCTGCGCCATAAAGCAAGACAGGTTGAATGAGAGTCTGGTACAGCTGGACTTTTGTTACTCGAGAGAGGGCTTTATCTCTAAAGTGCTTGCTTAGCCCAAAATAACATCTATTCGCAAGCACAATTCTCCGTTTGATCTCAAGGCTGACGTTGTTGTTTTTGTTCACGGCAGATCCGAGGTATATAAATTCGTCCACTACCTCGAAGTTATAACGGTTATCAACGTTCACGCTTTGGTCTAATCGCGTGGAGGCCCTGTTCGTTGAAACCATTAATTTTGTCTTGTCCTCATTCACCGTCAGACCCACTTTTGCTGACTCCTTCTCAATTCTCGAAAAAACCGCAGTAACTTCTCTAATTGTGCGCCCAATGATATCTATATCATCAGCATACGCGAGCAGCATGTGACTTTTGCTGCTGATGGTTTTATTCATATTGACTGCAGCTTTTCTCATAATGATCTCCATTAAGATGTTAAAGAGATCGCACGATAGGGTGTCGCCTTGCCTGAGGCCTCGCTTAGTTTCGAAAGGTTCGGTAAGATCCTTACCAACTTTCACTGCGGATTTGGTGTTCGTCAAGGTCATCCTGCAAAGGCGTATGAGTTTTGCAGGAATACCAAGCTCAGACATTGCTTCATGGAGTTTCTCCCGTATCGGACTATCGAAGGCTGTTTTATAATCGATAAATAGATGATAGGTGTCGATTTGTTTTTCGTGTGTCTTCTCCAGGATTTGGCGTAGCGTGAAAATCTGGTCAGTTGTCGATTTTCCAGGCCTAAAGCCACACTGGTATGGTCCAATCAGGTCAGCGATAATTGGTTTTAGTCTTTCGCACATTATACTTGATAGAACCTTATATGCTATGGATAAAAGGCTTATTCCACGGTAGTTGGCACAAATACTCGGGTCACCTTTTTTAAATATGGGACATAGTACACTGAGACTCCAATCGCCGGGCATGCATTCATCTAACCAAATTTTGCTAATGAGCTGATGCATGCACCTTATCAGCTCATCGCCGCCAGCCTTAAACAGCTCCGCCGGTAATCCATCGGCTCCTGATTGTCCCATCGTCATCGGATATCTCAGGTACTAGTAGCGCGGAGAAATGCTCTCTCCATATTCCCAACATGCTCTGCACATCTGCGACGAGATTTCCGTCTTTGTCTTTACAGAAGGGGGGCCCTGAACCATGTCCATTAGTTCCGTTTTTAACTTTTTGGTAGAATTTTCGGGCTTCGTTCTTCCTTCTGTATGTCTCAATTTTCTCACTCTCACTTTTTCTCCACTGCCGTTTCTTACACCTAAAGAGACGGTTTACCTCCTTTCTCTTCTCCCTATACCGCTCAGTTGCAGCTCGCGTTGCAATTGACTGAAGCATTACCATACGTGCAGCGTTCTTTTCGTCATTTGCTATGCGACACTCTTCATCGTACCACGGTTTGTTGCGAAGCGGTTTTTCGAAACCAAGTACGGTTGTTGCGGCAGTTTTTATAGAGTCGGAAATGGGTTTCCACTGCGCATCAGGATCGTCATCGGGAGGGGGTGGGTTCTGTGCCAAAAGTTGCGAGAGCTTCCTTGAGTAGGCTGTGGCTACCTCTGGTAATTGCAGCTTTCCGATGTCCAGCTTCCTCTGCGTCTGGTTTCGTACGATTTTCGCTCTACTTAATCTTGTGCGAACCTTTGCTGCTACCAGGTAGTGATCAGAATCGATGTTAGCTCCTCTGATCACTCGTACGTCCATTACACTGGATGAGTGCCTTCCATCAATTACCACGTGATCAATTTGGTTCCTAGTTCTTTGATCAGGGGATACCCAAGTAGCCTTGTGGATGTCTTTATGCTGGAATCTTGTGCCACTGATGACCATGTTTTTTGCCGCGGCAAAGTCAATCAGTCTCATACCGTTGTCGTAACTGTCAGCATGAAGACTGAAATTGCCAATAGTTGGATTAAACACATTCTCCCTTCCTACTTTGGCATTAAAATCTCCTAGTACAATCTTAATGTCATGGCCAGGGCAGCGGTCATACGTTTCCTCTAGGAGCTCATAGAATATGTCTTTGGCATCATCATCTTTCTCTTCTGTCGGGGCATGCACACAAATTAGGGAAATATAAAAATATTTCGCTTTTATGCGGATTGTGGCTATTCGTTCACTCACAGGATTGAACCTAGAGACTAGATGTCGCAGTCTTTTGCCAACTACAAATCCACAACCAAATTCATGTTTTTTTTCATGGCAACTGTAGTATATATCGCAGTTTCTTTTTCTTGTGCAGCCATGTCCTGTCCATCGCATTTCCTGGATAGCGGTAATGTCAGCCTTATAACTTTCGAGGACATCTGCCAGTTGGATACTTCCACCGGATCTATATAGAGTTCTTACATTCCAAGTGCATATCCGTAAATCGTGGTCCTTATAACGTTTGCGGGGGTCGTCAACAAATAGGGGTTGTTTATGTTTTCTGTTTCGTTTTTGTATTTTCACTGCCATTATGAACGGTGGCGGGAGGCAAACCCAGCCCACCGGGTTTTTGCATTTTACCTACTGCCAGGATATTTGATTGCAGCCGCCCATTATGGATCAGACGCTGACCAGGATGCGATATGTTGAACCTGGATTTTCTTCTTTTAGTTTCTATCCGCCGTTGGCCCGTATGTTTGGCTCATCCGCCTTCTAAGGACAAAAGAATATGCCCGATTGTTTGATGAGCTTCAGTGACATCAGTCACCTACTATACCTGATTTGATGCTCATTTGTTTCGCCTTCTCACTCTAGCTAGCTAACGGAGGTTTCCGAAAAGCCATTGCCCAGGACATACAATTTTACACACGTACTCCAATTTTATCTTTATTTTAAAATTATATTTATTTAAAATAAAATGTTTAATAAAATTTTGAAAAATACGACTTTCAAATTCATATGTAAAATTAATAATATAGATAAAGTTGCCCATTTTTGAATACAATTTCATATACGAATACCATTGTAAAATTAGAAAATGTGTGTATGTATATCATTTCAAAACTAAAATTAAAAAGCCGTATTCTAATTTGAAATACTCAACCATATTAACTCAAATGCGGTTTAACAAGTAACAGCTTTAATAAAAGCTGTTTTCGTTTTTTAAACTCATTAAAGTAATTAGACGGTTCAATTTTGACCAGTACTAAACTTGAGGCAAATTTCACAAACCGACAAATTTATTTTTGTTTTTTTAGAGTCATGTTATTCGTACATCAAAATTACTGAAATTAATAAGAAGTCTGGACCAACATACTTTTGCAGTAACGGATTAGCCAACTAGCGTACATATTTAACATTGACACCCGTGATGATTCCATATATGTTACAATTCATGGTTGGATATAAGCATTATTTCAGAGTTCAGTTCCGAAAAACAGATCTACATTATAAAAAAAATTCAATTTATCGACAAAATATGCTAAAAATGGATCGAGAAAAAAAGTTTGCAAAAATTGCCCAAAATAGTGCTAAAAAGCATTTAGCCTGTTTGTTCAAAAAAAAGCGCAGAAGCCAAAAAAATCCAATGAGTGTTCGAACTCACGGGCGATGTGTTAACACCTTTTTGCTACACGGTACCTGTTCGATTTCTATGAACACATTCGTAAATGTTACATTGGAAAATAAAAAACAGCGTTCAATCATATGATGACGTTACAGTTAAATAATATTAATACTTACAATTATTTAAAGACCCAGTGCAAGCACATGTGTCATTATTTTCTTGCTCAATACTTTTTGTTTTATTCCCACAAAAGTCAAAGAATGCAAAGCAACAGACACTTGTACATACATACATACATTGTTATATTCGTACGATATAACCGAAGATCAACATAAAACACTTTTTTAATATTACTCCAAATTAATACTCCAAATTAAAACACTTCAATCTCGGCTCGCCGATATCGGATCGCCTTAATTTTTGGCCTAAACTCTTCGTCGAAAGCCGCACTAGCTTTTTAATCCAAAAATTAATAAAATCGGCTATGAATTTCCGGAGAAAATCGCGTGGGAAAATTATATGAAAATCGCCCAATAATCACTTTCAATACCGACTGCCAAGCAACGAACAAACAAACGATGATTTACTCTTACAAACCTAACACTTGCGTATGTATTAAATTTATAGTTTACTGCCCTAGAGGCGCGCGTATAGATGTTAACACATCAAAAAAAACAGAGCTAGCTAGAATTGCACTTAAAGTGTAAACTGGCAACACTGGCCGAAAGTGGTAGACATATTTCTCCGAAAGAGTAATTTAAATAAATTTGTTAAAACAGACTAATTAGTTATACTTCGTAATTATCTAAGTATTTGTGGAAGGTAAATTGTGTGATCATTTGTGTAAATTAGGTGTCTATAAATCAAATAGATAAATAAACTGAATTCAAGGAGCAACATGACAGCAAAGAAACTAACGCATTGATAGAACAAAAACTACACCAAAATATGTATGAACATTCGTGTGTTTGGATGAGTTGTTGTTCTTTGATTTTTAAACATAATTCGGTCGCGCTTGTTTCGTTGTGTTGGTATTTGGATTGGATGAAAACGTAGAAGTCAAATGAACATAGTAGTGGTCTTCATGAAAGCTCGAAAGAACCTCGTAAACTCGAAAACATCGTAAACTTGCACAGCAAACGTCAAAACAAACAAATTTCCCATACAAAGCGACTTGCTCAAAAGTGGAAAGTTTTCGAGGCAAATTTGCTGAGCAAACCTGGAAAAAGAAACGTGAAAACTTTTGACATTTCAATGTCAATATTTTTGTATTGAAAACATGAGGGGGTTTTTGATTTATGTGAAAAAAATAAAATAATGGAAAGCAAATACTTTTAATTTTAGTTTGTTTATTTACTTTATCAGCGTTTTTTGACAATTGCTGCATAGATACACTGAGCAACTTTATTTGGTGCCTCATGAAACGCTTCGGAGCAAACTTACGCTGAGCAAAAGTTCTAGGTTTCCTTGTTTGCATGAATAGCACTAGTGTTTCAAGTAAGTCGATGCAGGGGGTTTCTATGGTACAGCTGATCGAAAAGCCACTAGGGAAATGATGTAGAATGAAAGACCAAAGAAGAAATACAGATTACAGACCATGCAGCAAATTAAGTTTAAAAGTGTTTGATTGATACTAATGACAGCTAAATTATGTTTACATCGAACGAAAATACGCATTCTCTTTTATTTTCGTTCGTATTATGCCAACCAAAGAGTAAAGTACCAAAGCAACTCGAACTCGATAAAATGACGTACTACCTTGTCGTCATGAATAGGCATCAAAGAGAGTAAAAGAGGCTCTTTAGTTTTGCTCTGTGAACTATGATAAAAAGTAACAACGGGCACGTTAGCTCACTTTCGATGACAAAAGTTGTTGGGGTGATGAACATTGTCATCCCTGTGATGATGCTTTTCCGTTCAGTGTACCAGGTTATCCAGCCCATAAAGTTAAGTAACACATTTTGTTCCAAAATTTTAGATCGATTTTTCTTTCCCAACCACTGTGCGTTGTAAGTACTGTATTGTGTTATTGTATATGTGCAGGTTGATAAATTATGCTATTGTTGATGTTACTTCACTGCTCTTGCAACTTCAATGCATTTGGTGTAAAGCATTATTATTTGTCTTGTATTTTAGTTTGTTTTTGTAAAACATAGTTTTTGTAAAACATAAGCGTGTTAAATTGGCTTATTATGACAGGTACAATCGCACACGTCATCAACATCGTGTTTATTTTATTTTCAATTTTCACCTCCTCCTACAGAAAGACGTACATCTCCAAGAAGGGTGCCATCAGCAATATTGCCATTGTTATATGGAAATAAATTGTTAATGTAAACATTCTTCCATACGGATAATCTGTTGGACATAGGATGTAACATTTTTTCTGGCTGACTCGTAATATTTGGCAACGGCGTCCCTTTCCACATGCTCACTTCCAATGTAAAATTCTTTGTTATTTTTAAACTTGAATATATCATCATTAAAACTCGGCCTGGTGATTGTTCAGTTTTCTGGTGGCATCTAGACGTTGCGTATATGCAGTGAACTCAGGATTTGGATGAATGATCTATTAGAGAGAAATTATGATGGGTGTATACTTTTATTACTCCAGTGACAACATTCTATACACAGAAAAACAAATTCTATGATATGGGACAATGTCGCGTCCGATTTTAATGAATTTTTTGTATAATTTTCATTCATAGAAATAGTTTATCTGATGTAACAAAACAAGATTTGTTGTTTTTCATCCTACAGTTTTTGTTAAAACTTAAAATTAATTTATTAGTTTTAAGAAACCATTTATAAATATTTCAAATTTTTAATTCTTATTTTCAAAGAATTCTATTTGTCAATCTTTGATTCAACAAAAACATTCCTTAATTTAATTAATTTTATGTATTGATTAACGAGTTACAATTAGAAATATTATTCATAAATTTTAACAATTCAACGAATAACAAAAATTAAAATTATTAAAATTAAAGAAATATTTGTGGCTTTTAGAAAGAAAACTCTCAGTATTGAACAACAAAATTGGTAAATTGTTCAATTAATTGCTAAAATTTTCAAGTGTTTTTGCTGGTTACATACAACTTAATTTAAACATAGTTTGCTTTCCGGAATATTTTTGAGCAAATATTGCTGTTTTTAAATTGAATTTTATTTATGACCGATTACGTTAGTTTTCAGTTAATGTATGATAAATTCATACTACATGCTTACAAGGTCAAGTACATTTCTTTAAGTGAAAAATGGTTGGGTTTTGTTGGAATAGTAGACAATTCTCTTAAGCACGCTCACTGGCATGACTCCGTGACAAGTTAATCATCAGACGCCTAACTACTGTGCCTTAATTGATACCATCGGTTGGTCATCAATCGTATATATATAAATTGAATTATGCAATTTACATATGCGAATTAGTATCGATCGAAGATCCCTAAGTATCATCAAAACAAAATTCTCTCGTAGGCTGTGACGTCATAAAGAACCCATCAGAATGTGTTGAAAAAACATATATTTCGAGATAAAATTTCAAATGCTAAGAATTCATATAAAATGAAACAATTTATACAGAATCGATATAATATCAGAGGAACTTGGCAGCTAATAAATGAAATAACTGGCAAAAAGGCTAATAATATTGATGAGACAATTAAAAAGAATTTTACAAACAAAACTACTCAGAGTCTAACGGAAGAGTTTGCTCAAAATTTTAATCAAAATGTTCAAAATATAATTCACTCCTGCCAAATAAAAACAATTCAAAATACACAACCTACTATTCTAAACACAATTTACTTAGAGAACGCAAATGAGGTTGAAATACACAATATTCTAAAAAATTTGAACATTCGAAAAAATCCGGGGGCAGATGGAATAAGGGCTATCGACCTAAAAAATAATGCGAACACATTAGCTCCAATAATAACGACACTAATAAACAGCAGCATAAGAGAGTCAATCATTCCGGAACTTCTAAAAACATCTTTAGTTCGACCAATATATAAAAATGGTTGCAAATCGGACTATAACAACTATAGACCAATCTCCATACTGTCTGTGGTCGAAAAAGTGCTCGAGGAAATAATTGTCAGGAGATTGAACCACTTTTTAATAAAATATAATGTAGTCAACCAAAATCAATATGGTTTCCAGAAGGGGAGAAACATAAATAAGTTACTGGGAGTATTTTCCGACCACATAAACCAAAACTTAAGCAAAAATATGGACTGCCTTGCGCTTTTCATTGATTTTAGCAAAGCTTTCGACACACTGTCGCACGACAATCTAATAGAAACACTTCACAGGAATGGAATACGTGGCCAGTGCTTAGAGTGGTTCAAAAGCTACCTTCAGTGTAGGAAATTTCAAATTAAAATCGAAAATAATCTAAGTAGGAATACAGACTCAACGCATGGAGTACCACAAGGGTCAAAACTTGGACCTATTCTGTACATTATTTATGCAAATGAAATGATCAATATCCTACACAATAGCACTGCATTTGCTTACGCGGATGACACAGCCATTGTTGTAGCCCATGAATGTATCCAAACTGCTACAATAACAATGCAAAAGGAACTGGACATTATAACCAGATGGTGCCACGACAGCGGACTAATAATTAATACGTCAAAAACCAAACTCATGCACATACGACCGCGAAGGTTCCAACCTACTCCAATTACACTAACATTTCATAATACAGAATGTTTGCACCAAACATATAGCAACAGGATTTCAACACATAATACTTGCTCGACTGATATTGAGTTAGTTAAGACATACAAATATTTGGGAGTACATATAGATGACCACTTTAAATGGAAACCCCATATTGAAAACTTGCAAAAAAAACTTAGAAAATCTTCATATGCTCTGTTCCACCTAAGCAACTGTGCACCATATAGTGTTGTAAAGCAAGCGTATTTTTCACTGGCTGAGTCATACATAAGACACGGTATAACTGCATGGGGTAGTGCTACCTACTGCACATCACTTCAGAAAACCCAAAACAGACTTTTAAAAATATTATACAGAAACCAACAATATAAATCAAAATCAATAAATCGAATCCAAAATTCGAACAGTAATTTCGTAATACACAATATAGCCAATCAAAACATCAATATAAACTCTAACAATCAGCAAACGTCAAACAATAGTATTAACATATACAAGGAACTTAAAATACTAAACATTAATGGGATATACAAAACCACAATAACAAACGAATTTTACAACCACACAAACCTTCTACAACGTATCAACCACGACCAAAATACTAGAAGCCGAGAACAAGGAAGATACACAGTACCGAGCTTCCGAAATGACTATGGGAAGAGATGTTTAGCAGTAACACTGCCATCAACCCTTAACCAACTGCCAACACACCTCTTAAATTTATCAAATAAGATGACTATTAAAAAATTAATTAAACATCACTTTTTAAACGAAATTGAATAAAATTACATAAAAAGGATTAGGAATTATTGAAAAGATATATGAAAATTGAATAAATGAATTAATAAAAATATATAGTTTTTAACAAACTTGTGAAAACCATGTAATATAGTGTAACTATAAATACTTATATAGTGAATTATGAAATTGCAATTTTTTATTTAATTTAGTTTAAATGTAAATATACAGCTGAGCTGAAGAACCTGCAGACAAGCCAAAAGGCTTCGCGGGACTAGCAATAAGAAGAAATGTAAATCAAAATTAGCAAAAATAAAGAAATAAAATAATTGAAAAAAAAAAAAAAAAATTGAATTGCATTGAATTGATTTGAATTGAATTGAATTGAATTATATTGAATTGAATTGAATTGAATTGAATTGAATTGAATTGAATTGAATTGAATTGAATTGAATTGAATTGAATTGAATTGAATTGAATTGAATTGAATTGAATTGAATTGAATTGAATTGAATTGAATTGAATTGAATTGACTTGAATTGAATTGAAGTAATTGAATTGAATAAAATGGATTTATATTAATTGAATTGGATTGAATTCAACTGAATTGAATTAAGTTGAATTAAGTGATGTGTTATTTAATGGAAAATTTAAAAATATTAAAATCTGGCAAATGCTGCTATATTTTCAGGATAATAAAAATAATTAAATGGTTTCCCATTACATCCCATGAAGGAATCGGGGAGAGCTTCTCATAACCAGTGAGCTGTGCGCTTTCTAGTTTTATACTCACTAATTTGGATCTACAGTTTTACACCGATTCCGAACGGTGTTTTGAGAAGCTTTTTCATGGCTTTATGCGAGGTGACCGCCGCCGAAAGAAATTTTAAGGTGGTCTGAGCAGGGTTCGAACCCAGGATCTCATGTACAAGAGGCGCGCACACTAACCATTGCACCACCGACGGCCACATTTGCAGGATAATAATGACTCTTTTTACGGGCAAAAAAACCAAGGCAAGAAAACGTTATTTTATGCTGATTTTGTATTATTTTTTGAACAATGATTTGAACATATTGGTTTCATATCGAAACGTAACAACCGAAAAATAACCGTAATTAGAACCTAAAATTACACGGTTTCACCGGTTTTCCCATTCTGTGAAACCGAAAACCGGTTTTTTTTTACCAGTCTAGTGGTTACCCATTACGGTTGCCCATTACAAATAGGGTATTGGAAAATAATGGGTAGTTAAGCACGAAGATGGGGAATTACGCACCATTATTATACATTACATATAAGGAATGGGTAAGCGGCCTTTACACATTACCCACGGCGCACGGTAGTTCAGAATCGATTTCCCTTGGCTAAAATTTAATATCATTTTCAAATTAGAATAATTTTATTCTACGTTGTTGTTCGATCTTTTTCTTACCAATAAACAATCCAAATTATTCGAGCTTGTGGCCAGTTTTGCTTTTTTATTTTCGATATTTCGCCAAACCGTTGCGTAGCATCATCAAGAAATACAAACAAAATTAAGAAATTGTTAACAATCATCAAAGTGAAAATTTTTGATATTACAGAAATGAAAATAATACACAGAAAAAAGTTTTATAAATATGTTGCACAAAGAAAAATATTGGAACGAAAAACAAAGTTTGCTTGCAAAATGATCTACTTTTTAAAAATCACGTGTCTGTTATGCTGGGCACATTATCAGTATCTGTTTTAACTTTAATTCTTTTTAATATTGATGCGTTAATTATTTGCAACATTTCTAACATATAACTATGTTTATATGTAATTACTTACCTTATTTAAAACTTGGGTAATTTTATTTATTACTAGCTGACCCGGCAGACTTCACCCTGCCGACAAAATGTATACAATGATGTCATGGCCACAAATGATTTCACACATTTTATATAGGAAAACACATCATCACAAAAGTGTGCGTAAAAAGGAAATGCGTAGATATTTTGCGATGTTTTTTTGGAACGAAGTTATGGGCTAAATTAAAAAAATTAAACAACTTTTTTTTTATCAACTTTATTACATCCCAGTATTATCAACTATATTGGGTTCTTTTGCTTTGGTTTGTGTCTAGACTAACATATGGAGGGAAAATTCTTGTTTAATGGGAAGTTTCTAGGAGGAGCGCCTGTAATCAATATCTTTTTGTCGGCAGGGCGAAGTCTGCCGGGTCAGCTAGTCTATCTATATATCTATACATATATAAGTATAGCTGGACCCGGCAAACTTCGTTTTGCCATCAAAGTTTTTGTAATGCCAAAGGGTGAACAAAATTATTTTGTTCCATTATGTTTGCAGTAAATGAATATATCTGCTGGCGTTCCGATACGGGATAATGCCACGTTTAGTTGACAATGGGCAAATAAATCTGTAGAATGTAAAATAACTATTTGTTAGAAGTATTTGTTTAGATTTCGATCGTGTGCTGATTTGCCTAAAAAGCTTCTCATTATACTATAATAGCTGTACCCGTTGCGCTTCGCGCTATTTATTCAAGTGCTCTAGGATATACAATATGTCTAGGTTTGCCATCTGGTGCAAATGTATATTAGTCGGAAGGTTGATCTACACGTTAACATGCAACATATATTCTCCGTGGGAAAACACGTATTTGTCAAATTTAAGCGACTGCTCTAGCGCTTTATTAATGGTCATCGCAAATGGCAACAGAATCAGAAACTGGAATCTTTTGAAATGGATGGGAATGTCTGTAGGTCATTGTAGCACATTGGTTCATTTATAATTTCCAGTGATTATAGTATCCTCTATAAGATTATTCTGATTTTTTTTTAAAAAATGCGTTATTGGGATTACGATATTTAGGATGCTCTCGAAACTGACATCAATGATATTCATATTCATTCGTACCTGTGGTCACTTTCTTAGCGTCATGTTTGACCTTTTTAATAGCCGTATTTTTATTGGTTTTCCCCAAAAAGTAATTTGCATCATATCAGTAGCATATGTACCGAACCTCATATTCCTACACTGTATCAAACAATTGTCCGTACACCTAGCAGTTGTGAACATATTTCAATGTATCTCAAAAGATATATGGCCGATATGATTCAAATAATTTTTGTTTTTTAAAAAAAATGATTTAAATCGAATCGGCCACATATTTTTTGAGATACATTGAAATATGTTCTCAAGTGCCTGGTATACGGACGATTGTTTGATATAGTATACTTTATTTAATGGGCAAATATTGACGCGTGTGAGCAGCACTTCGGCCCTTTTTGCCAACTTGCTTCCAAATAGCCTGTTCGTATATATAGGCCAACTGTAACATACTGTGAAATTTTCATAGACGACCAAAATAATATTATGACTGCTATAACGGTTTATGTTAAAAGGGGCCTGGTACATCCCACTACCACTCTGGCTGTAATTTATAATGTATCAACAACATATATACCAAATCTCGTCTTCATACCTCTGGTAGTTCATGAGATATAGCCATTTTAATTTTCAAATGGTATGGGCGGTGCCTCGTTGCTTTTTCCAATCACTACCAAGTATAACCAAGGACTATCAGAAGATCATCAGTACCGCATTGTGAAATTTTCATAACAATCGGTATATTAGAAAAGCCGTCAGAGCGATTTTTGAAAAGGGGGCGTGGCACCGCCTACTTACACCCCGGCTGTATTTAACATGTACCAACAAAATATATACAAAATCTCATCTTCTTACCTCTGATAGTTCATGAGATACAACCATTTTAAATTTCAAGTTATATGGGCGGTGCCACGCCCCTTTATCCAAATATTTCCAAATATAGCCAAGGATTGTCAGCAGGTCATCAGTACCGCATTGTGAAATTTTCATAACAATCGGTATATTAGAAAAGCCGTCAGAGCGATTTTTGAAAAGGGGGCGTGGCGCGGCCTGTGTTACCCTTTTCATTAAGGGGTATGAAAAATAGATGTTGGCCGATTCTCAGTCCTAACCGATATGCACACAAAATTCCATACATATCGGTACAGCCGTTTCAGAGGAGTAAGGTAACAAACCTTGTGACACGAGAATTTTATATATATACAGATATTAAAATTTTTATTTAAAACTAAGGAAAAATTAGGTAATGATTCAAAGTACCACAATAGGATATACTTATAAATGCTGTTTTTGTGTGTGAAAATATATATTAATTCTTGATCATATTTGTGTCCCTTACATGTACCGTGTTACAATTTTCCTTATCATCATAGAGAAATATACAAGAGTTAAAATCGCTCTCGTTACGTTCTCTCGATGACGACGAGGTAATAGAATATTTCGTACAGTTCAAGTTGCTTTTGTATGTTGCTCTTTGGCTGGACATAAATCGGAGAAATATATATTTGTGTGTGCATTCGTTCGATGCAACCAATATAAAAATAATTTGGCGCTCATCCGTATCAAACTTAGTTTCCTGCATGACTTGTTTCTGGTTGATTAGACAGTGCAAAACGAACAAATATAACCATCAATGGACACCACTACGTGATAAAAGACCACAAAAAAGACCCGTGTCTCCCAGTGTTGCCTAAAGTCATGGACTTCTTTTTTATGGGCCCCCAAAGATTTGGGGACTCGGTGTCATTTCTGCAAAAAAAAAGTGATCATTTTGTCAGGCTCATATTTTGGAAACCGTTCGGAATTTTGATTTACTCTCTGAGGGAAAGTTGTAGCTCTTGTCATAGTGAACTTTCGGAACGGTTTGCTACCTATGGATCTGAATAAAGGGGAGAAACTAAAAAATCGAATTTTTTAAAGTTTTTCACAACTTTGACCTTAAGATGAAGTTTTTGATTTTATATGTTTATATTTAATATGTTCCAGAGCTACAACTTTCCCTCAGAGAGTAAATCAAAATTCCGAACGGTTTGCAAGATATGAGCCTGACAAAATGATAACTTTTTTGCAAAAATGACACCGAGGCTCGAAATTTTTGGGGGCCCATAAAAAAAGTTCATGACTTTTGGGCAAAACTGGGAGACACGGGTCTTTTTTTTGGTCTTTTATCGCGTAGTGGTTTCTGTATATGGTTATATTTCCATGACTTAAAAAATTACACACAGTGTTATCGCTCTTTCACCAATCTACTTCATTTTCTACCATTTTCCAACATCATAGTCGACCAGCTGTGGCATGGAAACCCCTATATATAGCGAATGCAATGACAAGTCTAGTGTATCATCATACAAAAAAGGAAAATAGAAAATCTATGAATCAGAAAGCAGTATGTGTTGAATTTACTTACACTCCTTTGAATTAATTTACTGTGAATTTAACAAAAATGTTGATTGATAGTTACCTTAAGATACGATACACAGTAACTTCTTCATTTGCAGCATAACCGGAAAAAGTACAAATTAGAATGACAAGTATTACTCTAAACAAAACTTTGTTCTTCTACAAGGTGGAAGTTTTTTCATCGTTTCTAATCTAATTTTTGCTTGCAAATTGTGATAATAAATTACATTTTCAGATGTAACCTCATCAATTTACTTTGATATCTGATATTACAAACATAATTTTATTAGAGTCAATGCAAACCCATTTGAATTACGTTTACTCCCAGCTGTTTCATCCATTCATTTGTTGCAACTCATGCCGTAAGGATATTGTGTATGTGTGTATGTGTTTTTAATATTGTCTCACAGACCGTTAAATTAAAATCGCTACTACATAACTGCCGGGCATAAAAAGACTCGTATTTGTGTGATGCTGCCGATGTTATTGTTATTGCGCCGTCTTGGCCTTTATTTTTAATTTCTACGTTTTCCTATTCCTTTTTCTTTCACACACAGATGTTATTGCCACAGTAACACACTGGCGCAGTGTCATTTCTGTGGAAAGTGTAATATACTACATTGCGGCCTAAGAATGAGAAACGAGAAATGAAGAAGGACGTAGTGATTACTTTCCTTCCGCTGCATTACTAACTCTTTATGGAAACTCAGTTTGTGGCGGAATGTTGATACCCTTTGCATGAAACTTATAAATTTAAACGGACATTATGCGGATTTAACATCTCATAGTGGTTTTGACCACATTTCAGCTAGTTATGTTGTTGGCTTTGGTAACATTTCGTTAACACCCACAGTGGATTGGATTAGTGTGTGCAAATATTGTGCATAATGTAAATACGTACTTATATTATTTAAACTGTCACAAAGGTAACGAAGTAAACACGTCAAGGTCACCTTCAATTGCTGTTGGTAACAGTAACTCTCTAGATTTGATGAAAATACTTTTATATCACAACCGTGTTGAAGAAGCTTTTGACCATATAAAGCCCACGTCTCATGAACTTACAATTTTAACCCATAAGTTTTTCTTTTAATCTCCAATATACGACATAAACCTTAGACGAAAGGAGGGACTAAAGACAGATCAAGCTAACGTATGTACGACATACAGTGGAAAACTTCGCATGCTGAAAAAAAAATTACATGAGGTGTCAGGGGGCTGCAACATGGACATCGATGATTTGAAAACATCCATGTTTTTGAACAACATCAAGTACTTTTAACATCGATTTTTTCGTGCCGATGTTTTTCCATTTCTGAATGACGATTGTGACAAATTGCCTTTATATAAGTTTATATTAATATAAACTGGAATTGTTAATATTTGCTCATTTCTTCGCCGCCAGACGCTAACCGCCACCATTATTCGTAGGTGGTTGAGAACGTTAAATCTTCATGATCAGAACAGTTTTCTGATGCCTTCGTTGTTTTTATACTTTACATAAATCATAAAGTGAATAAATTGAGAATAATAAAGAAGACATGAACCAAATAAAATTACCAACAGAAAACTACACGAGTCCCAAAGCAGCAATTGTAAGATCTATTCATTTTTTCAGTGATTGGTGATTCTATTTGTTTTGTTAATTAGTACAGGATTCAAAATGCTGCCAAAAAGTGATGTATGGAAACATTTTTCCAAAACTACAAATAATTTAGCTTCTTGCAACGTATGCAAAAATAATATAAAATCCAGCGGTAATACAACCAATTTGATTGGTCATTTAAAGAGCTATTTATACAAACTATTTCAGTTCCAAGATTTGAGAAATGCCGAGCACAAGCAGTGCAAGTACGCAACAACCATCGGAATCAACAGATACGAATATTTTGTAATACCATTTTATTTACTTTACTTTTATGTACTTATACAGGGTGATTCAGGAAGTTCCGGACAAATTTCTCCAGCGTATTCCTTGGCTCATTTCATGATTTTGAAAGGCCTCTTAAAGAATTTTGAACCCGCTGCCATTTCGCACCCTTGCATTTTCGGACATGGTCCTAGTGGACTTTTCTTCAAGAAATGAGCCAAGAAATACGCTAGAGAAATTTTTCTTGAAGTTCCTGGATCACCCTGTGTATATGTACATATTTAAAAATTTTCACGCATTGCACGGCAGCAATCCCTAGACATGTGCTTTAGAAGTATTTCAGCTTTCAAAAATAGAGGCGACAAACATATATATCAACTGCAATCCTGTATATGATCTGTAGAGACAACCAACCAATCTCGATAGTTGATGACGCAGACTTTAAATATCTTTTAAAGGCTACGGTACCTTTATATAAAGTATCCTCAAGACGTACCATCGACACGCTCCTCTACTCTAAATATGACTATATATCAGGTTTCGTGGAGTCAAAATTGGAGAAAGTGTCTTTTGTATGCCCAACATTTTGGATAACTTCATAGAGCAATCGATTGATTTGCAGCTGAAAAATGTTACCATTGAAGCATTTGAGCTCACCGAACGTCTCACTTGAGAACATCTAGCCCATGAGCTAAGTACAAAATGCTCAGTGTGGAAGATAGGGAAAGACGAGGTCATAACAGTTGTGACTGATAGTGGAGCCAATATGATGAAAGCAGTTGACATAGCTTTCGGTAAAAAACATACGTACTGCTTTGCGCATCTATTAAATCTTTTGCCACAAAAAACAATAGATTCCTTTGCAGAAGGCAAAGAAGGTTAATTCGATAGCAACTTGGTTCAAGTTTAATTCGATAGTAACTTGGTTCAATTGTAGTGTTATTGGCAGTGACGACCTACGGAAAAATCGGGATATTTAGAGGCAAGGGTGTTAATACAATCTGTTGAAACCAGGTGGAATTCAGGTGGTGGAGCGATCTATGTTGCTACGGGAAACTGTAAACAACATAATCGCCTTTAATGCAACTGCACCAGCTATGGTCACAGCATCTGAGACAGAGAACTTAAAGGACATAATTACGCTGATTCAACCCATTGTACGTGCAGCGAATGAGATAGGCGGCGAGAAGTATGTTACTTCAAGTGTCGTCATATCAGTTTTCAGCTAATGAAAAAAAAAAATATTCGAGGCAAAAAAATAAAGAAACATTGAAGCTGCAGTTTAAAAAACAGTTTGATGGTATTGAGAACAATCCATGTTTTCCTATTGCAACGATTCTAGACCCGAGATTCGAAAACACTCATTGTTGCCGTAGCAACAGTAATAAGAAGATTGAGCAGAGAGCTGACAGAGAATGAATATTCTTCTTCAGAATCTGATGGTCATTCGTCTTATACCAATAGCCCAGGAAAACCAGCTCCTTCAGGTAAAAACTTTACCATTTATAAAAAAAAATAATTGTTAAGATTGTGTACGTTAATTCAGGCTTCAACTTTTGGGATGAACATCAGATACTTGTGCAGGAGAACTGGAAAACGGAAAATAGGCCCCCGGCCAATTGCACAAATGGACACAGCTCAAATGCCGACAGAATTGGCTGTATATTTAAAAATCCTCAGGGGAGAACCTGCAAAGAATTATATTCTTGCAGAGTGTCCATTCCCAGTTTTAGAATGGTGAATACAAATCTTATTTAATTTTTAATTCTTTGTCTACCCTACAGCCATCCAAGTTCTGTGTGTCCTATTAAGCCAAGTTTGTGTTTTTTATTTAATTTGGGTTTTTGTGTTTTTATATAATTTTATTAGCCATTCTTAAACATCGATGTTTTGTATTTGTTTTTTTTTAGCAGTATGAATAAACATAGCAGTATCAATCAAGTTTTGTATTTTTTCACCTTTATATCGTGGAAAAGGCTGATTTATATGTTGATAACACCTATCTAAAAGATAATTTCACCAAAATCAAAACATCGGCAAAAACATTGATGATCGAAGAAAAATCGATGTTCGGCCTGACTCTGATTGTGGCCAGTGGTGTAAATTGCCTCTTCTGCTCCAATTTTGGTACCTCGATTTCTAAAAAAAAACTTCACCAAAAACGAAACATTCCCAAAATCGTTGATGTTGGAAAATATCGACTTTTTTGGGGGTAATGTTTCATCGACTTCGATGTCTCTTATTTTAATCATCGATGTTGTAAAACATCGTTGTTTGGAGGTCGATGTCGCAGCACTAGTCAGGGGATACCCGGTTGGAACGAAGTTCCTTTCGTTATATATTATGTACCAGTTAGTTCGAACATGCCTAAGGCGCCTGTTGAAAAATACGATAATTTAAATGCATCTTTAAGAAAACATAGTTTTTGTAAAATTATAAGCTTTTTTTAAGAATTTTTTTTTTATAGAATATATTTTTTTAAAAAGAAAATGTATATTTTTAATACGTTTTTGTAAGAATATGTATTATATTTTCCCGAAAAGGTCCTTTTTTAAAGAGAGATACTTCTTTTATGAAAAGCTAATGTTTGTTTTAAGAAAAGGTACTATTTTTAAAAAGAATTACTTTCTGTAAGAAAAAGCCATAAGAGTATGAATTTTTTTTACAATGAACAACTTTTTTTAAGAACAGGCACTTTTGAAGAAGTGTTATTCTTTTTAGGAAAAGGATAATTTTTAAGAAAATTTACTTATTTTGAGAAAGGCTACTTATCTCAAGAAAAGATATTATTTTGTTTTAAGAAAAGGAATTTTTGTAAGAAAATGTATTTTTTTTTAAGAGAAGGTATTTTTTGAAGAAAAGGTTTTTTTAAGAATTGGATTTTTTTTTAAAATTGGTCCTTTTTTTAAGAATAGGTAAATTTTTAAGAGTAGATACTTATCTCAAAACAAATATTTTGTTTCACAAAAAATTTACTCTTTAAAGAAAAGGTAGTTTTTTAAGAAAATGCAATTTGTTGTATGAACATGTCCTTTTTTAAGAAAAGCTACTTATAACGGGTTTTTCAACAGAGACGCTACAAAAGTAAATCGATAGGGATAGCAAACGACGTCAGAGTTTTTCCCGCTCTTTTGACATTTCTCTTCAGTAAGGTTTGCCATTTCATCATGGAAAGACATACGAGCCAACAACGAGTCGAAATTATTATAATTTACTACCGAAATTTGGAGTCAGTGGCCTCAACTTTAAGAGCGCTTCGTCCAATTTATGGTCGTCATAATCGTTCTACCAGATCAACAATTGAGCGTCAAGTGGAAAAATTTGAATCCACAGGCACAGTACAAAATGTTCCTGTGCCAGTGAGACAAAGAAGTGCCCGTAGTGTGGAGAATATTGCTGCCGCTGAGGCTTCAGCTCAAGAAAGCCCAAATGTGTCTCTCACACATCGTTCTCAAGCGTTGGGCATCTCTTTGACGTTGTTGTGGCGAATTTTGCGAAAAGATCTTGGCCTAAATCCCATCCTTACAAAATCAAATTGACGCAAGAACTGAAGCCGCTTGACCACCGTAAGCGTCGTATGTTCGTGGATAGGGCTGAGCAACAACTTGAAAATGGTACGGATTTTCATCGGAAAATCATCTTCAGCGATGAGGCTCATTTCTGGCTGAATGGCTTCGTCAATGAGCAAAATATGCGTTATTGGTCAGGCAGCAATCCACACGTAATTCATGAGTCATCATTGCATCCCGAAAAAATTACGGTTTGGTGCGGTTTATGGGCCGGCGGCGTCATTGGGCCGCACTTCTTCCGTGATGATCAAGACCGGCACATTACTGTAAATGCGAATCGCTACCGTTCAATGATATCCGAATATTTTTGGCCCCAATTGGATAATATGGACTTGGAGGACATGTGGTTCCAACAGGACGGCGCCGCAGCCACACAGCGAATGCCACAATCAATTTATTGGAAACCAAGTTTGGTGAACTTCTTATCGCGCGAAATGGCCCAGTGGATTGGCCGCCTCGGTCGTGCGATTTGACGCCGTTAGATTATTGCCTTTGGGGCTACGTCAAGTCTATGGTCAATGCCAACAAGCCAATGACGATTGATGAACTTCGTACGAATATCGATCGTGTAATTGCAGCAGTATCGGCCGATGTATACTTGAAACCCGTCGAAAATTGGGTTCGGCGTCTGGACTTCTGCAAGCGTGCCCGTGGTGGCCATGCAAAAGAAATCGAGTTCCATACATAATGGCATCGAACGTACTTTCACAGGAATAAAGAATTTCATTGGTATCTAAAACCGGTTTTGTTTTATTTAAAAATCTTTTGTAGCGCTCTTATTGAAAAACCCGTTATTACAAAAAGGTTACTTTTTTTAATAAAAGGCACTTTATGTAAGAAAATTTAATTTTTTAAGCAAAGGTACTTCTTTAAGATAAGGTATTTTTTTATAAGGTAAGGTACTTTGTTTAAGAATACGAATAGGTTTTTTTTTTTTTGATTAATTTTTTTGATTATTTGCGCGATCTATGACCTAATAGTATCTACGCAAAATATTTGACCAATAATTTATGCTTTTAACATTTTATTCAATTTTAGCTGATAGGCTAACATACTTTCAAAACACCTGCTCTCTCCAGACAGCACATTGATATACGACCTTACCTTACCAATACCACTTCTGGGAGCTAAGACCACTGTAACTTCAAAGACACTAAATTCCTCACTTTTCCGGTCTCGAACAACCCCGGGTGGTCAGGGACTTTACAACACGAAGATAACATATTTCGTCAACCAGTTCCATCTTTTACTTTATCTCTCCAGTTGGTAATACCAATTGTACCCAGGGATTCGTCAACTTGATCCCTCCAGCGGAATCTTGGTCTTCCTGTTTTTCGCCTTCCTTCAAGTTCGGTTTCGAAAACCCTTCGTGCTGGTTCGTCTTCATCCATTCTACTGACATGGCCTAGCCAGCGCAATCGTGTTATATTGATCCGCTTAACTGGATCAATGTCGGGATACAGCTGGTTCATGTGTCGCCGTTGTACACTATAGGGCCATATATTTTTCGGAGTATTTTGCTGTTGAAGACTCCTACAGATGTTTCGTCTGCTAGCGATAGGACCCAGGATTCTGCGCCATAAAGCAAGACAGGTTGTATGAGAGTCTGGTACAATTGGACTTTTCTTACTCGAGAGAGGGTTTTATCTCTAAAGTGCTTGCTTAGCCCAAAATAACATCTATTCGCAAGCACAATTATTCGCTTGATCTCAAAGCTGACCTTTTTGTTTCTCGAAATTATAACGGTTACCAACTTTCACGCTTTGGTCTAATCGCTTGGAGAGCTTGTTCGTTGAAACCATTAATTTCGTGTTTTCTCATTTACCGCCAGACCTACTTTCGCTGACTCCTTCTCCTTCTTAATTATCTAAAAAAGCGCAGTAACTTCTCTAATTGTGCGCCCAGTGATATCCGCATCATCAGCATAAGGCGAGCAGCATGTGGCTTTTACTGCTGATGGTTTTATTCATGTTGACTGTAGCTTTTCCATTAAGATGGAAAAGAGATCGCACGATAGGGTGTCGCCTTGCCTGAGGCCTCGCTTAGTTGTGAAAGGTTTGGTAACTTACATTACCTTACCAACTTTCACTGCGGATTTCGTCCAGATCATCACGCAAAGGCGTATGCGTTTTGCAGGAATACCAAGCTCAGATATTGCTTCAAAGGGTTTCTCCCGTATCGGACTAACGAAGGCCGCCTTATAACCGACAAATCGATGATAGGATTTGGCGTTGCGTAAAAATCCGATCAGTTGTCGATTTTCCAAGCCTAAAGCTGCACTGGTATGGTCCAATCAGGTCAGCGATAATTAGTTTTAGTCTTTCGCACTTTATACTTGATAGAACCTTATATGCTATGGATAAAAGGCTGATTCCACGGTAGTTGGCGCAGAGGCTCGGCTCATCTTTTTTTAAATATGGGACATAGTACACTGAGACTCCAATCGGCGGGCATGCATTCATCTAACCAAATTTTGCTAATTAGCTGATGCACGCACCTTATCAGCTCAGTGCTTCTGGCTTTGTTGTTCTTAAACCAGGCAATGGCTGTTCTGACCTCGTCTTGGGCAATTGACGTCGTCGTCCATATTGTGATCGATTTTCCCATGGTCATTCGATATCTCAGGTACCAGTAGCGCGGAGAAATTATCTCTCCATATTCCCAACATACTCTGCACATCTGCGATGATATTTTCGACCTTGCCTTTACAGAAGAGGGGCCCTGAACCATGACCAATAGCCCCGTTTTTGACTATTTGGTAGAATTGTCCGCCTTTGTTCATCTTATGAATGTCTCAATTTTCTCACTCTCTAGCTTTCTCCACTGTCGTTTTTTACGCCTAAAGAGACCGTTGACCTCCTTTCTTTTCTTCCTATACCTTTTGCAATTGACTGAAGCATTTTCATGCGTGCAGCGTTCTTTTCATCGTGTGCAATGCGACACTCTTCATCGTACCACGATTTATTGCGAAGTGGTATTTCGAAACCAAGTACGGTTGTTTCGGCAGTTTTTATAGAATCGGAAATGGCTTTCCACTGCAAATCGGGTTCGTCATCCGAACGGGTGGGTTCTGTGCCAAAAGTTGTGAGAGCTTCCTTGAGTAGGCTGTGGCTACCACTGGTAATTGGCAGCTTTCCGGTGTCCAGCTTTCTCTATGTCTGGTTTCGTACGACTTTTGCTCTACTTAATCGTATGGGAACCTTTGCTGCTACCAGGGTGTGATCAGAATCGATATTTCCTCTGATCACTCGTACGTCCATTACACTGGATGAGTGCCTTCGATTAATTACCACGTGATCAATTTGGGTTCTTCGTTGTTTGATCAGAGGATACCCACGTAATGTCTTTATGCTGGAATCTTGTACCACTAATGACCATTTACTGGATGGCGGTAATGTCAGCCTGCTAGCTTTCGAAGACATCTGCCAATTGAAAACTTGCACGGGATATATATATAGTTCTTATATTCCAAGCGCATATCCGTAAATCGTGGTCCTTATAACGTTTGAGGGGTTCTTCAACAATAGGGGTTGTTTATGGTTTCTTATTCGTTTTTGTATATTCACTGCCATTATCAACGGTGGCGAGAGGCGAATCCAGTCCACCTGGTTTTTGCATTTTACCCACTGCCAGGATATTTGATTTCAACCGCCCAGTATGGATCAGACGCTGACCAGGATGTAATATGTCGAACCTGGATATTCTTCTTTTGGTATCTATCCGTTGTTGGCCCGGATGTTTGGCGCGTCCGCTTTCTAAGGGCAAAATAATAGGCTCGATAGTTTGATGAGGTTCAGTGGCATCAGTCTCCTACTAAACCTGAAACATATCAGTGATCGCATAACGATCGCTGCTTATTTGTTTCTCATCTAGCTCTGTTTTCTCACTCTAGCTAGCTAACAGATGTTTCCAAAAAAGCCATTGGACATACTTCGTCGCAGTAGATAGCTGATTGGGCTATCCAAGGAAGGAATCATTTTTGGCCACTCCCAAGTGAATGGCTATCAGAAACTTTCCACCTCCACGGACAAAATATTGTTTCAACAGGTGTGCCACACAGTTCATGACACAATGATCCTCTTGCAAACGAAGGTAGCAGCACTCATTGTCGCACAAAACATCGGGGTCAAATGGGCGCCGATATCTTGCTATGTGACACCATTGGACTCTCTGGGGTTACGTGAAAAGTGTGGTATATTCCAATAAGCCCGAGATGAGCTGAGAACGCAGTCATAAGCGTTATGAATGACAAAGATCCCGAACTGTACCCAAAAGACATGGACAATTTTAATACTCGCATCATGTGTTGCCAAAGAAGTCTTTGGTGGCATTTAACGGACATTTGTTCCGTGCATAAATGCCATAGACTAAGAAACATAACGAAATTAAAAACGATAACTTTGACAACTTTTAGGGTGTTTTATTTAGGAAAGAAAATCTGCTGTCTTTTGTATGTTTGGGACAGTTGTCAAACTGTAACACTGCTTAATACCATAACGCAAAACCGGTAACTCAGAGATGGGATGAATTTGCGGCTATAAAAGCAGGTTGATGAGTTAGAGCCAAACAGAGCCCGTCATTTTACTACATCATGCAATATCTTTCATATGGGGTTGGCTTGTATGGGGCTCTTCATTTCTTCTTAATTGCTTAAAAAAAAAATTGAAAAAATTAGCATGCTTTTAAAAAAGGATTCTCATTATGTGCCTTTCACCGTCTGGACGCTGTATCTGCATAAAATTTCAAGATACGCGATAATTCTATGAAAACCGTCTCAGACGCTCATTAGTAGAGTCCCGCAAAACTTTCTATTGTGTTCCCAATTTTTTGCAATAACATTATGACAAGCCACTGATTGTGGCAACAATGATAAGGATATGCTCAGTTGGGTTCGCTTAACTATGGACCTTTTGCCGGTTTCTTGTGAGCTTTCAGAAAAAGTTGTTGCCAAAGATACAAGAGTTGTCAATCAAATTGTAATTGCTTTGTAAATTTATTGAAGTGTGGTATTTGGGTATTTTGGTAAATTACGTACAACAACAGCAACAGCATCATGTATATGTATGGCTGAGAGGGACACGGACATGTATTGCATGTATCCATATATTTTTTAGATTGTGCTGGCATTGATTTGATAACTGAAAAATTAATGTTGGTTATCCGAAAAGGAAAGAAACCACACTGATCTGCGGTAAATAATGATAGTTCGCAATAGAAATCGACAATGTGCGTCAATATAGAAGTTTATGGAGAATAGATAGTAAAAGAGTATCAAGACTCGTCTATTTTCATAGGCCATCTTCAGAGTTTACTTTCTAACTTGTTTCTCTTTGACTTAATAGCTTATTTTTCAAGTACGTCACATTACGGGATTGGAGAAAGCTCCTCATCTTCTCCGTCGCAGGGTTGAATCATGTCCGCCAATTTGATTGCACTGCTGCAATGATAACTTTTGTAGTTGTTGCAACGAAACATGTCGATAATAATATTTAATTAATGACTGCTTTGCTGCAACAGCTTAATTCTTGTTGCCGTAACGAATGAATGAATTGCCTATTTTGAGCAAAAATATTAGCACTTGCGGATTTACACTGTGAGACAAAATTAGATTTTTTCAAAATGATGGGGTTCTGTCAACGGATTCTGGTAGAATGGTCTAAAAAAATACACGTGTATCGGCGTTTTGCCAGATCTGATCAGAATTTTTTTTAGGGCGGGTCATAGTTTCTGCCCTAAAAAAAAGTTTTGACCCGCCCTAAAAAAAAATTCTGATCAGATCTGGCAAAACGCCGATACACGTGTATTTTTTTAGACCATTCTACCAGAATCCGTTGACAGAACCCCATAATTTTTTTTGGTGTCGCACAGTGTTATCTAATAAGAATTACCTATTTTGTCTCATTTCGTTGGTGGCATTAACTGTCAAAATTAAGCTATTTTGATATTGGACCTATTTGTTTACATTTATTGTTAACATATATTTGATTTCAATTTGACACCAAAACAAAATACCTGTTGTTGTTGCCTTGATGCACTCCTCCTAAAAGTAATATCACCTTATTTAAATATTTCTTGATTCGAAGTCCTTTGCTGCTTACATTGCGAACGCCTACTGAAAGTGTCGCTTGCGTTCTGACTCCTGCATTAACAAATCCCTTAAACATACTGTGGAGAGTTATACCGCCAAAAAGCTAACAATCCATACCGTATGCATTAACAATGCTATTAAAACAACTGTAGACATTCAAGTGATAGTTTGAAGTCAGTGGAAGGCATTTTTTGAAGCAGTATATTGTTTATCACTATAGTTTAGAAATACATTCAGTTTTATTTTCCATGTCCTTAAAAATATATTTTTCACTTGTACTTTCGACAGTTTAATATAACCTGCAGCAGTATTTAATGTTTGTGTACGGATTTGTGGTCGCACGAGGTTGTTACGTGTTTTGTAAACCACACATTTGCATGTGCATTTTGATAGTCTCCGGGTTTTCGGCATGTACACAATGGCCTACGTACATCCATTATATGTAAAGTAATATTGTGTCCGTTACATGTATGCGGTGTGTGTCATTTCGATTTTTGTTCCTAAGACAAACTTCGTTCTTAACTATGCGTCATATTCAGCTGAAACTGTTGGTTAAGGCCAAGAAAAACATCCTTCAGTAAAATCTCAGCTGTGAGATGTTTGAGCATGGAAATTGTTATGCGATACTCGTACTTCGTAAATGAGATAAAGAAGACATCAGTCTGTAACATGCGCCATCAAATATGAATGGAAATTGAGTTATAGTCAGAGAGTAGGTAAGAGCACCGGATGAAGCCTTAAGAGTAAAACACTTGGTTTCGGACATGCGTAAGTATTTTAACAGTGCGATGTTGCAGTAACTTAAAATGTAATGTCAGTATTCCCGATACTATTAGCGATAATGCATTGTTTCGAATATGTTAGGTATCTAACAGCTTTCAAATATGTTAAAATGTTACAAGAGATTCACGTTAATATAATCCAAAATTGCTGTGTAACATTATGATGATAAAAACTGCATAGTAGTAATTGCCGTAAGCGTAAAGCCGTGACAAATATCCGTTTGAGTAACTTCATAATTAAACATAGCGAGGTGCTAACAATATACATTACCTTAGGATTAGATATATTTGGGTGCCTCTATGATCGAGTTTGCAAAATTTCATAACTTTCGGCGAAACAACATATATATCATCAAACAAACAAGGCGCTGCACAAAAAACCGTACTGAATATCACATTTTATTTCAACACATGTATTGCTATACATACGCAGAGGGTCGTCATAATTATATCAAGATTACCAATCATATGCCAAGTTTTGCTTCTGGGTTGTAGGAATGTACCGTAGAGTGTTCCGGATGTGATTCTTGTTGAATTTTCTTTAAAACATAATACGGGTGAGCCAAAAGTCACCATGGGGTTTACAAATTTAATAACTTTTTCGTTCATATATATTTTTTTTTTATTTTTTCCCCGTATTTTTCCCCGTATACATAATGGAAATCTTTTCACCTAAATATGGAACTAATGTCACTTAAATGACCCCCGCTCAGTGCTTCGTAATGATGGGCTCGTTTTAGAGCATTTTCCATAATATCTTAAAAATTTGTGGCTGTCGTCTTCGAATTTCTGCAACAATGTTGGCCCTGAATTCAAAAATTGTCTCGAGCCTGTTCACATATACTCGCTCCTTCAAATAACCGCAAAGAAAATTGTCGGGTGCTGACAAATTTGACAAACGCGCTGGCCATTTAATTTACGAATTTCTAGAAATTATTCGCTCTCCAAAAATTTTACATAAAAGTGTCATTGTGTCTCGGGCATTGAGGGCAGTGGCTCCATCCTGCTGAAACCACATCTCAGGTCCATTTTCAAGAGCAGGACATGACAAACTTTCTATCAGTAACCGATACCGCTCTCCATTTACAGTTACAGCACTTCCATCTTCATTTTCCAAGAAGTAATGCCCAATGATATATTCAGATGTAAGGCCGCACCATACTGTACATCTAATGAGGTGCAATTGGCGTTAATGAATAGCTCTTGGATTTTCAGAACCCCTGAACCTACTATTCTGCTTATTAACAAAGCCATACAAATGAAAATGAGCTGCATCACTCATAATCAGATTTTCAATAGAGTTGATTTAATTTTAAATAATATAATTCTATTATACTGGTTCTTTGCTCAGTTGGGAAGCTCTCGATTATTCATTCTCCAGGTGTTATATATATAATCTGGAAAAAAATATTTAAACGAAAAAGTTATTATATTTTTAAACCGCATAGTGACTTTTGCCCCACCCTTACTAGATTCTTTGTGGGGCCTCAGCAAAATCCTGGTGTTTATTTTTAACGTTACCAGCAACATATATGTGATTTCATTCAGTTAGCATCCCGTTATACTCTAAACTGGGAATAATTTGAAAGGGAATAGCATCCCTCTTTGTGTGGGCCAATGACACCGAATAAATAGTACAGAAAACTTACAGAAGTTATTTCAAAATGTAATGCACAACGAAGCTGCAGGCAATGTGATTGTTTGTATGAAATGTGTTGTATTTGAAAGGGGGAAAAACACGACGTTTATACAAGTTTTCCGAATGATTCTAGTCTTCGGCTCCTTGAAATATTTCAGAAGTACTAAGTAATTCTCAATGAAATTAAATTTTCGTTTATATTTAGCTTGGCCAATTTTTCAATAGCATCGCGATTAGAGTTGATGACAACCCACTTTTTTGGTCCTTGTTTAGGGTTAATACTCATAGTAGTACTTCATAGATAGAAGTTATGTATAAATGATGTGTAAGCGGCTTAGCTGAACACTTTATAAGTATATAGATTAGTAGATTGGATAGTTCTTAGAATATTTTTTAATGTTAGAAATAAGTTTGAATTTTGTTTTTACTGTATTTTTTTAATGCGTATCGGGTAAAAACATATGAAATCAACCAATGAGTTGACCGCACCGATTTCGAATTGGATGAAATTTGGTACGAAGGGAAAGTTAAACATAATAATAGCGTTTGCCAACTTTCAGTGTCCTAGCTCTCGTACTTTCAGAATTATGGCCATTCCATGTTGGAAAAAATCAATTAAAATGCACTCAGATGCCTTAACACAATTTTTAATATCTCGAAAAGTATTCATTGTTCGTTAATAATCAAGGACTCATTTTACAGACAAAAACATGCGCCATTCAAAAAAATTTTTTTTTAAATTTTCGATCAAGGATAATGTAAGTAAAAAAAGGACTAAAATTGTGCACGACTGTTTTTGTCTGTAAAAAGAGCCCTTGATTATTAACCTAGAATGAATACTTTTCGAGATATTAAAAATTGTGTTAAGGCATCTGAGTGCATTTTTATTGATTTTTGCCAACTTGGAATGACCATAATTCTGAAAGTTGGAAGGCTTTATGTCTGAAAGTTGGCAAATATTATTGTGCCGATCCATAGATCATGTGTACAAAATCTTATCAAATTTGGTGGTGATGAGGTCAGAAATGTTAATATTTTCGGTTGATTTCATATGTTTTTACCCTATCTCTCTTTGTATGATTTTATATGGAATTGAATAGAAATAGCATCGCGATCAGATCATGTTCCTCATTTGTAAAGTGTTAAAAAGGCGAATACATATTACTGGTCGTGGTCAACCGTGAAAGCTAAACTTAAAATTTTAGATGAGATTTAGTTCCAAAACTAGAATCGTTTAGTTCTAAACTTATTGTCTTATTACCTCAACTGAGGAAAAATAACACTTAAAATATCATAAATAAAAACATCTGATAATTTTTAAATAAAAACGCAATAATAAATCAGATGAAGAAGAAAAAAATTATCAAAGAAGAATAAGAGACTTGGAAATGGTTTGATATAATTAGCACGAATTAGTGCAACACACACATACATATGTTTATCATATATAGATTTTACTATCTTATATGCATCTCTTACCTTGTACATTTTCTTGGCGCCATGTTTGTGTCGCAAAATAGTGACTATCGACTATTCATAGATTCGAACTTCTTGACGTACCTGCAATTCTAAACCATTCGGCACAGCTATCAGTTTATTATGACCCATTTTTCGCCATGGTTTTATTTTGTGGGGAATATAATGAGCTTGCTTAGACGACAATTACGCGCTGGTTCACTTATGCCTTTTATTCCAAATTAAAGATAGTGGTTTTGTTCCAGAAGAAAATGGATGTTTCTTTATCAGTGGCAAGAACAAGACTGATTTTTTAAAAATTATTTGTATAACACGCTGAAAAAAACGGCCTCTGCAACATATTCTCGAAAACATGTTCTGCGGGAACCACGTACATGTTTGGAAGACACTCCAAACATGCATATATTTGCATGCATGTGTACTTGCAAAGATGAATACTTTTACGTGGAGCCATATGCGTGTTTCATCCCAATCATCCATACAGTTACGTCGAAATATTCCCGTGTTTCCTCCCAAACGACCGATTGACGACTGAATATATGAAACTATAAAGCAACATATCAGCCAACACTTCATTTATACACACATTCTTCAATATTTATGAATCAATAACTGAGAGAATAATCCAAAAATACAATTATTATACAAATTTTCTCTAACATTAACCAACAAATACAATTATTATACAAACTTTCTCTAACATTAACTTAAGCTGAGAACAATCTGCCTGCCCCTCTTTTATTATTTTGCTCTCTACAGAGCCTTGCTAGAATCAAACTAAAGTAACTTTTTATCACAAATGAAGCTGTATTTGGATCACAGACACATATATTATGATATATTAATCATTGTGTGTCAAACATGTAATATTGAATAGCAAACACAGTGTATTTGGATACAGGTATACTGTATTTGCGACAAGCTCCAAACACACGTTATATTTACATCCAAACAAGAAAAAAAGATCGATTTTTCAGCAAAATAACTACAACGTAATCAACTATAAATTACAAATTGTTTTTATAAAAATTGCAACATAATCAAAGGTAAATAAATTCTAAATAATTACAAGAAATAATATTTTGCTTGTCTTGGTTAGTAACGGTTGTGCAACATTGTTGGAATAAGTATATTTAGTTGTTTTAAGAACTTGAGAGTGTTTGCATGTATGTATTTATGTGTGTTTCGATGATTGTATATACGTACGTACGTAAAGACGTGTATATGTAAATAGGTTGTTCATTAAACTATGTACTTATGTACATATGTTTATATTGAGAAAAAACTATTTGTTAACTTCGTTGAAAGAATAGTTTTTATATTCAGGACCTTCTTCATAAATGGTACCATTAATCAAAAAGAATGCACTTTAATAGTTTGGTTTGTTTCTGGAGTTGGAGGCGGAGTAGGAGATGTGGTGTACAATTTTAGCGTTTGGGAGTTGGAGTCGAAGGCTCCAGCATTTCGACCAAACCCACCTGATAGACACACAGAAACTTCGGTTGAGAACATCGAATTAGCCTTAACTGAATTTAGATGCTTCCACAACCGAATTTATAGGTTGTCACAACTACAATCCAGATCATCAAAACCGAATTAAAACTCATCACAACCGAATTGGCGTTGCCACAACCTCATTGGAGGTTGTAGGAGGTTGTCAATTAGAGGTTGCCACAAACGCATTTAAAGCATCCCACCAGGATTAAAGCCGACCCATATTTGGCGGTGATGGCGGCAGGACCATTTTATGGTCACAAGCTGCCGTGTTTTCAGAACTTCACCAGCAGCGGCTGAATTTTCTGCGTGCATTCATCTAATTCCTTGCACAAGTTGTCAGTGATGTTTTAACCCTTAGAGTACTGAGTCCACTTTATAGCATGAAGTACGGAGTGGGGTCACTAAAGCCCCCCACACTTATAAGTTGACATAATAAGTTTATGGTTACACTCCGGTTCACTTATTTAAAGGCACTAAAAATTCCATATTCAACAGCCTGTATCTTTTGCCAACTGTAACCGATTGCAGAATTATAAAATGGAAATGGAAGCTAGATTACATAAATTCTCTTTATCTCTCAATGAAACTCCGTATATTTGAAGTTGTTAACAACAAAGGGGGTTGTACCCAGTACCAGTAGTTCTTAAATAAAGTAAAATAAATTTAAAAAAAAAACAAAAAAAACTGTTTCTCATTAAAATTAGTTAAAGTGTTTTTATTCAAGTGAACCAAAAAAATTGCACATTTTTTGACTTTTTTAATAGATTGCTCAAAAAAAGTTCTTTAGTTAAGAAACTACTATTGTTATGTTTTTTTTTATATCTCAAGATGTCTAGCTTCCATTTCCATTTTAAAATTCTGCAATCGGTTACAAATTCCAAAAGATACAGGCTGCTGAATATGTAATTTGTATTGCCTTTAAATGAATGAACCGGAAGTATATAGGATCCAAAACAAAACTTGACTATCTAAAGGGAAAAAGAGAGAAAGAAATATAGCGTTCACAACAAAACATAAATTAGAATGCGTTGATAAATAACGCTTTGTTAATATATAGTCCGTGGACCAATGTACC
Source organism: Phaonia tiefii (assembly GCA_963931995.1). Lineage (NCBI taxonomy): Eukaryota > Metazoa > Arthropoda > Insecta > Diptera > Muscidae > Phaonia > Phaonia tiefii. Next base: position 101,723,289 of record OZ008367.1, on the reverse strand, counting down.
TTTATACTTGTCTCTCTGCAATTAAAGGTTTGTAGCCTCTTTAGCTTATAATTATGCCTTTGGTGTATTCTCTTTCAAGCAGATTTTGCAAACCTTATATTTATTTAACACTGGTTTGTTATTCACCCACAATGGTCCGAAATATTTTAAAAATTCCAACTCTGCTCCACTGGTGGTTACAATAGTTGTGCATTCCTCCGCTGTATACATCTTCTTCAACACGTGTTAATTACAAAGCATGTCAGTTTACTCCTCATCAGCTTGGGCGTTTGCATCTGAAACGGACAAAATAATTTCCACTTTTAAAAAAAGAAAACTTCATTGATTTTTTATGCTATCACGCGTGCATAGTATATTTGCTGATTCGTTTGATAGTAATTCATCTATTTTTCGCGCATTTCTTTCCAAATAATGAAGGTGCCCGCAAGAAGTATAATTTCCCAGCAGAACTTTTTCCGATGTTCTTTGTGTTCACGTTCTCTATGCAAAAGCTGTTTACTTCTCCACATACCTTATATGTACATTGTATATAGATATTTCCGAAAAATATTCTAAAAGTAAAGAGATTATCTCCAGCTGTGTTCTTAACCCGGCTCGAGTTTCAATTTGATATAAGCCGATGAAAACTATAGCGGCTGTCGGCTGCGCTAAGCCAGATTAGCTAAGTTTGGAGGTAATAATAATGAAATCAACATTTTTATTGATTAAAAACGCATTTAGTGAGAATTTTTCAATTTTTACATTTCCTTTATTATAAATTATAAATGAGAAAATAATTCACTTTTTATGGGGTAACCTTTAGAGAAGGAAAGTAAAATTTCATAGCGCTTACGACCGTTCTTGAAGTGCCTGCCTTTATGGGTCACAGCCCCAATCGCCATCTGTTGTGTCTGCCGATTTACGTCTTAAACCCATCCACTGGCCACATACCTTTGGCGTGCACGTTTCCAACGCCCGGCCATGAAAACATCCTGAACTTATGACATCAGTTCTGACTGTACGCTGCTTAATATGGGTACTATCTGCAAAGTTTTGATCTTACTTAAATTCCCTCTTACCTTATTTACTTCTCTTACTAAACACAATAAAATATTGTTAAACTCGCGACAGCAACAGATCTACGTTATTTTTATGTTTTAGTATAATAATTGTTTTCAGAATTGTAAACGTCAGGCTTGAAATGTGTAAACGTAAATGAAGTTTGGTTGGAGAGTCCTCCCTCTTTATAAATACCCTGGATGCAACCGAGTTAACGCCAAATTCAGTTGTTGCACCGACTTACATCCAAATTCCGTTTTTGCGACCGAATTGAAACCAAATTCGATGGTTGCAACCAATTCGAATCCAAATTCGGTAGCTGCAACCGAAGTGGTAACAAATTCGATTGTTGCAGCAAAATTGGTTCCAAACTAAGCTGTTGCAACTGAAATTATAGAAAATTTAGAATACATAGAACAAATATAATTGGATATTCAGTTGTTGCAACCGAATCAATTATGAAGTGGGGTTGTTTCAACCGAATTTCAGTTGCTGGAGACTAAATTCAGTCGTGGCAGCTTCAATTCAGTTGTGAGAATCGCAATTCGGGGGCGAGAAAGGAATTTGCGGTTGGTACAATTAGATATGTGAGCGAAGCAGTATACCTCGATAATATGCAGCTCTTTATTTTGGCTACTTACATATTTAGTTGTTCCTTTTTTAATATTTTGATAACGGTCGTAAGCGCTATGAAATGTTACTTGTAGTTAGTCGTAATTTTGTTTTTAGTTTGATATAAAAACAGAAATGATATAAAAACAGACCGAATAACTAAAAAAGAGGTTCTCATAACTGAATGTTTTGGAATTATTCATGAAACCTTCAGTATGACGACACACAGGCATTCAGAGCAGAATTTATTTGTTGTAATAAATTTAGAATGCCAGTGGTATAAGATGAATAGAAATAATATAAATTCATATCATTTTAATTTATAGATTTTATATCAATCTTTTGCTCCAGCATGCGACTATTCCATTATGGTAACTAAAAACATCTGATTAAATTCAAACAGCATACAAAAGCCACACAAAAACATAAAAGTAAAGTTTTACAAATATGATATGAGTTCTTCATTATGGTCAACTGTAACTTTCACCACTTCCTTATGTATATCCGGCAAGTAGAATATGAATCGAACAAAAGTATTAACATAAAGGAATATATCTCGGGTCACCATACAATATAATATGAAAATTTAAAAAAGTTTATTGCATTTTCTATGAACAATCATATAGCAAATTTATTGCTTAGTTAAATGACTATTTGTTATCTTAAGATGCATTTGATATTAAAACCAACGAGTTTTCTACTGAAATATTTAGAACTTCCTCAATGCGAGTCTTATACTTGTGTTAGCAGTTGAAAATTTCAACGACTGCAAGCAGTAATTATTTCAATATTAATTAAATACAAATTTGTTTAACCTACATATTGTATAATTGTGTAATTTATATGCACTTAACTTCCGCTTTCGCATTCTCTGTAGATCTGGGTTAAGTTAACAATTTAAAAACTTTGTCCTCACATATGCTAATTCTGTTTCATATACACATCACATATATTTAAAGTTTTAAACTATAGTTTTTACTAGTTTTTCGAAAAGTTATAACTTAATGTGCTTATGTATATAAGGACATATCGTTGTCGCCTGACCGGCAACATGAGTTATATGTCATTTTTCGAAAAACAACGATTGCAAAATTTAAAAATATTTTTAGTCACTTTAGGAGATAATAGTACAGAGTGGCTTAATATGTACCACCATATCAGAAAATGCAATAAGTTTTGCCAATAGGGGCAAGTGTTAGTATCGGTTAGATATTTGTGAATTAAACAGATACAGAATACACGTCGACAAGGCATGGAACGGTATACATCTCAAAATTACGCAATACGCTTCACCATTTATTTACGTTCAAATTCGTCTGTGTTTTTGGCACACTGAAAGAATAACACTTGGTCGCATGGATGAGACATATTCGATAATGTTTTACGTTTCTGTAGTAAAAAATTTCGTATATCCGACAATTTGGTTGTTGCTGCATCGAAAAATTGCATACAAGCACAATGCACAATGTCTGTTTTTGTGGATGACACAGCGATTCTTAGCTCTGAAATATTCTCTCCTGATGAAATAGATAATTTACAAAGTGCTTTAGAAAAACTTTTATCATATTTTAATAAGTGGAAAATCATATTAAATCTCGACAAAACACATATAATATATTTTACTAGAAAACTAAAAGCTTGTTATCTACGTCAAGCAAATATTATTTTCGATAACCACTCTATTCACTGGGAGGAAAAGGTTAAATACTTAGGTGAACAAAGTGAACTTATTAATCTGAATTCAGTATCCGTTCATTAATAATAAAAAATTAATTATAAAATCTCTTTACCATGCTGTAATGTTCCACGCTGCCTCCGTTTAGTCCCCTTGCAAGCTGTCATATTAAAAAACTTCAAATACGTCAGAACAAATTGTTGAAACTAATCTATAAGGTCCCATGGTTCTTTTCGGCTGATAGACTTCATGCTCTTGCGGATATTGAATTTGTCCTGGAAAATGTATTTAGGTTTACTTATAATTTTAACATCAGGTGTTTCAATTCTGATTATATACATATAAATGAGTTAGCATCATTTAGATAAGTAGGATTAGTTGTTTTTATTAAAATTTAAAAAAAATCGGCTTTTGTAAAATGTTTCCCTTCGATAAAATTGCATATATTACATACATAAATATTTTGTAATTTACAATATATTTTGAAGTTGCAAAAGAAAAATCTTACACCCTGTAAAAATTTATTATGCTTAAATGAAATCTAAGTATTATAAATGTAAATAAATTATTTATTGGTTAATGTATGAGAAATTCATACTACAAGCTTACAAGTCATGAATATTTTTCTAATTGAAAAATGGTTGGTTTTTGTTGGAAATGATAGTCAATTCAGTTAAGCACACTCACTGGCACGACTAGTTTCGAACTCCGTGACAAGTTCATCATCATATGCCAAACTATTGTATCTGAATTGATACCACCGCTTGATCATCATTCGTATATATCCAAACTCAATTCTGCAATTAACATGTGCGAATTAGTATCGACCGAAGATCCCTAAGTATCAATATACACTGGAAGGCCTATAATTCCAACAACAAGAACATATAGAATTTTTCCACCATGTTCTTCTTTTCCTCATGCATTCTCGCATTGTTGCAATGCCTTGAGGTGAGTTTTAATCTATATCACAGAGTTGTATTTTTCCGTGGTATAGCTTTTGATTTAATTGAGTATTCTCGTCTCGCTAATTTTTCGTTCCTTCAACAATTATATTTAATTTGAATTTTGGAGAAAAGCGGGTGAGAAATAAAAATAAAAAACTAATTAAAAAAAATTAAGTTACAGTGTTTTATTTATAAATGCACTAAAAACTAGAAAATAATTTTTCTCTTTGCCTCAATAAGTATATTCTTCTTCATGATGGGGTTGTACAATGGTCCGCCTACTTAGCACTTCAACAACAATGGTCTAGATACTTTCAATAAAGAGCGTAATTAAAATGAATTATTTAATTAATTTTCTAGGGATCTTCAAATAAAACGCTTGCATTTAAATTAAAAATGGTGACATTTAATTTTGACACTTAATTTGACATTTAATATTGACATTTAACTTTGACATTTAATATTGACATTTAACTTTGACATTTAATTTTGACACTTAATTTGACAACTAATTTGACATTTAATTTTGACATTTATCTTTGACATTTAATTTTGACACTTTATGTGACATTTAATTTTGACACTTAATTTGACACTTAATTTGACATTTAATTCTGACATTTAACTTTGACATTTAATTTTGACAATTTATGTGACATTTAATTTTGACACTTAATTTGACACTTAATTTGACATTTAACTTTGACTTTAATTTTGACATTTAATTTTGACTTTAATTTTGACATTTAATTTTGACATTTAATTTTCACACTTAATTTTGAAACTTAATTTGACATTTAATTTTGACACTTAATTTGACATTTAATTTTGTCACCATTTTTAATTTAAATGCAAGCGTTTTATTTGAGAGATCCCTAGAAAATTAATTAACTAATTCATTTTAATTACGCTCTTTATTGAAAGTATCTAGACCATTGTTGTTGAAGTGCTAAGTAGGCGGACCATTGTACAACCCCATCATGAAGAAGAATATACTTATTGAGGCTAAGAGAAAAAATATTTTCTAGTTTTTAGTGCATTTATAAATAAAATACTGTAACTTAATTTTTTTTATTTAGTTTTTTATTTTTAATTTTTTAGTTAATAAATTTTTAATGTTTTAATTTTTTTTTCATATTCATGTATTGTCATCCAAATCTGACAAGTGTGCCAAATTTTACATCGATTGGTCAACTACAACTGTGTTAAAAATGTGTTACTAGATTTGAACAATACAGACTGACTTGAACAATACAGACTGACAGACAACAAAGCAAGTGAAATAAAACACTGTAATAAAGGTATGTGTATGAGATTTAGACTATTGTTATTTGGTTTCTATCTTACTTTTGCCATAGTTTATTATTACTTTTTTATCTATTTTGGCTGTTTGCCAACATTTATAGCTGACGAAACAGTTTCGTTCCTGTAACGAATGATTTGTTAACGGATCCAAACTAATTTATATGAAGATCAAGAGAGAAATGGAATGAAGAGAGAAAATGAGGTCAAAATGGTCAGTCAGCATGAGTGATGGGGTCACGTACACATTTTAAATCAGTACCTTCCAACAACCGACACTGGTAGACGTCTTTTTCTGCCGAAATGAAAAGACAAAATATGAGTCAAAATTGCTTCTAGAGCAGCTAGACGATTCAAAAATTTTAGTAGGAGGATCCCCACTACGAGATCCTATTTCTCTAGCGGCCTGTGAGAATTATCTCATTTAAGCATTTGCAATATAGAAATATTCTTGTGCCAGATTAAATGGTTCTCCGGTAGGTCTAACGATGAATGCCGTTAGCCCGTGTTAACAGAATAGACCGAAGTATCTAAGTGATTCACTCATTGGCTGCCAACAACACCTAGGCTGACCTATTATGCACGCTGAAAAATAACGGCCTCTGTAATATATTCTCCCAAAGATATTCTGCGTGAACCATACATATGTTTGGAACACACTTCAAACATTCATATGTTTGCAAGTCCCAAACTCATTTGTATTTAAATGTAAATAGTAAGTAGCATGTTTACTGGCAACCATGTATGTGTTAACGTCGTCACATATGCGTTCTTCATCCCAAACATCCATATACTTACGTGGAAACATATGCGTACTATTGACGACTGAATACATGAAACTCAATCGCAATACATCAGCCAAAGTAAGAAACACTGATTTCATCTACAATTTACACGTCCATTCAAGAATGATTATGAATCACTGACTGAAAAATCGCACAAAAACACAGATTCTCATTACAAAATAGACTCTCTCGTTGCCTCTTTTATTTTCTTGCTCTCGACAGAATATAAATAGTGCATCCAACACAGATGTTTTTATATCACAAACACATATATATATTTGGGTCGCAAACACATATATTATGACATATTAATCATTGTGTCTCAATCATGTAATATTGAATAGCAAACACAATGTGTTTGCAGACAAGTATATTATATTTGCGACAAGCTCCAAACACATGTTATATTTGCATCCACACAACAAAAAACGACAAATTTTTCAGCGTGTATATAGTTGGTGTCTTCTAAATGGTACTTTTATGTAAATAGTATATGTCTTCTTAAAATTGGAGGAGTCCCTAAAAATTAAACTTGTATCCAGCACTAACTGTCTATGCAATTTTGTTGGGGTTCTCGTGGAACCGACAGGCTTAGGTGTAGACCTGAAAGTGGGCACAAGGCGAACCCCCAATGCTTCGCATCCGTAACTGTACTTTAAATTATATCTCACACCTCTTCCCTCCCTAACGGCGTGGCCCACATATTTAATACAAATTGAACATAAACGCCCACAGATTAATTGATTTGGATACACACTTATTATTCCCATCCAATATTTCATTACAGATAACTGTTAATCGGTTTGTATTGCCGTCGGTAATTATTAATAACATCAGGGAGCAGAATTTAACACGACATATGTGAATGTCCATGAACACCTACATGCACATTAAGCTGTATCGAATATGTAAAATTCATTTGAATATTGATACAAATAATTACATAATAGATTGGTTGACACCGATACTTACACGTAAGAGTGGAAGTACAGAGAAGCGGTTAAAACTCACAGTTGCCATCAACATATACTCCGGTTCACTTATTTAAAGGCACTAAAAATTTCATATTCAGCAGCCTGTATCTTTTGCAATTTGTAACGGGTTGCAGAATTTTAAAATGGAAATGGAAGCTACACATCTCCAGATATAATTTTTTTTTTGAGCAATTTATAAAAGAAGTTCAAAATTGTGCTGTATTTGTTGGTTCACTTTAATAACGGCACTTTATTATATTTTTACTATTTTTAAAGTAAGCGATGGTTTTTTGTAGAGAGCGTTTGTTTATTACAATATATCACATCTTCATCATTTTACGAGTCAAAATGGCAAAACAAAAAACTAACCGACAAAGCTGCTGCCATTCGCGACATATGGAACTTCTTGAATAACAATCTTGCCAGTAATTTTGAACCATACGGAAGTGTAACCATCGGTGAGCAGCTATTTCCATACCGTGGGCGCACAAAGTTCACGCAATACATCCCATCAAAGCCCGCAAAGTGTGGCATAAAGTATGGTGGGCATGCGTGGCGAAAACCAAATATCCGATGCAAGGAAAACGGTACACTGGTAAAGAGGGAGAACAACGAGAGACAAACCAAGGCGAAAATGTGCTCATGAGTTTGGCTAATCGATACCACAACAGCGGTAGAACTATTATTACTGATATCTTCTTTACAACATTAGACGCAGCTAAACGTCTTTCGTCGATTGGACTAGCATACGTTGGCACCATTAGATCCAACAAAAGGCGTCTTCCCAAAGAAGTGAAAAAGGTTCGGTTTCTATGAAAACTTTTTATCACTTTGCAGCTAAGTTCCAAAGAAGAACAAAGCAGTAAATCTACTATCCACTGTGCACTACACTGAGAAAGTTGAAGGCGTAGCAAAAAAACCGGAAGCTATATTATTTTACAATTCAACAAAGGCCGGCGCACGGTGGTCCCAATAACATATTTAGCGCGAAAAAATTCGTATTCTCGGATGATAAAAAAGTGAAAAATTTGCTTGGTTATTTAATGACAAGTCTCCACCGTGCATAACGGTAAAAATTGTTTTTGAATGTTTACAATATTGGCACTGCAGTATTGTGCGGAACACAAAGAACTGTTTTTGTTTGTTTTTCATAAGAGATCAGTCAAGAATCCAGTGTGATTTGGAGAGGTTGTAACATAAAGTGAAAGAATTTTCTTTAATATTTCTTTATTGTGTTTATACAATAGAGGTATGTATTTTTTTAATTCTTAATGTGCGTTGATCTAATACTAAGTTTAGACAACAAAATGTATGAAAATTTAAATGTATTTGTTAATTGTGTAATTTTATCAGTATTGTAACTTGTATTAGAGTTGTAAATGTGAATTTCACCAGCTTTCGCTCCAATTGTTGTGTCGTCATCATCTATAAAGTGTGACTTATTAAATGTTTAAAGAAACATCTGCCGATTTTTGCCTAACACACTGAATATCTAATTTTTAGGTTGCAATGTCTATCACCAAAAGAGATTTGTTCAATGTTCAAAAGAATAAAACTGATGCTGTTATATATTATATTTTCATCAAAACTGGTGTAGAAAATGACGACTATAAAAATAAACTAAAACAAGCAGCTCGAAATTTCGTTAGTAAATTGTCGAAAAAGTGGACGCAGTGACATCGATAAAAGAATGTTTTTGAGTCTACTTATAAATGTTGGTTGGATGAATTGTTTGTCTTTCCTAGTAAAGCCTCATCCATGTTCGACGAAGAAGAAGAATCGTCGGGTGGACCGTCAACATCGAAGCATGGACGACCTTCCAAATTGTTTTTCGTTTTTTCCAAATTGAAAACGAAGTCTCTTGTGAAGACTTGCTCTCTAGAAGAGTTAACATTTGCTGCTGCAAGAAGTCTTTATAAAGCAGGCAAGAGTTGCTGCAGGCGTTATTAGAACTATAGATGTTTCTCCAAAAAGGCCAGTAAAAATAAAAAGACTGCTAGGTACACCATCTAAAGAACTCCTACCGTATAGCAGTGAACAAGCACTGGCAATGTACATTAAGGGCAAATACTCAAAAAGTTCTCATGTTTCCATGCGCGCGGGTGCCAAAAAACGTAAGGCAGATATATATCCATCTTATAAAAAACTTTTGGTTGCCAAAAATATTGTTACCCAAGCAATGGAATAAAGATTTCAGAAGCAACTGCTGAAGTGGCTTTGCAAAGTTTGGTTGACCATACGACAAATAGGATAATAAAGGTACAAAGAGAAAATCTGGAAGAATTTACATGTTCGTCGTTAATGTTAACATATACTGTGATGGGGGATGGGGATGTGATGGTGGGGGATGGGGATGTGATGGTAGGGGATGGGGATGTGATGGTAGGGGATGTGATGGTAGCAGCGGTCACTCAACATACAAGCAACCGTTCACAGAGCATGCTATGCAAACAGATCAGCATTTATTTGCAGTGCGTTTAGTTCCATTGGAGCTAAAAAATGATGACAAAGTTATATGGCAAAATCCACGGCCTTCTTCTACGCGCTTTTGCAGACCCACTAAACTTACATTTCAAAAGGAAAGTACATAATTAATTAATGAGGAAATTGATGTAATACAATCTCAAATAGCTCCGATTGTTCCAACTGTAATCCAGATTCGGGACAACATAATAATTGTAAACCATCGTTTCTTTTTGACTATGATCGATGGTAAAGTTTTTTCAACTATTGCAAATTTGTCGCTTCAAAGATGTGGAATTTGTGGAGCACCACCTAGTTCTATGAATGACTTAAACAAAATTAAAGAGTTGAAACCGAATGAAAGCCTTTACGATTATGGACTCTCCACTCTACATGCTGGGATAATGGGGATGTGAGTGCATTTTGCACATTGCGTATAAACTTGAAATACAAAAATGGAAAGCTCAGGGAGAATCGGAAAAGGCCTTAATTAAGGCAAGGAAAACAATGATTATTGATAGAATGAAAACAGATATGAACTTGCTGGTCGACATACCAAAGCCAGGTCACGGCACTACAAATAATGGCAACACCGCCAGAATATTTTTCCAGGAACCAGTTTAGCTTCACAAATAACTGACGTTGACGAAAATTTAATTAGAAGACTTGGCGTCATTTATGATGTATGGCATCCTGTTATGCAATTAATGCAGTATTGTTTCGTGGTATTGGATGCCATCAAGTGTCCACAAAATATTGATTCATGTAGCAGACATTATTGAAAAAACTGCCCTGCCCATTGGAATGCTGTCCGAGGAAGCGCTTGAATCTCGCAACAACGATTTTAGATATGTTCGAGAACATCATACTCGAAAAATGTCACGGGAAAGTAACATGCAAGATCTTTTTAACAATATGCTTTTTTCATCGGATCCATACATTTCTTCTCTTTCAACAAAGCCGACGAATAGAAATATAGAAACATTATGCCCTGACTCAATTGCTTCTGATACTTCTATTTTGAATCTGCGAAACGATTCAGATGACGACACCGATTCTGAAACAAACGCCGATGAACAAACATTGACATGCAATAAGAATGTTAATGATTTTAAATAAAAAAACGAACATCTGAAAACACAACAATATTTTTTTTGTGTATTATTTGACTATTTGTTACTTTTTTGAGTTCACGGTAAATATTTTAATATTTTGACTAAACAAAAAACACTAATCAACACATAATATTATCAATGAATATGAAATAATTTTGCAGGTTTTATGTCAGTAAATTCTATATGAACAGTGCCCATTCAATCGAATCCGCCCATTTTTGGTGAGAGATCGTGCCATACTAAGTCAATTGTCCCTACAAGTTTTTATGCTTTTAGGTACTTTTAAAAAAGAGTTATGACTTTTTTCGTGCTATATTTCTCATTGGGACCACTGTGCGGCGTTGATGCAATGGACCAAATGGTAACGCATTACTCCACAAAACGGTCAACCAGACGTTGGCCATTAGCATTTTTTTGCAACATGATAGACGTCATGGGATTAGCCGCTTACATTATATGCAATGAATACACAACGAACCAGAAAAGAGAAGCGACGAATGTTCTTGAACACGCTGAGTAAACAATTGGTGCTTGCTAATACTGAAAATCGGATGAACAACAACCATATTTTGGGACAACATTCAACCCTTTTGGCCATTGAATCTTTCTCTGGAAGGCCGTTGAATATTCCCAGCAACATGCTACCTAACCAACAAAGCGGCCCTAGTACACTGAATTCCAGAAAAGATTGCAGAATTTGTGCCACGCAGGACGAAAAGCTGCGTAGGAAGACACGTTTTTACTGCACCAAATGCACTAATCCTGTGTGCCAACAACATTCTAAATTTGATTATACTTGTTTTTCACGCATTCCACAAAATGAATAAAAATATTTTTACATTTAGGTAGCTACATAAATCAACAAACCAAAAAAAAATCTAAAGACAAAAATAATAAACGAGCACACTTAGAAATTCAAAGTTACGGTACCCTTTATGCCATACAAATTCATAAAAACGTATAGGGGTCTGGCCAGGCATATGTGTTTGTTCGAAGGTTTCAGAATATGTGTTGGACGGGGGGGTTAATATCAAAAAACCGGTTTCACACGTTTTTTGTTTCCAGTTTTGGACACTCTAGTTGGCATGCTACTATCTGGTCTGTAAAACACTAAACCTAAACCATATCAAAAACTGATATTTCGTCTTATTCATAAATGTGTAGGTATCTACCGGCTGTCCTTCCAAAAGGAACACAAACGAACGGCAGATTGAATGGGTATAATAACTTTCAGTAGCCAAAAAAAAGTCAATATTAAAAATAGGAAAATAAGAAAACACAGAGACTTGAATATGGTAAAAATTTGAATCCGACAACAAATTATACTGCGCTTCGTCTTAAAATGTGAAAACAGTTTCCGCTTAACCTGACAATATATAGAATGAAGATGCAGTTAGCGTCAGATATTTTCGAAGACAGAAGGAAAGTCTTCCTTTTACGGGTAGAAATAAATGAAAGTGTATCAAATCTGTCTAAAGGTCTGGTCTTCACAGTTTTTCCACTGGGTTATGTGTGTTTCTATGTGTGTATTGTTATATGTCACCCCAGAGAATGTCAATACTGCGGATATATGAGATTTAAACGTATCAGATAAAAAAACTAAACTCATGATAGGTCAAAACATTCAATTCATTTATATGACTTGATGTGTAAACGACATTCATTCAAATGTTATTATTGATGTGTAAAAATCTATACGCTGGGGGTAAAAATCTTTTTCACAATACAATCACAAATTTAGAGTGAGATGTGCGATGTAATCGTTAATCAATCGTAAAGCGTTATCAAATCGGTGTGAGCTATGTATGAGTGTATTAGTGTACTCATACGCTGCATACAATATACTCAACACCATCTAGTGTGCAATAGTGGCGACTAATTTTCACTAATTGTCGTACATTATGTTATCGTAGGCAAATGAAAACAAATAAATAAAATGAATACAAAAACATTTAATTTTAATAACTTTTAAAAAGATTTTTTGCACTTTTAATGAAAAATTTACTAAAACAAAGCAAAATAAGGAAAAATAAAAACTAAACTTGTCAAATATAAGGAAAACTAAAAACTAAAAGTCTTCTTCGTCTTTGAGATTGTCATTCATACTTAACAGCTGCATATAAGCACCATCTAGTGTGCAATATTAGCTACTAATTTTCGAAAACCATTGCTGTAAAATAACTACATGCATTACATTTCAGTAAACAGCTGATTAATAACTTGTCAACCGCAACAAATACAAAATAATAAAATATTTTACAAAACACCAAAAAAATTATAACTCAGAACATAAAACAACACAAAGTGTATCAAAGCTGAATGGAGGTAATGTTAATTCTAATAAAATTTCTAATAGATTCCAATATAAATTAAGATTATAACATATCTTCATTACGTACTGTTGCCTTACACTGAAACTGGTGCACGACAATTGGGTAACAATCTCCATCTCATGCCAATTATTATGGGTGGAGATTTTAATACAAATTGTGCAAACCCACAGTCGCAAGCTTTATCAAAATTTTTATTTGACGTTTTCCACTTGAATGTGAGCAATTCTCCACAAACCCCCACAACTAACAATTCCACTACTACAGATGCAGTTTTCCAGAGATTTTTAAATACAATCGAGTCAAAAAATTATATATCTTATTTCAGTTACCATAAGCCAATATTAACTATTTGTACTTAAGGTATTTACCATAGATGGGCACTTTGCAGTACTACTAAAATTTCAGTAAAAATACTTCTTTAACTAATAAATTTTTACTGATTACTAAAATTTTTTTCAGCAATTTTTATAAAGTGCCTACGTGATTACGATGAGGTGCATTGAATTTTCAGTAATCAGTAATGCCCGATTAATGATTATTATGAATACGGCCCTATGATTTTACTGGTAATGCAAATTAAATTTCATTATCAGTAAAAACTTACTGAATTTTTTCAGTAATCAGTAAATTTACTGCTTACTGTAATTTTTAATGCAGTACATATATACTTCAGTGTGCCCATTTACTAACCAAATAAGTTAAATAAAACAAACAAAAACCAGCAAATTCCTATGTATTTACAATATTGAAAGTTGATTAATTAAAAAATATACTAAAAGCATAAGTACTTCCAACTTAAAAAAAATTTTTCATTACTAGATGTTTACACATCTACCCTGTGATCGGACTCATATTAATTTTTTTTCTTTTCACAGGTAACAACATCGGCCAGAAAGCGAATAACAGAGAGGCTTCTATTGGTTGTAGTGGCAACGCCGCCATTGACGCTGTGGCTTTACATATATGTAAGTATGGGGTTTTTCAATAAGAGCGCTACAAAACTTTTTTTAAATAAAACAAAACCGGTTTTAGATATCAATGAAATTCTTTATTCCTGTGAAAGTACGTTCGATGCCATTATGTATGGAACTCGACTTCTTTTGCATGGCCACCACGGGCACGCTTGCAGAAGTCCAGACGCTGAACCCAATTTTCGACGGTTTTCAAGCATAAATCGGCTGATACTGCTGCAATTTCACGTTCGATATTCGTACGAAGTTCATCAATCGTCGCTGGCTTGTTGGCATAGACCATAGACTTGACGTAGCCCCACAGGAAATAATCTAACGGCGTCAAATCTCACGATCGAGGCGGCCAATCGACTGGGCCATTTCGTGAGATAACACGTTCACCAAACTTGATTTCCAATAAATTGATTGTGGCATTCGCTGTGTGGCTTGTGGCGCCATCCTGTTGGAACCACATGTCCTTCAAGTCCACATTATTCAATTGGGGCCAAAAATATTCGGTTATCATTGAACGGTAGCGATTCGCATTCACAGTAATGTGCCGGTCTTGATCATCACGGAAGAAGTACGGCCCAATGACTCCGCCGACCCATAAACCGCACAAAACCGTAATTTTTTCGGGATGCAATGATGACTCATGGCTTACGTGTGGATTGCTGTCGGACCAATAACGAATATTTTGCTTATTGACGAAGCCATTCAGCCAGAAATTATGACGACCATAAATTCGACGTAGCGCTCTTAAAGTTGAGGCCACTGACTCCATATTTCGGTAGTAAATTTTAATAATTTCGACTCGTTGTTGGCTCGTATATCTTTCCATGACGAAATGGCAAACCTTACTGGAGACAAATGTCAAAAGAGCGTGAAAAAATATGGCGTCGTTTGCTGTCCCTATCGATTTACTTTTGTAGCGGCTCTGTTGAAAAGACCTTTATGTGTTCATACGTTGAATATTACTACAGTCTCTTTAGTAAAACAGTTGCAATAGTTGATATGCTACTATATGTGTAAAACGAATGCACAAATAAGTACATTATCGCATGTAGATTGATGGTGATGGACAAAAACATGGCGATGGTGAGTTGTTGTTAGTGGAAAGTTAATCCTTTACAAAATCGCTGCCTTATGTTTGTTGGCAGTTTAAACGCGTGCAGTTACGAATCCTTTATCTGAGTGATCTTCGGCCGATATACTTCACGTATATACGTTTTATTTAGGGTTTGCATATCGATATAGATATATGAGTGGGTAAACTGGTGATGATCCTGCCACGAAATTTGTATCCAGTTATGCCGGAGAGTGTGCTTTCCTGAATTGTCTATATTTTAAATACATTCAGCCATTTATGAATTAATAAATTGCCTTATGAATAAAGATATTTTTCTCAATTAAATAAAATATATAAAACTTGATAAAACATAGAAAAAGTTTCAGACCACTAAGACCTGACACGTTCTTTTCAAACTGATTATTCGCAAGCCGCATAAGTCCAGATTTAATCGTTTGTAAGTGCACATAATATACCAAAGTGCTGACAATGAGAGTACAACAAAAAATTTGTCTATGATTTAATTTAACGTAACGCGTAATCATAGCGTGATATAACCACAACTGCAATTAAGCTAATACCTTTCCTACAAACTCGATAAGTTTGATAATTATGATGAATTTAGTCGATTAAGGCTGAGAATGTCGTTGATGTGGATTTAGTAAAGAGTGTCCCAATTTGAGTGACATAATTTCTTTAAAAAAAACCCACTAATTGTTAAGGAAATTCAAAGGTTTTTTATTTAGTGTGAAGTACAATCGATACAATTAAGTTCTTAATATAACATCTTTCACATGGCCTCCACGTCTGCAGGAACGAATTCGATGAACCGAATTTTCGTGCACTTTTCCTCTAAATCAAGTCGCATATCATAAATACCACGTTCAATATTGACTTGTAAACCTTGAAGAGAGTGTGGTTTATTCCTTAAGACCAATGACTTCAAATAACCCCACAACAAATAGTCTAATTATGTTAAATACTACTTCTTGGAGGCCATAATCGAATCTCCAAACTTCTCTCACAATAATTCGGTTATTACACTTGCTGTGTTCTTGAGTCCTTGAAGGACAACAATTTTAAACGGATGCAAGACCAAATTCTTTCTGAAAATTCGCCAGGTTGTGGTTTGAGACACTCCCCATTGTTCACAACGTGGAATCGATAAATTGCGGTCTTCAGCAACACATGCTTGAACGGCAGCAACATTTTCCTTACCTCGAGCGCATGCTGAAAAATCTGTATTTTTGTTGTTGTTTGGATGCAAATATAAAGCGTGTTTGGAGCCTGTCGCTTGTGTCCAAAGACATTGTGTTTGCAATTCAATAGTACATGTCTGAGAAACAATGATTAATATGTTATAATATTTGTGTTTGTGACCCGCATATATTTATGTTTGTGATACAAATGCAGCTGTGTTTGTTGCACTGTCTATGCCATGGTAGAAATATAATGGCAGATGCAGTACGACAACAAATACAACAAGCCAAAAACAACAGGCATTTTGTTTTTGCTCAGTGTCTGTGTTGTGTCAAGTCAGCTGATAGAAAAATTATGAAAATGTAAAAAAATTTGCAAAAATTGCCATTTAGAAAATGATTGAGTGTTTTTGATATATTGAAAGTGTTTAAGTGTGAAAATTAAAACGTTTCTATGTAATTTTTGCAGAGAAATATTTCAAAAACAGCAGTTGCTGGCGAACGGGGGTTGCAGACAAACAAATGTAAACAACTTTTGACATAAGAGAAAAACTTACTCACACTCAGCCCAGAAAAAAGTTCAAATCAGCTGGGCTAGTGCTTCTACCATTTCTTTGTACCATGGTCTATGCTCTCTAGAGAGCACGAGATTAAAAGAGGGACAACGAAAGGGCCTATCTTGTAAGTGTGTATCCGTATTAATCTCACCGCATTAATCTCTCAGTCAGAGAGTCATAAATATTCCTGAATGTGCGTGTAAATTTCAGATGAAGTGTTTCTTATTTTGCCTGATGTATTGCGTTTTAGTTGCATGTCTTCAGTCATCAAAGATTCATTGCACAGAGGATATCAAAAGCGCTTGATCAGTGAAAAAAGAATAAACTAAAGCTCAGACTGTTAAATGTTTTTTTTTTTTTTTTTTTAATTTGTTTATTTATTAATTATCTGAAACAGATCATAATTATTTTCAGTTTGAAATGAAAAAATATAAAAAAAAACTATTACATATATATTTTTTTTAATTAAGATAAAAAGTATTTGGTGGGTAAGAAAAGAGGCTTTATAAAATTGTTTGGTGTTTAGTTTGGCTACATCGCTCAAATCTTTGTTTGATATGCTTGTATCAAATCTTATATTATTTTCATTAATATGATCGATCTGAATTGCCTTTACGTTAGCTCTTCTAAAGTTGTGATATAGTATTGGAATATCATTATCCTTCTGGACGATTTTGAGACGATCTAGGTAAACAAAGGACTCGGGTGGGACATATGCTTTTTGTATACAGTTGATACGGTATAACTCATTAGCATAGAATGGAGCCATAATTAAATTAAATTCCGTACTTTGAGTACTTCTTTGAATATGATTTCTTATTAACTGGATTATGAAGTTATCGATCCTATTTATATTAGCAACATTGCATAGCTTTCTATTGCTTATATATTTAAGATAGTCACTTTCATGGGATCTGTATAACGAAGTGCATGCTCTTAGGCATTTTCTTTCGAATACTCTAATTTTTTACATGTAGGATGGCGATATATTATACCATATTGGGCATCCGTATGTTATGATCGGTCTAATAAGAGATTTATATAAAATTATTTTCACTTGGCTTTTTAGATATTTAGAATAAAAAAGATATTTGTACATAAAAAATGCTTTTTGTGCTTTATTTAAGCCTTTTTAACATGATCGTTAAAATGTCCGGATGATAAATAATAATGTCATCAGCGAATGTAATTATTTTATCTATTTTGTTTAAAAGATCTACTAAATATATATTAAATAGTGTTGTAGACCTTTAATGACGGTTAAATAGTTTGTGATGTTACTTTGGTTTTTGTGTATGTGTTTCGTATATATTAGGGCGGCTCGATTTGTAGGGAGTGAAAAAAATTCACCAATTTCCCTATGATTTCCGTATTCTATGGGTTATTCCATGAAAATTTGCCGAAGGAACCATACCTCTAACGTTAAAATCGAGTCCCCTACTTTTTGTTGGTAAAAAGTTCAAAAGTTACGGGCATTTTTGTCCAAATTTTGGACCATTTTTCCACTTTTTTCATGATTTTGTCCAAGAATATTACTTTCATGGCCATTTTTTGGGCTCAATCCATTATTTATTTCAATTTACAATTCAAAACGAAGAGTTTAAGCACAAATTTATCGAATTCGGTTGATTAATTCATGCGATATTGCTAAAACAAAATAACACATAAAACCAACTTTTTGATTTTTTTTCCCTTTTTATTTTTTTTTCTACAAAAATTCAAATTAAGAGATAATAAAGTATCTAATATTCAATTTGAGTGTAGTAAAAGACAAAATGTGAAAAAAACCATTATTTTTTCTGAAAGTCTTGTTTGCTTTCAAGTCTGGGTGTTTTCGTACGGCTCTCTAATGTCGTCGCCATAGCGCCTTCTACACTCTTTCCTGCAACTCGTTTAGCAGTGGCAGCCAGCAATTGGACATATCTTTCCGTTCTTGAATGTGTAAAGGAATTTGTGGATCATCGAACGGTGCCACTTCGTAATTTAAATATCCCTTCAAATGTTCATATGCATAACTTTGCGTAAAAGGTGGTTCGAATAAAATGGTATCGTCATTTAAATCAATCATATTTGTATATTCCGTACAATTAAAGTTTATAAGAGATTTTTTATAAACTCTAAGTTCCGTTGGGTCGACAATATCTCTTCGGTAATGTAAAATGTTCTTTATAGCAATGTTTCGTTTTTCCATTCTAGCATCAAACTACATAGATAGCAAGATATTTTCTGAGTGTGCAAAATATGGATTATCTTGAATTACTATATTTACAACTCCAAGTAAATTCGGTGGTAAAAATCGTGTCCAAGTAATAAATTTAAAAAGTAATGTACTACCGTATGCGGCAGAGCTATAATACTTAACATTGAAATACATTGGCGTGTATACTTTTATTATATACTTAGCCAGAATTTTTAAATTTTCAGTTGGATTATTAGTTGTCACATACAACCGTAATAATCTATTGGCTTTGGTCGGCCAACGAGAATGTGCAATTGGCCCTGGTTTTATGTGAGACAAATCCGCAAGAACCACACCATTAGAAATTGCATTGGCCATTAACATCAAGTACCTCGAATCGGTAGATAATTCTTCTGGATTTAAATCACCAGGAGGCCTATTTTCCAAAGGGATTTCCTCAAAATCGGTTACCACCTGAAAAGAAAACATAAAAGCTAAAAAATAGAATGAAAAATGGTAAAGAATCAGCTATAAAAATTACATACCGGAAGATTTTCACAATCAGCAATTTTTGAGCTCAACTTTCCGGTAGTTGATCGTGGTCCAGTGGTGGTTGATTTGTCTAAAGTGTCAAACAAATGTCTAAACGGAAGCTCGTTAAAGTGCAGAAGACACACAAACCAGTGCAGTGGTCTCTTTAACTGTTTTTCGAATAGTCACAAAATTCCACCGTGTACGCCAGTATTTGTTGGTTCACCATCAGCGCATATGGCAATTAATGAATCGAGAGACAATTGTTTTTCTTGGAAGAATTCGATCAATTTGTTGACTTTGCTTGCCGCAGTTTCACTTTCTAGTTTTGTGTAGCCCATCAGTTGAGATTTTGGTTCCCTCAAAACAACTAGATGAGGTTCTTTAACCACCCTTGGATGCAACTTCTCATCAATTTTTTCTACAGTTAGAGCATCATTTTTCCTGCCGTCGAATGAAAATTATATCAAATTCGAGCCATCATACCGCTTACGAAGTGCGTCTTGTCTCCATTTTTCTATTTCTCTACGAAGTTTACTTTTATCCATGATGACAAGATTGCCATGAGCATCTTTTACGCCCAGGTCTTCCATCAGAGCTGTTGCCAATGCTGATCCCATTCTATCATGCACACCAAATCTGTCACACATCATTGCATAGTTTTTAGTAGTGTATCTGGGAGTGTATGTTTGTGGTGGTAGAACTAATTCTGAACCTCCTCTCACATCAACTTCCATTTCGTCATAATGTGGGTCGTATGTAGGATCGTTGCTCATTGGGATTGTTGGAATAGTCGGTGGTATCGTCTCTTTACTTCCACTATCGTGTTCCGGTATCGTTTGTATTCTGTCATTATATTGATCGCGCATGAAATCTTTTACGTTTTCTGGGATAGATCCACATGAGCAGTCGTTTTCTTTCAAGTTGCATTTACATTTTCCAATGTTGAATAATTGGTTTGTTGATTCTACGAATTTTTTGAATTCTGTTGCGCGTTTTACTCGTTGTTTATCTGCATTACTATATGCGTCAAGCAAATTATTCAATTTTCTAATGATGCTACCTTTGAGTGTAAGTTCAATATTAAGTTGATTCCAAATTTCTAACAATCTGTCTGCTACTTGGGGAGTAAATGTTTTATACGAAAACATTTTGCTTTGGGCTTTTGAACGTTCGGCCAAGAAAAAATAGTACTTCAATATATCTCGTTTAGTTGACAGATTAACATCAGGTAACTCACAGGCCACGCCAAAAGAAAAAACATCATGAGAGACCAAATGTTGCAAACTACTGCGTTGGGTATCTGTTGGATTTTGCGATGAACCAGGCTCTGAATCCATTTTTTAAACCGTCACTAAAAGAATTAAATATGTTTTTCATAGAATAATAATATAACTATTAACTATAATAGTTAGCAATGTTTTTACACTTACCTTTAAATCTTTTCTAAATTTCAAAATAGTTTGATTATTTGTTAGTTATTTCAAGTAACCCTTCACTGAAATGACGCTCAAACAAAACTAGCATACACTGGAATATTATAAACAAACAAAAATAAGGAAGTCTATAAAGAAACTAAAAACAAAAAGAAATAAACAAACATAACACAGGGTGTGCACCCTGTGAAAAAATATGCCAATAATGTAAAGCGCAAATCAGTCCAGTCGTAACGTAAGATTCGTAAGCTTAGTAAGTCAAAAAAATTGAGCCAACAAAATGGCCATGAAGGTAAAATTCTTGGACAAAATCATGAAAAAAATGGAAAAATGCTCCAAAATTTGGACAAAAATGCCCGTAACTTTTGAACCGTTGAACCAATGTTGGAGATTTTTTTTGTAAATTGATCAAAATGAGCTCACCTTTCCAACGCGCCTAGTGCGATTAAACCCGATCGATGGATGTGAACGTGTAGGTAATATTTCACACGAACGTCAATTTGGGAAAAAATCTACCAACAAAAAGTAGGGGACTCGATTTTAACGATAGAGGTATGGTTCCTTTGGCAAATTTTCATGGAATAACCCATAGAATACGGAAATCTTAGGGAAATTGTCGAAAACTAAATCGACCCGCCCTAGTATATATGGATGTGTGCTACCATAGTGAGAAACGCTTTTGAGGAAAGACACTGGAAAGCGCAACAATGTGAAGCCCTTTGTCTATCCGAGCCTTGACTGAGAAAATCGGAACGGCGGACTATTTGTGAAATAAGTGTAATAAAAAACACACAAGTATTTAATCCACGCTT
Organism: Phaonia tiefii; assembly: GCA_963931995.1. Classification (NCBI taxonomy): domain Eukaryota; kingdom Metazoa; phylum Arthropoda; class Insecta; order Diptera; family Muscidae; genus Phaonia; species Phaonia tiefii. The sequence continues at coordinate 101,701,312 of OZ008367.1, read as the reverse complement.
CGCCTGCATGAACTTGATTTGTAAATAAATGTCTTGGTTGTGGACCAACGCATAGTGAGAACCAACGCATAGCTGAATCCTTCTGAAAACAAAAACGTGAGAGACAACTAAGAAAAGAGAAACAAAACAGCAGCAGAATCTCATTTCAAGAAAAAAGAACAAATATCCTGATGACATGCCTTTGTCGGCATTGAAATATCTATACTCCCAACCATCCACCATAATAATCTATTTCACATTATTTTTTACTTTTTGTTATAAAGTATTTTTTACAAAGAAATTGGTGTGAGATGTCGAAAAATAACCATATGAACGACCCCAATAATTTTATTCCGGCCGGAGGCATCTGATACGTAAACAATAACTTTTTCTTCAAAAGTATTGTATTTTTGAACAAATATTTCTTTTAATGTGTCGTATTTTCCTTTTAGAAGTGTGGTCTAAAAATTAGGGTTTCTCAACACCCCAAGAGCTCATAAATGGATGGTGGGGTGAACTATGTACTAAATTTTTGAAAGCCAACAAAATTTCATATAGCACTGCATCATTGCGAAGTGCATCGCGTATACATCGTCATAGAAATAATTGGGTTGAAAATAGGTGTTCGAAAACTCGAGCAGTGGGTTAAAGTTGAAAATTTAAAAATAACATCGGACAAATAAATGTTTATTGGATCTTCAAAACCGTTACATGTGCTCATATGACACCATAGAGCTGTCACTATTAGTCAAAATATATGTTATAGCTTTAATATCTACTGAAATATCCTGAACGTAAATATGTATTATTTAAATATATTATATCTTTCTTCAAACCACAAAGAACGCACAAAATAATAAAACTGCGCAAAATATATGGGTACATAATAACTTATTTGCATGGCCAATTAGAATTTATTAATAAAACATAATTATTATTGTATGTTGCTTTTTGACCTTTTGTTACCAGTGTAAAATCCAAATTATTCGAGGTTGAGGTCAGATTTGCTTTTTCTTTTCTATATTTGGCTATAAGGAATTTCACTTTAAATCATCGTATTTTTTCCTCCAGATTTTAATAATAATTTATGAAATTTTGGAAATGGTGCGATTGTACGTAAAAAAATTTGAAAATGTTTGAAAACTGTGGCAACTGTGCAGCTTTAAAGTTTGCGATGTTTCGAGGAATGAACTACGTTCATACTTATATACTCATACGTGTAATAGATATTATTATATTATTCCAGTTTTTATATCTCGCAGGAGCTTTTTTAAACGGTCTGCTCTTTTAGACTTTTATTAATTTTTTATTCAAATTTAATATATAGTTTAGTAGTTCTATATTTGTGGTAAAGAATGTAAATTTTCATCGAGGATTTGATCTAATCGCATGTTCAAACATAGGCTTTAAGAGAAGAACATATTGAAATTGAAATTTTATAATTTTATCATTTATATTCTTAATAAACCAAAAAACTTAAATTTTAAACTTTTCACCCTCAAATTGTGTTCACTCCTTATCAACCCATGTTTGACGCAAGTGGTCATCTATGAAACAAATAACGGAAATCTTCTAGGATGCAGAAAATACTTCCGATGAGATAATGCACTTCTCATAGTCCGCAGCAGTAGAACTAACTTCCGTAGACGTTAAACTAGGTGTAGTTGAGAATAAATCATAGGGAGATTTGATACTTCACCTATTAAGTACTTTACCATGTGGCGAATAGTGAATATAGTACGTTGAGTTATGTGGCACTCGTAGGCTGATGTGGAGTACAGGAGGATGGATTCCATGTAATTGATAGCCGCTAGACAGTTCGACAAGCATTATCCCTTTGCTGAATTATTATGCATATTATTATTATTAGGATTATTATTGTTACAACTGATGACTGCTATTATAATTATGTAGCTCACTAGAATGAGACATCTTATCCTTAGGACAGATCTCATTCCCTACAAGACCATTCAGTTTCGAACCAACCATGTAGATATTCACATATTCCTCTACATTAGCAACTCTCTTTTCCTAGGCATCCCTTCTCCGGTATGAGAGTGTACAACTACTTCTACTCACACAAAAGTTTTCGAGTGGTTCATCCAGTTGGTCTTTTCAAGGCAAGTCTTGGCCATATGTTCTTTATATGTTAATACTTGTTTCGCTTTTAAGTCGCAATGTTTTATTCCCGACTCGACTTTATTTTGCACCAGGGAGTATTTGCAGCGATTCAAGATTGTTGGAATAGTAGATTTGTCAGGCATTTTAAAGTAGGCTAGGTTCGGTAAGATTGGGAACGAGTATTCGAAGCATCTGCTGTGACCTCTTTGTGTCCCATGGAGGGCCTCCACGCGATTAGACCAAAGCGTGAACGTTGATAACCGTTATAACTTCGAGGTAGTGGACGAATTTATATACCTCGGATCTGCCGTGAACAAAAACAACAACGTCAGCCTTGAGATCAAACGGAGAATTGTGCTTGCGAATAGATGTTATTTTGGGCTAAGCAAGCACTTTACAGATAAAGCCCTCTCTCGAGTCACAAAAGTCCAGCTGTACCAGACTCTCATTCAACCTGTCTTGCTTTATGGCGCAGAATCCTGGGTCCTATCGCAAGCAGACGAAACATCTGTAGGAGTCTTCGAGAGAAAAATACTCCGAGAAATTTATGGCCCTCTAGTGCACAACGGCGAGTATCGGCGACGCATGAATCATGAGCTGTATGAGCTTTATCCTGACATTGACATAGTTAAGCGGATCAAGATAACGCGATTGCGCTGGCTAGGCCATGTCAGTAGAATGGATGAAGATGAACCTGCGCGAAGCGTTTTCGAAACCGAACTCGAAGGAAGACGAAAAATAGGAAGACCAAGTCTCCGCTGGAGGGATCAGGTTGACGGATCCCTGCGTACACTTGATATTGCCAACTGGAGAGATAAAGCAAAAGATCGAACTGAATGGCGAAATATGTTATCTTCGTTTTGCAAGGTCCCTGACCCCCCGGGGTTGTCCGAGACCGGATAAGTAAGTAAGCAAGACGGAAAAATGCAATAGTAATCCCGAATAATAGAAACTATGTGTTAAATTTATATAATAGACAACAAAATATAAACTCTTGTAAAATATATTTTATAAAATCGTTAAGTAAAAACAAGTTTAGCATCTTTTTATTTATTTTGCACATATTTTCGTTATTTGGTACATTTTATTGATAGCTTCTGGCAGTCCTATTCAGGAAGCATGAGAAGAATTGATTTTTTTTACATCAAATCAACAAAGTTGAATAGAAGTATTACCTCTAAAATGGTTAATGAAATAGTTTTATTATATAAATATATAAAACAGTAATATACAATTAATCCAAATTATTCAATGATAATGCTAATCATTAGAGAACATTGAGAAAATTTGCACACTGAAAGCTCAAATAGTTTTGAGGCTCTGTTCGTTGAAACCATTAATTTTGTCTTGTCCTCATTTACCGTCAGACCCACTTTTGCTGACTCCTTCTCAATTCTCGAAAAAACCGCAGTAACTTCTCTAATTGTGCGCCCAATGATATCTATATCATCAGCATACGCGAGCAGCATGTGACTTTTGCTGCTGATGGTTTTATTCATGTTGACTGCAGTTTTTCTCATAATGATCTCCATTAGATGTTAAAGAGATCGCACGATAGGGTGTCGCCTTGCCTGAGGCCTAGCTTAGTTTCGAAAGGTTCGGTAAGATCCTTACCAACTTTCGCTGCGGATTTGGTGTTCGTCAAGGTCATCCTGCAAAGGCGTATGAGTTTTGCAAGCTCAAGACATTGCTTCATAGAGTTTCTCCCGTATCGGACTATCGAAGGCCGCTTTATACTCGATAAATAGATGATAGGTGTCGATTTATTTTTCGTGTGTCTTCTCCAGGATTTGGCGTAGCGTGAAAATCTGTTCAGTTGGCCTAAAGCCACACTGGTATGGTCCAATCAGGTCAGCGATAATTGGTTTTAGTCTTTCGCACATTATACTTGATAGAACCTTATATGCTATGGATAAAAGGCTTATTCGCCGGTAGTTGGCACCGATACTCGGGTCACCTTTTTTAAATATGGGACATAGTACACGGAGACTCCAATCGCCGGGCATGCATTCATCTAACCAAATTTTGCTAATGAGCTGATGCATGCACCTTATCAGCTCATCGCCGCCAGCATTAAACAGCTTCGCCGATAATCCATCTTCTCCTGCGGCTTTGTTGTTCTTAAGCCGGGCAATAGCTGTTCTGACCTCGTCTTGGTTAGGAGGGGGGCAATCGACGTCGTCGTCCATATTGTGATCGATTGTCCCATCGTCATCGGATATCTCAGGTACTAGTAGAGCGGAGAAATGCTCTCTCCATATTCCCAACATGCTCTGCACATCTGCGACGAGATTTCCGTCCTTGTCTTTACAGAAGGGGGGCCCTGAACCATGTCCATTAGTTCCGTTTTTAACCTTTTGTAGAATTTTCGGGCTTCGTTCTTCCTTCTGTATGTCTCAATTTTCTCACTCTCGCACTTTCTCCACTGCCGTTTCTAATGCCTAAAGAGTCGGTTTACCTCCTTTCTCTTCTCCCTATACTGCTCAGTTGCAGCTCGCGTTGCAATTGACTGAAGCATTACCATACGTGCAGCGTTCTTTTCGGCATTTGCTATGCGACACTCTTCATCGTACCACGGTTTATTGCGAAGCGGTTTCTCGAAACCAAGTACGGTTGTTGCGGCAGTTTCTATAGAGCCGGAAATGGGCTTCCACTGCGCATCAGGATCGTCATCGGGAGGGGGTGGGTTCCGTGCCAAAAGTTGCGAGAGCTTCCTTGAGTAGGCTGTGGCTACCTCTAGTAATTGCAGCTTTCCGATGTCCAGCTTCCTCTGCGTCTGGTTTCGTACGATTTTCGCATTTTTCCGTCTAGTTTCAAAATATTACAGAATTCGTTTTTCCAATGAAATCACATATTTTGTTTATTGCCCATTCTATATCCAGCTGCGGCGGATTCTTCCCAAAAGAACATTTAAATTAGATTTTTTAAAAAATTGTTATTTGGAAGTTGCAATGAATCTGGTGGCATATGTAAATGTATAGTGCTTAATAATAGGTCTGTTTTCTTATTCCTTGCTTAAAAAATTTTTCTGTCCCATTATACATGGAGCTATGTGATATTAAGCGAGTTAAGGCGTTTCGCCACACAAAGTTACCGACAAATTTGTTTGGCGGAAAATTAAAAATCACGCTTAGTACGTGAGTAACACTCTTAAGGACAATGTCCATTTTCAAAAATATTTGACACAATGAACTCTAGTTGAATTTTGACAACTGTAATTATGATGCTTTTTATTTGTTTCAAAACATCTCACAAATTTTAATTTTTTACATTCTTTTCGACTCAGTGCAAAGATAGAATACGAGTGATCATTTGTTTGTATGAAAACTTGGTAATACACATCGAAAATCGTAGTAAATCAGCGCACGAAAATGTTCACGATTATGCTCAGACGCAACATTTGAAGCACAGTAAACGACGCAGAACGCTCTCAATTGACAAGATGTTCTGAATAAGGGTATGGTCAAAACTGACCAGCACTTCATTGGAAATATCAGCCGCCAACCAACTACAGTTAGGTTTGCCAAGGCCACAATATAATACAGCCGCTGCGGTGATACTCTCGTCGGAACGAGCACTATGAGGTTTTCCTGGGCCTCTTCAGTAACGTCTTGTTCCCGTCACTTCGAGGTGAGCCGCTAAACGACTTAGTTTTTAACTAGATGACGTAGGGCGGTAAGGAAATCTACGCTGAAATCACTTAAGGAATAAAAAATGGTAATGACGTGTATTCTGTATCTGGTTTCTTCAAAAATATCACGTGAGACATTGTGGGCCGCCTGTAGCAACATTTGACCTAATCATACCTTCGGCACCGCTATTTGAGTTTCACCAGAAAACATAAGGACTGTTTTACTCCGCAGTACAACATCGCTGTTAATAATTACACTGTGTGTAATTTTTTAAGTCATGGCAAAATAACCATATACGGACACCACTACGTGATAAAAGACTAAAAAAAAAGACCCGTGTCTCCCAATTTTTCCCAAAGTCATTTTTTTTTTATGGGCCGCCAAAGATTTGGGCCCTCGGTATCATTTTCGTAAAAATGTGATCATTTTCTCAGGCTCATATCTTGCAAACCGTTCAGAATTTCGATTTACTCTCTGAGGATCAAATTCCAGATCAAAATCGCAAAAAACTTAAAAAAATTCGAATTTTTTACCTTTTTTCCCGTGTTCAGGTCCACGTTGCAGGTAGCAAACCGTTCAAAATTCAAGGAAACAATCAACTACAGAAATTTACCTAAGATCTCAATAAACAAATTTCTATAGCATATAAACTTCCTAGAGATGATTCTTAACACCGTTTTTTAATTTCATTTGTTTTTTATTTACTTCAACATTGAGATACTATGCTATCTATTACAAAAAAATTAAAAAAAAATATTCGTATTATGTTTATAATGCTGATGGCCCTGGAGTTGCAAATCGCGCTCTCTTAAGTTGTGGATCCAAATCGGCGTCCGAATCTGACTCTGAGTCAGCAATTATGGTGTCCACAGGCACGTTGCTTCCAGACTGCCCTCCATCATCAGCTCTTTCTTCTTCAAATACTTCATTAACATCATACAGGGTGATCTTGTGACTCCACCAACATACCTCTGCAAGCAATGCGTCGAGGTTTTTGCCTTTGTACCGTTTTTCCATGGGCATTGTGGTTTGGTGAAACCGTTCTCCTTGCTCATCGGATTCGGTAGGGAGTTGTTTGATAAAATCGTCAAAATGAAAATGAATAAAAGGCAGCTTTAATGTCATCGATGCGCCGATTATCTCAAAATAATGCAGCATTTGTTTCACCCATTCTCTTGCTTCCGGTTCCGCGTCTCGATCCCCCCCCAAGACTCTGGTGCATACATGCTGAAGGTAAATCCATGCCATTGAATGATTTTCATCAAGCGATGAATCAAAGTTGCTCTTGAATAGCTTTCTAATGTCAGGGCCATTAAGTACGCCTGTTAAATGAAAACAAAAAATAAAGACAGAAAAGAAAACATTAACATAGTGTAACTAGTACAATTAGGTGAACAAAAATTCGTTTTAAATTTACTACAATACCTTTTTTAATTTTGTCATCGCTACGCTTTGGGAAAACGCTTTTCAAATAGTCGAATGCGTTTGGACAATTTACAACGGCCACTTCGATGAATTTTTTAACAATTCCCAATTTTATGTGGAGCGGTGGCAGCAAGATGTCTTGAGTATTGTCAATTAAAGGTGCATTGTTCAGTCTATGTTGTTGTATTTGTTCATCCACACTTCCTCTTGGTCTCCACGAGTTACATTGGAATTGATTCAGAGGTGAGCGTGAATCCCAATTACAAAGAAAACAAAAGAATTGTGGGAAGCCGCCCTTATCGATGATCCCTTGCAAAATGTTGATGACCTTCAAATCACAGCAAATCTTCCATTTATTTTCGTAATATTTGATTTTTTCCATTATATCTTTCAATGTTTCATAGCTTTCTTTCATGTTGATACCCATTGCTAGCGGAATGGAAGGTTTTCGGTTCGACACATGCAACAACACTGCTTTCAAGCTTGAAACAGAACCATCAATAAATAATCTCCACTCACTAGCGATGTAGTTCATTCCCATTTTTACCACCAAAGCTTTTATATCGTTGCAGTAAGCGAACGAATTGTCATCATTTAGAGTGTAGAGCATCTGAAATTCAGCTTGTCGTTTGCGGTACGCCGTAGAGTTAACATTAGCATGTGTGAGTTTTCTTTGCTTTAAAAAAGCTGTCAAAAACATTGCAAGTCGCTGCGATAATCCCAATATGGCCACAATGAAATCCATTTCCATTTGTGTTATTAGTTGTGGTCCATCTCTTCCCTGTTGGGGCTCATAATCGGTATCAAATGGATCTTCATAAGTAACACCAGTTGCTGTACTCATTGCTGTAAATTCTGTAGTACGATCTGGAGTTGGCGGCCTTGGTGATACAAAATTTTCAGGTGCAAGCACTGGTAGTGTGGCTGTTGCAGTTGCTTTATAAATTTTGTTCTTCTCAGAATGTCGATTTAGACGACATGTGTAATTTACGCATGCATAGCAACTGGTTGCATCATGATCACCTGGGCGATTAATCCAGTTTACCGGCTTACAATACTTCATAGTACCTCTGCCTCCACTCAACCATGCCATGAGATTGTTATAACATTGGCGACACACTGTATTAGGTGTGTAATTTTCACCCGTCAAGTCCACTTCCTCGAAAAACAATGTATATGCTCTTTTGAATTCACTAGTTAAAAGATTATTTTCCTTCTGAAATCTTGTAGATGTTTTTTTCTGGTTTGATGACCGCAAACGTAGCAAAATAAATCAATATTTTCACACTGCATATTGAAATTGTAAGTTGCCAATGTTGTGTGCGAATTATACTGTAGCACTTTCACTTTTTTTACTTTCACTTTCACTTTATAACTTTCACCGCTGAGCTCTCGTTGACGTCGCGCTGTGTAATGCCTCGATGTGAGCGTCGTGTCGCTTTTATATTGTGTGCTGCGTCCCTTGTTGCGTGTGCTGAGCTTACTGCATTGCCTGTGCTGCTGCTGTCGGTGCATGATCACGTGATACCTAAGTGCTACCTAAACGGTGTTAACCCTTGAACAAACACATGGTTCTGGCCAGGCATATTTCATTTTTTGCTACCTATGGACCTGAACAGGAGAAAAAGGTAAAAAAAATTAAATTAAAAAATTTTCGGCAAATTTTTCACTTTTGCGTGCTACCTAAACAGTGTTAAGAATCATCTCTAGGAAGTTTATATGTTCTATTGATATGTTCTATTTGTTTATTGAGCTCTTAGGTAAATTTTTGTAGTTGATTGTTTCCTTGAATTTTGAACGGTTTGCTACCTATGGACCTGAACACGGGACAAAAGGTAAAAAAAAATCGAATTTTTTTAAGTTTTTTGCGATTTTGATCTGGAAGGTGAAGTTTTTTGATTTTATATGTTCGCAATTTTTGTTCTTTATGACAATGCTACAACTTTGCCTCAGAGAGTAAATCGAAGTTCTGAGCGGTTTGCAAGATATGAGCCTGAGAAAATGATCACATTTTTACGAAAATGATACCGAGGCCCCAAATCTTTGGCGGCCCATAAAAAAAAAGTGCATGACTTTGGGAAAAATTGGGAGACACGGGTCTTTTTTTTTTTAGTCTTTTATCACGTAGTGGTGTCCGTATATGGTTAGTTTTTCGTGTTGCACTGTGTTATACAATTGAATGGTCAGATATAGTTAAATATCTGGATGTAATTTCCGATCCAAAAACGAAACTTAAGCATTACATAAAAACAAATGGTTTCCCATTACATCCCATGAAGGGACATGGGAGAGCTTTCCAGTTTTCACTCACTGATTTGGACGTAAAGTTTTATACCGATTCCGAACTGTATTTTAAGAAGCATATTCATGGCTAAAAACTCGATAGTGTCGCCGTCACTAGCAGAGCAGCAGCAACAGAGCACTAGCAGGTCAAAGAAGTGATCGAACCCAGGATCTCATGCACAAGAGGCGTGCACACTTATCTTTGCACCACCGACGGGATTACATACTCTATATTATTAAGATACCAATTCTTCTGATCGGAACCCTATACCCCCTTACAGACAACAAATCGTCTCTTAAAATCTATATTTTTTCAGCCGAGATCTATGCAGTACCAGTCAAAAGAAACTGGTAAATCTCATACTTTATATAATCTACCTAGGATGTATTTTACCAGTGGCTTCGTCAACTAGCAAAAATAGATATAAAGTCGACAAATTTAAGAAACTTGCCCTTAATTTTATTAACAGATATTTCTATTCTGAGATTAGTCATATCGCGGAGCTAGTCTCTACATAAGTAGATTAAGTAGTTCTAAGTTTTATTCTGGAAGCAAATATTGCGAGCCTTCTATTCAAAACCAGGTGGACGGGGGTTTCTTACCGCCACCGTTCATAATGGCAGTGAATATACATTAGGGTGGGTCAATTTGTTTGCCGACCAAAAGTATAACAGAAACGTAATCTACGGCAAATTTTATGAAAATGTTGCCAAGAAACCATAGTTTTAAAATCAAAATCCAGCCCTCGATTTTTCGCTTGAAAATTTCTATACATATTACCGTAAAAAATCGACCCAAAAGCCATTCTTTTGAACCTAGATACCGTTCCATTTCGCTAAAATCTCACACATATATTCTAGATTACGTTTATTTTAGGTCGAAACTCCACACGGTTCAGTTTTGTACTAGGAGATTTTAATCATTTTAAAAGTAGGAATGGAGAATGTGTTTAATCCAACTATTGGCAATTTCTGTCTACATGCTGACAGTTCCGACAACGGTATGAGACTGATTGACTTTTCCGCGGCAACAAACATGGTCATTAGTGGTACAAGATTCCAGCATAAAGACATCCACAAGGCTACTTGGGTATCCCCTGATCAAAGAACTAAGAACAAATTGACCACGTGGTAATTGATGGAAGGCACTCATCCAGTGTAATGGACGTACGAGTGATCAGAGGAGCTAACATCGATTCTGATCACCACCTGGTAGCAGCAAAGGTTCGCACAAGATTGAGTAGAGCGAAAATCGTACGAAACCAGACGCAGAGGAAGCTGGACATCAGAAAGCTGCAATTACCAGAGGTAGCCACAGCCTACTCAAGGAAGCTCTCGCAACATTTGGCACAGAACCCACCCCCTCCCGATGACGATCCTGATGCGCAGCAGAGTCTATAAAAACTGCCGCAAAAACCGTACTTGGTTTCGAAAAACCACTTCGCAATAAACCGTGGTACGATTAAGAGTGTCGCATTGCAAATGACGAAAAGAACGCTGCACGTATGGTAATGCTTCAGTCAATTGCAATGCGAGCTGCAACTGAGCGGTATAGGGAGAAAAGAAAGGAGGTAAACCGTCTCTTTAGGCGTAAGAAACGGCGGTGGAGAAAGCGCGAGAGTGAGAAAATTGAGTCATACAGAAGGAAGAACGAGCCCGAAAATACTACCAAAAAGTGAAAAACGGAACTAAAGGACATGGTTCAGGGCCCCCTTCTGTAAAGACAAGGACGGAAATCTCATCGCAGATGTACAGAGTCTGTTGGGAACATGGAGAGATCATTTCTCTGCGCTATTGGTACCTGAGATATCTAATGACGAGACAATCGATCTAAATTTGGACGACGACGTCGATTGCCTCCCTCCTATCCAAGACGTGGTCAGAACAACTGTTGTCCGGCTTGAGAACAATAAAGTCGCAGGAGCCGATGGATTACCGGCGGAGCTGTTTATGGTTAGCGGCGATGAGCTGACAGAGTGCTTGTATCAGCTCATTAGCAAACTTTGGTTAGATGAATGCGTCCCCGGCGAATGGAGTGTCAGTGTACTATGTCCAATTTAATTTTACCCGACTGTTTATGCCAACTACCGTGGAATAAATCTTTTATCAATAGCATAGAAGGATATATGAAGTATAATGCGAGAAATGCTAAAACCAATTATCGCTGACCTGATTCGACCACACCAGTGTGGTTTAAGGTCTGGAAAATCGACGACTGACCACCTATTTCACGCTATTCCAACTCCTGGAGAAGACGCACAAAAAGCAAATCGACACCTATCACTTATTTGTCGTTATAAGGCGTGCTTCGTTAGTCCGGTACGGGAGACACTCTGCGAAGCACTGTCTGAGCTTGGTATTCCTGCAAAGGTAATACGCATTGGCAGGATGACCTTGGACGAACACTAAAGCCGCAGTGAAATTTGGGAAGGATCTTACCGAACCTATCGAAATTAAGCGAGAGCTCAGGCAAGGCGATACCCTATCGTACGACCTCTATAAAATCTTAATGGAGATCATTATGAGAAAGGCTGCAGTCAACATGAATAAAATCATCAGCAGCAAAAGTCATATGCTGCTCGCGTATGCTAATGATATAGATTTCATTGGGCGCACAATTAGAGTCAGCAAAGGTGGGTCTGACTGTAAATGAGGACAAGACAAAGCTAATGGTTTCGAAAGGCAGGGCCCCGGCGCGTTTAGATCTAAGGGTGAGCTTTGATAACCATTACAATTTCGAGATGGTGGACGAACTTATATACCTCGGATCTACGGTAATCAAAAACAACAACGTCAGCCTTGAGATAACGCGGAGAATTGTGCTTGCGAATAGATGTTATTTTGGGCTAAGCCAGGACTTTAGAGATAATGCTCTCTCTCGCGTAACGAAAGTTTAGCTATCCCAGTCTCTCATATATCCTGTCTTGCTTTATGACGCAGAATCCTGGGTCTTATCGCAAGCAGACGAAACATCTCTAGGAGTCTTCGAGAGAAAAATAGTCTGACACAAATGGCACTATAGTGCACAACGGAGAGTATCGGCGACGCATGAACCATTAGCTGTATGAGCTTTATCCCCACATTGACATAGTTAAGCGGATCAAAATAACGCGATTGCGTTGGCTAGGCCATGTCAGTAGAATGGATCAAGACGAACCAGTACGAAGGGTTTTCGAAACCAAACTCCAAAGAAGATGAAAAATAGGAAGACCAAGACTCCGCTGGAGGGATATGGTTGACGAATACTTTCGTACACTTTGTATTATCAATTGGCGAGATAAGGCAAAAGATCGAGGTAGTTGGCTAAATATATATTCTTCGTTTTGAAAGGTCCCTGACTACCCCGGGGTTTTTCGAGACCGGATAAACTTTAAACTTAAGTAAGAAAGATATTTTTTTAAAAACTAAAACGTTCAGAAGTCGTTTGTTAATTTTCGTCTCCAACATTTTATAAAATACATGGATACATGTAAGTTTACTATCGTATAAAGCAAAACTAGTTACTAACAAAAAAATACCACATCTTTGAGCACTTTGTAGCACATATTAGTAGTTGAATTGCCCTTTAGGCGATTATTAACAATTTTATTAAAATCTTCTTGTAAATTATGTGAATTTCTTACTATTGTCCTGAAAATTAAATAACCTTAATTAGAAAGTCCGGATAAACAAGGGATCACTGTATGCATATTAACAATTTAATTATAATACTTCTTAAATTGTATTTGTTAAATTGTATTATCTCTCGCACTATAATAAATATAAATTTGCATTAACAAATAAAAGTACCACACGTAACTATAACTCAATCACAGTAGCGAAGGCCACTCTACAACACCAGTGCCACGGAGAGTGTTAGTGGTCGCTAAATCCAAAGTCATCACATATTGCATTTAGTTGTCCTCATATCACTATATCACCATAATATCATATATTATTTTAATTGTTTTGCATATGTCACTTGTCGACGAGAGTCATGCTTTGGACATATCCCAGTTGCAAAGCCAATCCATTACCCATCAGAGTGAGATATTAAATGCTACAATAATATCGTAAATCATGCAAAAATCTCAGTGTTCATCGCTCACGTGAATCACACACACACATGTCTCCTTAACAGGGTATATGTATGTATAAATAAACAAATAGTCATTTATAACACATTCATTTAATTATTTATTTTGGACTTGTGTCCTTCTCTTTCAACGTGAAATTTTAATAATATCAACGTAGAAAAGCAGCGCCATCTTTCGATGTCAACGCTATGTATCGTCAGCATCAGCGACGACACCCACCGCTGTTTTATATTATATTTAACAAATTAACACGTATTTTCGCTCAGACATACAACCGGTGCATTTTTTCGTACAAACGTACATACATACATATCCATATATGACCATTTATCGGAAAGACTAATTAAATTATTCACATATTGCGTCACCACAAATGGACATAAAATGGAACATTGGAAAAGAAAATGTTGAAAAAAATCTGTACTTTTTACCCCAATTGCAACAGTTTTACAACCAGAAACGCACCATAAGTTTTGTTTTGCCGTTTTGATACTGGCAGCGCTGCCTGTTGATCTGAATCTCAGTAAAATGAATGAATATTCTGACCGAGGTCAGTAAATATTTTGTTCAGTGTATGTTGTATTTTGTGTATGTATTATTCTGCACGACGCGATGATATTAATAATGTTGCAATGATAGTTAACGTTGATGACTTTCACACACTGATTCAACAGACTCTCCGTAGAAATTCTGATTTTGCAAAAAATAGTATTTTAACATTTAAATGCGTGGTGTATCCTATAGGATACAACCAATACAAGTACCCTTATTTCCGCAGTTCTTAATAAAATAAAAGAAGGATCTTGTATCGGATTTTTCAATAAGAGAGCTACAAAAGTTTTTTTTAAATAAAACAAAACCGGTTTTAGATACCAATGAAATTCTTTATTCCCGTGAAAGTACGTTCGATGCCACCACGGGAACGCTTGCAGAAGTCCAGACGCTGAACCCAATTTTCGACGGTTTTCAAGCATAAATCGGCCGATACTGCTGCAATTTCACGTTCGATTTTCGTACGAAGTTCATCAATCGTCGCTGGCTTATTGGCATAGACCATAGACTTGACGTAGCCCCACAGGAAATCATCTAACGGCGTCAAATCGCATGACCGAGGCGGCCAATCGACTGGGCCATTTCGTGAGATATCACGTTCACCAAACTTGGTTTCCAATAAATTGATTGTGGCATTCGCTGTGTGGCTTGGAACCACATGTCCTCCAAGTCCATATTATCCAATTGGGGCCAAAAATATTCGGATATCATTGAACGGTAGCGATTCACATCCACACTAATGTGCCGGTCTTGATCATCACGGAAGAAGTACGGCCCAATGACTCCGGCGGCCCATAAACCGCACCAAACCGTAATTTTTTCCGGATGCAATGATACTCATGGATTACGTGTGGATTGCTGTCTGACCAATAACGCATATTTTGCGTATTGTCGAAGCCATTCAGCCAGAAATGAGCCTCATCGCTGAAGATGATATAATACAAATACTCCGACATCCAGTTTCAAAAAGTCTTCAGATTTATTTCCTTCTGAATTTCATCATCCTTCTTCCTTCCGAATTTCAACATCCTCAGAATTTCAGAAAATAATATGAAAAAATGATTGTAGGCAATTTAGAAATCAATAGGTTCGTTTCAGAGGAGATTGTAGCCTCCCTGATGATGTAAAGTCATTGGTGACTCCTTATGAAGTTTGGAGTTATTTATTTCCGCAGAGCTTGGAAGAACTTACAGTTGAAGAAACTCTCCGATCTGCTGGGGCGGATGAGGGATTTTCATTCAATGTTTCAGACATACGCAAATTTATCTGCATTAATTACACTGTGCGACACCACAAAATTGAGGGGGTTTTGTCAACGGAGTCTGGTAGAAAGGCATTACAAAATAATATACGTGTGTCCGCGTTTTGCCAGATCTGATCAGATTTTTTTATGGGGGCTCAAAGCTTCCGCCCCTAGGAACTTTCCTGCAACATATCGGCATGCAAAATTGTGTGTTCCTTACTTCTGAGGTACAAAATATGTTCAGAAGTTTTATAGAAAAGATTCAGATAAACATTTTTGTGGAACAAATTAATTGTGGAACAAATTAACAATTTTTAATTTTTTTTTGAAAACTCGCAAAAAACTGCTCCAAGTTGACGGGGGCGTGGTCAAAATGTTCTACAAAAATTATCGCCATAAAATTTCACTATATGTGTCCGAACACTCCAAAACACAAATCGTAGCCCAAGTGCTAGATACAAGCTGAAATATTGTAAAATTCATTATATCTGTGGTCACAAACAATAACAGCCTAAGTCGATTCTAAAATTTTTCAGGGAGAGCAGTTTAAAGTTTAATATCTTTACTGAAAATCAGGAGTCGGAGCTTTTGTGATAACTTTGTTACAGATAACAAGAAAACGAATTTTTGTACATACTTCTTCACAAAAAAAGAGTTGCTTATTTGAGAACGGTGACTTTGCAAAATATTTTTTAAATTTTGTCCTAACTCGAATTAGGCTGTTATTGTTTGTGACCACAGATATTATGTGGACTATTTTTAATGGAAACAGCAAAATGGCAAAATTCATTATTAACCCTTAGAAGGCTGTTAGTTTTTTCTTATTAAAAAGTTTGGTAGAAAGGAAGGCACTGTAAAACTAGGTCCTAGATCACAAATTTGCAAGATTAAAATGCTCATATGGGAGGCGTCGATCTGATGGACAACTACATGAGTCGCCATAAAATCGCTATGAAGAACATAACTTGCGTCAACGCCTGGCTGCTCTACAAAAGAATAGATAATGACAGACTAGATGTAAAAAATCTGAGCTTGTTTGATTTCAAGCTGGAAGTCGCTAATTCACTCTTTGGGTATAAAAGTACACTAAAAGATATTACATTACGTGGACGTCCGAATCTTAAAACGGATATTCAGGACAAACGCCGTAAGCCAAATACGCAGACTCCGCCTCCGAAGAATGTCATATTTTTGTTATATTTTTTAAAATTGTAATACCATGAAATTGTATTTGATTTAAATTTTAATTATATGGATTTCATTTCTTATTATTTTAATAGTAATTGAATTTTTAATGACGTTTTTGTTTTGTTTATCTCTCTCTGATTGAAAAATAAATAAAAATTTGATTGAAAATGAATTAGATTTACATAAACTTGAAATTGATTTTCATTTGACTAAGAATTTCCAGTTACAGGGGAAAGCGCAATGTTTTTTCTCAATAAAATCGTAAAATAAAACTTTTTTGCAAAACGCAAATGCAGATGTCCCTCTTATGTTGATTATTATAACGTTGTTTGAAATTCTGCAACTCTTTTATTTCAACTTCGGACAAACACAGGTGAGAAAACCAGAGAATATCTCTAACTCAATAGGATATCTCTAACACAACATTCTCGTCTGTTTTTCTACTCTCCACGCATTTCTTGCTATTTATTCGACTTCTCATCCCTTACAAAATCGTATAAATTGTCAACTATCTAAGCTCTAAACAACCCATTATCAATACAGTCCACAACCCTCAGCTGATCACAGCGACAACAGCTCAAGAGATTAATCTCCCATATTAATCTATCCCGGTAATTACACTGTGCAACAGTGGGTCTCGGGCCTCATCCAAACCAAAAAATTTTGAAAGTAAAGTGGTATCACAAAACCCCGCTCGGTTTTGCTCCTATACGTAAAAATTTTTGATTTATAGGCCCAAGAAAATTTTGGAGGTGGGTCAGGGCCCTATTTCAGATTTTACTTTAATAAATCCTAAACATCTTGCAATATTGGGTTCCAACCTTTGACAATATTGTAGCTATTTTCCTATTTCACAATTCCCTCTAATATATTTCTAAGGAAAATTACACTGTTAATCGATTATTTCACGAAACGTCATGAAAAATTGCACTTATTCTATATATGTTTTGACATTTCTTGCCTGACGGTAAATAAATTGCGGTAGCTGTATTCAAAACAATTGTAGCTTATACATTTCTTGATAACTATCCTTAATACACTAATCAACAAAAATTATATTTAAAGCTCCATAATTGGTGTAGAAATGCTGCGTTTAACCATATTCTTTAAATATTCACCTATATGTATTCAATATTAAACAAATTATACATTGATTTCTTCTACAAAGTTGTAGTGCTTAATATACTTAACAATATTGACAAACACACTAATGAACAATAATAACATTTTGGGTTCCGTTCCGTCATTTTTGGTGAGTCATTTAGAAAATCGCGCGTGAATTTGCATGCGGCGGTATGTACTTCAAACGCTTTATTATACATAAGATATATTCTGAAGCACCAAGGCCGGCGGTGGACCCTTCGCAGGGGAGAAAACCTCAAAAGGAATCATTATTACAGAATTCAAGAATTTTTAAATTGTATGTGTTCTAGTATTTTCGATTAATTTTTTGCCGTAATTTTGAGCATCTCCGGAAGACCCACAAACCTGTGCAAAACACACTACATTTTAATGTTATTAGGTATTCGAATATATGTCGAAATACTTACAATGACAGAATGAATAGATCTGCGCGATTCATCGCAATTTGGACAAATTGTACCCATTTAAAGGGTTTTTCAACAGAGACGCTACAAAAGTGAATCAATAGGAACAGCAAACGACACCATATTTTTTCCCGCTCTTTTGACATTTCTCTTCAGTAAGATTTGCCATTTCATCATGGAAAGATATACGAGCCAACAGCGAGTTACTACCGAAATTTGGAGTCAGTGGCCTCAACTTTATTTTCATCGGAAAATAATCTTCAGCGATGAGGCTCATTTCTGGCCGAATGGCTTCGTCAATAAGCAAAATATGCGTTATTGGTCAGACAGCAATCCACACGTAATCCATGACTCATCATTACATCCCGAACAAATTTCGTTTTGGTGCGATTTATGGGCCGGGGGCGTCATTGGGCCGTACTTCTTCCGTGATGATCAAGACCGGCACATTACTGTAAATGCGAATCGCTACCGTTCAATGATATCCGAATATTTTTGGCCCCAATTGGATAATATGGGCTTGGAGGACATGTGGTTCCAACAGGACGGCGCCACACGCCACGCAGCGAATGCCACAATCAATTTATTGGAGACCAAGTTTGATGAACGTATTATCTCACGAAATGGCCAAGTCGATTATTTCCTGTGGGGCTACATCATGTCTATGGTCTATGCCAACTAGCCACCGACGATTGTCGGACTTCGTACGAATATCGAACGTGAAATTGCAGCAGTATCGGCCGATATATGCTTGAATACCGTCGAAAATTGGGTTCAGCGTCTGGACTTCTGCAAGCGTGCCCGTGGAATCGAGTTCCATACATAATGACATCGAACGTACTTTCACAGGAATAAAGAATTTCATTGGTATATAAACCCGGTTTTCTTTTATTTAAAAAAAACATTTGTAGCGCTCTTATTGAAAAACCCTTTATTAATCGAAATTATTTTTATTAAAAGTATTAACTTACTTCTATTTCGTTAATTGATTTTAAAGTCTAAAATGTATTCAACGTGACTTAAACTATAAAAGGCGACCGTAATTAGCTGATTTTTACTATTTTGCTGAATTGATATTGTTTATATGATTCCTTGGGTAAGGCGATTCCAAATCCGGAATAATTTTTGTAATAAAATGAAAAACTAGTGAAATATTTGGAGAAACTAAAATTGGTGTTTTACAAAAAAGTTATATTATTCTTGAAATCGGTACAGTTTCGAAATCTGTAACACAAAATCTACGTAAATCACTATACATATGTGAGGGATATTGTAACTACTAACACAATAATGGTATACGAGTGAGTTGAAAATTCCAATTCTAAAATAAATATGATGTGCGCGTGAGTTAAAAAATAGAGTTCTTAGAGTGAGTTTGAGTCAAAATTCGTTAAAACCACCGTCTCTACTTTGACTATAGGAATTTGTAGACAGATAACTTTTGTCGAATATCACCACCGGGCTAACTACTAAAGAGTAATCCCATAACGATGTAAAATTCTAGCCAGCACGGAGAATTTTGTAGAGTTTTGCATTTAAATAATCGTAGTTTAATTAATATGTCGTACCTTTTGGAACTAAGTTCCTTATCGCACTTTGCGGGATGGGGGCTAAATGTAAAAACATTAAACAACTTTTTTAACACTATTATGCTACAACCCAGTATTATCAACTAGATACGGTAATTTTGCTTTGGTTTGTGTCTAGACTAATATATGTTGGGAAATTTGTTGTTTAATGGGAAGTTTTCTAGGTGGAGCCTGTAACCAATATTGAGTATATCTTGTAGTTTTGAACCCAATAAAAAGTAAATTAAGAAAAGCCAAAGTGAAAGAATTTTTAAAAAGAACTTTTTCTTAAATTAGCGCCTTTTCGTAAAAACCGTAAATTTTCTCAAAAAACATACCTGTTCATATTCTAAAACAAAGTACCTGTTCTTCAAAAATACCTTATCTTAAAGAAGTACCTTTGATTAAAAAAAGCTAATTTTCTTAAAAACAAAACTAACTTTTCTTTAAATAGTACCTTTTTTGTTATACTAAACAAGTTTTCTTGAGATAAGTACCTACTCTTAAAAATATACCAATTCTTGAAAAAAGGACCAATTCTAAAAAAAATCCCATTTATAAATAAAATACCTTTTCATATAAAAATTCCTTGTCATAAAAGTACCTTTTGTTAAAAATAAAACAAAACCTTTTCTTTTCATTTCTTGAGAAAAGTAGCCTTTCGAAGACAATTTTAGACAATTTTAGATCTAAAATTTTTGTCTGGGCTTCTTTTGGATAAAACTTACTGTTTTCGAAAAAAATCCAAAAAAAAACTCAAACTTTGACCTTTACTATAACATATTTACTATGTATTATATTTAAAATTTAGTTCGCTTTTGGCAAATACCAATTTGCCCGGTCGCTGACAACATAATTTCATTATACAATTTGTTTCGCTCCAATTTTAAGCGAGTACGAAATTTCCTCTTTTAGTACAAAACGTCCTCCAGCTTCGTCTTATTTACCCCGCAAAAGCACATTCGTTCAATATCAACGTTAATTATTTTAATTAACGTGTAGGTGCTGAGCTGTATGCATTATTCAGATGCATGCATTATTATCACGTGTGTGTTTGGCATATTGTTTATGCACAGGAAATAAAAAAAGGTTGAAATAAATTTCAATTATGTAACCGCATTTAACAAAATAACAAATAAGAGTAAAAACTTTTTTTCACGAGTCACCTGTTGTCTGCGTCACATCTAGTTACTGCAGATATTGCATTGAATTAACTCTTCAGTAAAACAATGAAAAACGACGAAAAAATATGCTAAAATTAATTAGCCTCCACTAGAAAACAAACAAATTCATAATGCTAGTAGTCAATGTCAATGAAACACTACGCTTTTCAAGTTTGCGAGTATGTGATGATGTTGGAGAATGAGACAAAAATATGAAAAACATGCAGTGTATCCACAAATTATTGGAACAATTTGGTTTTTAACATTTTCCAAAAAAGTGATTTCTCGAATAACCCGAAACCCGGTTATTCGAAAATGCCGATTTTTTAACACTCTTGTACATACGAGTACATATCAATCAACTACACCGAAAAATTGTTATACACATTTTTCCGCAACTTCCTAATGAACTTCGTCTCGAAGCGATAACCGAAAAAAATTACAAACATGAGCTGAATACTTAAACAATAATAAAATAAAAAAAAATCGCATGACGTGTCATTGGACAGCCGGTTGGAACGACCGCTATATATTATGTACTAGTTAGTTCCAGGATCTTTAAGAAAAGGTACTTTTTGTAAAATAAAAAACTTCTTTTAAAAAAAATATATATATTTAGGTCCTTTTTGTAAGAATATGTATTATATTTTCCGGAATATGTATTATATAGGTCCTTTTTTAGAGAGAGGTACTTCTTTTATTAAAAGATAATGTTTTCTTTAAGAAAAGGTACTATTTGTAAGAAGAAGTGCTTTCTGTAAGGTAAAGCATAAGAGTATGACTTTTTTTTCACAAAGAACTACTTTTGTAAGAACAGGTACTTTTTAAAGAAGTGGTACTCTTTTTAGGAAAAGGTTATTTTTTAACAAAATTTACTTATTTTCATAAAGCCTTCTTATCTCAAGAATAAAAGGTAATATTTTCTTTTTAAGAAAAGGTACTTTTAAGAAAATGAATTTTTGTAAGAAAATGTATTTGTTATAACAAGATATTTTTTTGAAGAAAAGGTTTTTTTTAAGAAATGGTAATTTTTTTTAGAATTTGCCCTTTTTCAAGAATAGGTAAATTTTTAAGAGTATAATGTTCTATTAAATGGGACAAAATTAAACCATAGACACAATGTAATATTTAAAAATTATAAAATCGTAAGCAAATATCGAATTGATGTAACAAGGAGTGGGGGAACTGCTATACTAATCAAGAATAACATACAATACTACACTTCCGGGTTTTATGGTCCTTTTCCCGCGAAAGCTGAACCAAGAAGAGTATTAATATATACGCAAGAGTATAAGTGGGCTGGTCTTACAGGTACTTAAATTAACCATAAGGCATATATTCCCAGTACAGTCTTAGGACGTTGGGAGAGAAGACAAACTCTAGAATAAGATATAGAAAATGTTAAATGAATATATGGACAAATAAAATTTAAATTCTAAAAAAAAAAAAAAATACAATACTACAGTCACGATAACAAAAGTAGATATTCGCTAGATGCTTTAGAAACATGCGCCATAAAAATACCCGTTGACTGCGACAACTTTTTCGATATTACATGTGCGTACTAGCCGGCCGGCAATATAAATTCAAATCCAATAAATCCAAATTCAAATAACTACTATTTACTAGCGGGACACTTGAACTGGAAGCACACAGAATGTGGTAATACTGTTAATAACGCAAAAGGCAATAACCTAAAAAAAGTCAACATCGAATTCCTTACACTTCCAACATGTTCAGCGGAGCCCGCTTTCCTTAGCCGTAATTATGTCATAATGCCTTCCATTGAAACCAGCACACTTCCCAATGGCATGACTATCACAAAGAACACAACCCTCATATGTATATGTTCCTGACTACAAATCTAGTAATAATTACCAAATCCTAAAAGTATGCAGAATAATACTGGGTTATAGCATAATACGGTTAACAAAAACGTTGTTTAAAATTTTTTCATTTAGCCCCCATCCCGCAACGTGCGATTAGGAACTTCGTTCCCATATAAATGATTTCCCATTACATCCCATAAAGGGATGAGGGAGAGCTTCTCACAACCAGAGAGCTGTGCGTATTCTAGTTTTTCTCCCACTGATTGGGAAATACACTTTTACACGGGTTCCGAACGGTATTTTGAGAAGCTTTTTCATGGCTAAATACTCGATAGTGTCGCCGTCACTATGCGATGTGACCGCGGTCGAAACAAATTTAAGGTGGTCAGAGCAGGAATCGAACACAATTTCTCATGCACAAGAGCCGAACACACTACCATTGCACCACTGACGGCCATGAATTACTATAAACTAAATAAGAATTGTCAAGTCAACTTACGCAAATATTCGCTTTGAACTACTTATACAGAATTTGCTGTTTTATTATGGATCGATATTTCCTCGTTAGCTTAAGATATTACTTGGACGTCTATTTCTTCCTTCAATGCTTAACATCGCATCGTTGCAGCATAACATCAAAGAGTTTCTACATTCACACAAAATCTTTATTATGTAGAAATGTTGCAAAGGAAGAAAGCCACTCCAATTCTGGTTATTTCTGTTCCATCTGCATTCATAAAATGGAAAATTATTACGAAATATGCGATTGGATTTTTCTATTTTCCATTTCAGAGAACTCATGATGATTTTACAAAATGATTTTCTTTCTTCATATAAATCAATTCAAGAAGGAAAATGAAATGGTTTAAGTAAATATTAACTAACTTATTTTCCTGCTTGGCATTGAGGAAAAAAAACCGATGGCTTCATTTTGAGATGAAAAATCGAATATATAGTATTCGGTATTATAAAGTATCTTTTGTTAGCGTTTTCTAACGGAGCTCAGCTCACATCACAAGTCTTTAGATGGATGGATGGTAGTTGCAGGGAAAAAGCATATTTTTTCTACTCTTACACTTGAATGAAAATGTAATTTTCTTAAGCACATAATTTTACATAATTTGAAGAAACCCAAGTTTCCTTTAATTTACTGGTAGATGCACTTAAGGAAATTTATGCAAATTCCAAAAATACATTCTTCTCTCACTCTTTCTTTGAGCTGTGGCATGTAGAATACTTTGCGCCAGACAACGATATCGCTACAACGAAGGCACATCAACAACACTATGGTTTCGCGAGTTATAGAGTCAAAACAAGAAATAATGGTAGGTACAGTGGAAAAAAAAATTTGTTGAAAATGGAAGATTCCGTTTAAATATTTGTATTTAAATGGGACGTAAATAAACTGAAGTAAGTAAATTGATATAGGATCTGTAATACTCCTAGTTGGGTTTTCTAGAGAATTCAAAAACCTGGGGGTTTTCAAAGAACACAGATTTTGATTTTAGGGGTTTCGAAATTTTTACGTAAACCGGATTCGTCAACACCGACGTTCATCACCCGGGTTCATCACCCGATCTTTCCCACGAAATGCAATATTTGTTGTTTTTACAAGAAATCTGTTTTGCAATATAACCTATTTTAAATAAGAAGCTATCAATATCTTATAAGACGATCAGAAAATTATTTTGAACTTGGATATTTCTCACAGAGTCGGTCTGAGAACAATTCTGGTAAAAAAATGGGCATGTAAACAAATATTGGAACGAAGTTCTTTATCGCTTGTTGCGTGATGGGGGCTAAATGAAAAAAAATTTAAACAACTTTTTTTTAACTACTTTATTACAACCCGTTATTATTATTATCAACTATATTGGGTACTTTTGGTTCGGTTTAAGGGGAAGTTTTCTAGCTGGAGCCTGTGTATTACATATTGTAGTTTTGAACCCAATAAAATGTAAATTTAGAAAAGCCAAAGTGCAAGACTGGCAAATCCATGAATACAACCCTCAGCATAGAATTACATTTGGCACCATACTTACTCTTACACTCGTATTTTTCACTTGGTTTGTGTCTAGAATAACATATCGGGGGATATTTTTTGTTTAATGGGAAATTTTCTATGTGGAGCCAGTTTATTATATATTGCAGTTTTGAACCGAATAAAAAGTAGAAAAGCTAAAGTGAAAGAAGTTTAAAAAATAAAATTTTCTAGTGCGTTTCCTTAAAAAAAGTAAATACCTATTGATTTTCTTAAACAATCTACCTTTTCTTTAAAAAAAAATACCTTATCTTAAAGAGGTACCTTTGCTTAAAGAATTAAATTTTCTTACAAAAAGTACTTTTGCATAAAAGAAGCAATTTTTTTTAAATTTTTTTAAAAAATTCCTTTTTTTTTTTTAAAAAGTACATTATCTTACTACAAATTGCCTTTTCTTTAAAGACCACCTATTATGGCCGGCGGTGGTGCAATAGGTAGTGTGCGCGCCTCTTGTACATGAGATGCTGGGTTCGATCCCTGCTCTGACCACATTAAAAAAATTTTGGTTCGGCGGCGGTCACCTCTCATAGTGACGGCGACACTATCGAGTATTTAGCCATGAAAAAGCTTCTCAAAATACCGTTCGGAATCGGTGTAAAACTGTAGGTCCCAATCAGTGAGTTAAAACTGGAAAGCGCACAGCTCAGTGATTGTGAGAACCTCTCCCCTGTCCCTTAACGGGATGTAATGGGAAACAATTTATTTTCTATTTATTTTTTATGTAAAACAAAATAACTTTCCTTGAGATAAGTACCTTTTCTTAAAATGTTACCTGTTCTTGAAAACAGGACCAATTCTAAAAAAATTCACATTTCTTAAAAAAAAACCTTTTCTTAAAAAAAAATCCTTCTCTTAAAAACATACATTTTCTTAAAGACGGGGGATATTTACATCGGGGGATATTTGTTTTTTAATGGGAATTTAAGTAATTAATTTTAAAATTAATTTAGAAAAACCAAAGTGAAAGATGTATAAAAAAACAAGATTTTCTTAAATAAGTGCGTTTTCTTAAAAAAAATTAATTTTCGGAAAAAAAAATACCTATTCATATTCTTAAACAGAGTACCTTGACTTAACAAAATACCTTATCTTAAAGAAGTACCTTTGATTAAAAACGTAAATTTTCTTACAAAATGTACCTTTTCTTAAACAAACAATATTTTTAAACAAGTATGTCTTCTTAAAAAGTACATTATCTTACAACAAATTGCCTTTTCTTAAAAAACTATATTTTCTTTAAAGATTACCTTTCTTTTAAAACAAAATAACTTTTCTTGAGATAAGTACCTACTCTTAAAATTATACATGTTCTTTCGTAAAAAAAAAGCATTTCGTCAAAAAAAATATAACTTCTGTTAAAAAAAAATAAATTTTCTTAAAAAAATTCATTTTCTTAAAAGTACTTTTTCTTGAAAATAAAATAATATCTCTTCGTTTCTTGAGATATGTAGCCTTTCTGAAATTAAGTAAGTTTTCTTAAAAAAATAACCTTTTCCTAAAAAAAACTATCACTTCTGTTTATTAAAAATTGTAGTTTTTCTTAAAAAAACATTAGCTTTTAATAAAAGAAGTACCTCTCATTAAAGAAAGGATATTTTCGGAAAAAATACTACATATTCTTCAAAAGGACATAAAAATAGACTTTTTTAAAAAAATACATTCAATAAATAAAAAATTTCTTAAAAATTTTTTATCATTTTACAAAAAGTATCGTTTCTTAAAGTTCTATTTAAATTACAGTATTTTTCGACAGGCGCCTTAGGCGTGTTGGAACTAACTAGTACATAATATATAGCGAAAGGTACTTCGTTCCAACCGGGTGTCCTCTGACACCTCATTTAATTTGTATTAATATATATATTATTATTAACCAACATGTTAAACAAATATTAGCTAAGTTAGGTTATTGTATAAAATTAGTTGGGAATTTAAATTTTTAACGTGACCTTTGCCTTAAGTGTGCTTGCTTGTAATGGTTAAGGGAGATTGAAAGCTGGTGGATATTCAGGCAGCCCTCAATTCTTTAATCTTTGCAAATTATAATAACTCTGTATAAAAATATGTAAGTAAATCCCACCGGTAAGCCGAGGAATGAATCTCGGTCTCACCGGTTCACTGAAACCCGTCATATTAGCAAAGACGGATGGACGGTTTGGATATAAATAAGTTAATTTATTTTGAATTCCCTAGTTGATTTTTTTTATCTTTAACATTATTTTTTAGATTATTATTTAACAATTGTAAGAGAATATACTCCCGCGAAGCCATAAAGGTTTGTCTGCAGGATGTGGTACAAAACAATTTATTTCAGTTCATAATGAAAATAATATGTAATAATTGACAGTTCAACTTTAAGTCGATTTATAATTCATATCATATTCATTATATTTAAATAATATATTTTTTTTAACTGTTTTTTCCTAGTGTATTCATTTCTAATACTTAAAATACTATTGGGCATCATGTTGAAAATTGTTGGCAATTTAACTTCTAATGTGTTTCTCCCGTAGTTATTCTTGAATTGGGGTACTTTATATCTTCTGTAACTAACCTCTTCATTGCTGTCGCCGGAATGGGGTGGTTCTTCTTCCGCTTGAGTTTGTACATTTGATTTGTCAGTGCCTGATGACTGATATACGACATGTTATGGTAGAAAAAGTAAACAAAAAGGAAAAGAAAACATTCATTAACACCGTTAATTGTACCTTGACGTCTAGATCGTTCTCGGGGGACTAAGATGGAGAAGTCCCCATTGGCTGCCCTCCCCTCTCATGACTTTTCAGTCATTCCATGACAAATTCGTAGCCGACCGATAATGAATAAGTCCCTAAATATGGATACCCGGCTATCAAAACAAATACTATGGGACTATAATTTCAAAATTTAATAACACAAATTTTATTTAACGAGATAACATATAAATTTTTAAACATATCTAAATGTGTACCTTAAATATTATCATGAGAAAACGAACAGGAGGAACAATTATGAAAACAAGTATAATTTCTATTTAATTTAAATTTTATTTAATTTTAAATTAATTCGTTTTTTTACTATTTTTTTGTTTTACTATTTTTTTTTGTTTTCCTCTTAAATTTTCTTTCTATGTATTATTATTATTATATTGAGATTTGCTTTTCTGTACATATAATAAATTTTTTAAGGTTATCTTAAGGGCGTCTTACCTTTTCAGTTTTTTTATTTATTCAGTTTTTAATTTATTTTTCAGGGTTTTACGATGTTATTACCATTACATGAAATATTAGCACACAAAAATCTCGTAAAATATTTCGTGAGACACTGTACACAGGATTTATATTTTACATATATTACACGACAATCACGTTTACATACAACACCACATGTAGGCGTTACGTCAGGTTTTTTTTAGTCTTTTGTTTCGTATTTTACTTAATTTTTTTTCAAGGGATTTCCTAGCATTCTACGCTGAAAGAATGACGCTTCGTCGCATGGATGGACCATTTTCGTTAATGGTTTTACGCTGATACAATGAAAAGTCTCGTATATCCGACAATTTGGTAGTCGCTGCAACGGAAAATTGCATACATGATTTCTTTGACCATTTTCCATTTGCGTGCTGCAACAACTTATATTTCGTCCTTGCAACAATTTTATTTTATTTGAATTTTGTAGAAAAATGGGTTAAAAACTAAAAAAGTAAGTGCATGATATTTAAACTATTGATATTTGATTTATATCTTCCTTTTTAAAGTTTATGTTTATTATTTGCCAACACGTTTTGTTGATGAAACAATTTCGTTATTGCAACGAAACTAACTTTTCTGAAGATAAAGAGAGAAAAGCAGTCAAAAAATGTGCGAGCGTAAAAAATAGGCCATCAAGAGAACGTAGTGAGCGTGAATGCTGGCTCACGTACGCATCTTAAATCAGTTCTTTTGCAACAGCCGAAAGTGGTAAACAGAATGCAAGGAGCAACATGACAGCAAAGAAAGTAACGCAGAAAAACTACCCCGAAATAGAATTTCAGAGAGACATAATTAAATTCTCCTTGCAAAACACGAGTTCGGTGGAGTATGCGGGAAGAAGTAAGACAACAATAAGAAAACTACATGTAAGACTGTGACACAAAGTAAACACAAAAACAAATCGTGTGCACAAAGTCTTAAAAGCAGAGAAAAATATAATTCTGCTCCGACAATCGTGGTGAGGATTGTAAATCCAGTCGCGAAACAATCGTGATCGTGAAACACACATTCAAATGCTAGCTGGGTTCTCATACATTTTGCGATTGTATGCGTTATATGCATTCCCACTCTCACCATGAACCGGTGTTGCCAGTAAAATGTCATCTCAAATGCCCAATTTTAAATTTTAAATCTCCAATGAACAACTTATTGTTGATATCATTAGTTGAAATCATAGCTGCATACTAGAAATAAATTTCCAAAAATTACTGCAAAAATAAATAATTTTGCTTAAGTATTTTATTTATTTTGAAAATAAAGTATAAATGTATACTTATAAATAATGAAATACAATAAATAAATAAATTTCATTCACAAACCAAATATTCCGGTTTGCCAAACTAATTTTCTGAAAGTAAAAAATTTAATTCAAATTGCCCATTAAACATATTGGTAGGGACAAATTATATTCTGTGGCAACGCTGTTTTTAAATGGCAACCGTTAACAGACCCTCCCTGGTTGAGTGCTCAAACGAGACTGACCAGTGTTGTTTAATTCTCTACAATGTGTGTGCACATGTACGTAATATAAGAGAAAACAAAACGGCGCGGCGCCCTGAATTTGCCTATCACTGCTATAAATCCATAGAGTAATACTTAAGAGTTTATATTACTCTCTTCGATGTCTCTTCATGACGACGACGTAGTAGTCCATTTCATAGAGTTTTATTTGCTGCGGTATTTTACCAATTTTACACTTACTTTCGTTGGACATAAAACGCACAGAAATGCGTATTTTCGTTCAATACAATTATACAATTTAGCTGTCATTAGTATCAATAAACACAATTTAAAATTAGTTCCTGCCTTCGTTGGTCTCTCATTCTCCATCATTTCCCTAGTACCTTTTCGATCAGCTGTGCCATGGCAAAATGAGTAAGGTAAACTCGTTAGAACAGCTGATTTCAACATATTTCTTGCTTAGGTGTTTCTCTTATGTTAAATTCACATGCATTTTGTTTGTGTACTTTTTTGTTTACTTTTACAGTAGATACACACATGAAGAAAATTTGACAGATTATGGACAAAGACGATTTACAATTAGACGACCAGAAGATGTGCGCAACTTGGCAACCCTGGTAAAAGAGAACCAAAAAGTACTAGGAGTTCACTCAAACGCATTTCTCTCTCGCATCATATCTTGCTTATTTCATACTTTTGGCATAGTTTATGTAATTCTACTTCAATATGGTTGGAATTTGTATAGTTATATGCAATAACACTGTCAAAAAGCTGCTCGTGTATTGAAATATTCAATGCAGAGAGTAAGAGAGAGAGTAGAGAAGTACTAGGGTTTCACTCGTTTTGTTTGTTGGCATTTGAGTGAAGAGAAATTTTGACTGTCTACTTGTACATCGTTTTTGTTATGGACACCAAACAAAAACAAAATGCCTGTGTTTGTTGTAACAATTCCTAGTGCGTTTACCTTACTTATTTTACCATGAGCTGTGCCATAGAAACCCCCTGATAAATCGCAACAAAATGTTGGTGTTTTTTAAACATAATTCGGTCGCGCTTGTTTCGTTGTATTGGCATGTACATATTTGGATTCGAAGTCAATGAAAACGAAGAAGTCAAATGAACAAAGTGTATCAAGTAAGACGATTATAAACAGTAACAATTAATGTAACGAACAATGAAATGAATCCAATCGAAATTTTAGCAAATTTGTTTAAAATAAATAAAAAAAACAGTTGAAGAAACTGCTTACAGAGCGATCACTGGCGTAACGACGTGAAGATGTTGCGCTACAATTTAATGACAGAACCCTCAACACAACAACAATTGCATATCTTAAGAAAACAATGATGCGGTTCTATGTTAAAGGAAGTTTTGACCATAGATCATTTGCTGTGATGAACCCCATATGGGAGTAGAGCTCATATTCATGGTAAGTACTTATTCACACATAAGTAGATATGTACAAATCGTAAATATAAATCTTAGTAATAAATTCCTCATATTTGCTTTTAATTGCAGGACCTGACTACAACGGCCACAATAACACTCAACCTCTCGACTACCATAATCTTTTTCCAGACGAGTGGGATGAATGGCTATAATATATTTAGCAATTTAAGACCATTCTCGAAACAAAAATTCAAAAAATTGTTATCAAAACACCTGTAATGTAATACTAGCAGTGTATTTATGTACAATTAGCAATTTATAATTTCAATGCAAACAATGAACCAAAATCATAGCAGCAATGAAACAAATTCATCGCAGCAATGAAACAACTTCATTGCTGTAATGAACCAAATTCATTGCAGCAATGAAATAACTTCATTGCCGGAACGACACTTATTCATTGCAACAATGAAACAAATTCATTTCAACAATGAAACAAATGCATTGCAGCAACGAATCAAATTCTTTGCAATAATGGTTCAAATTCATTGCAGCAACAACTATACTTTCATCACAATGATGAACAATTTGCAGTTGATGAACAAATTTTCGTAGCGGGAATGAAACTGTACGTTAGCTAACTTTCGATGACGAAAGTTTTTGGGGCGATGAACATTTTCCCCACTATTTTGCTGATAGTGACACCAAACTGGTAGCGTTTTCGGTTTGGTCGATAATAGAACTATGTTGATTTAGTTGCCGATAAGCCGCTTCTCTGCTGTTCCTCCCTATTTACAAACGAAGCCAGGTCACCACTGGTTGTAGCCACGAATTCTGTTCCAAGTAATTGGCTGTAAGATGGCTCAGCCGATTTCGGTGTTCTAAATCCTTTACGATAAAGTAAACATAAATATTTTGCCAAAATATTCATCGTATACAAGGGTGTAGATATGTTGCAATTAGCTAATTCGCAAAGCGAATTGAATAATTACAGACTCACTCTTACTCCTTCTTTACAAATCCGCTTTAAGTGAGTTGTCAGAGAAAATTTTTCTTAATTTCAGTAATTCAATTATTCGCAAAAATTAATCAGAATTATTTCGAAAAAAAATTTTAAATTAATATATGTAAAGGGTCCGCCAAATAACTTTTTTTTTTTGAAAATGCTATAAAAAAAAACTACTGAATATTTTCTCAAATTTCTTTTTTTATTTGAAAGTACAATCCTTCCGGTTAATAATGGAAAATACTTTCATTCAAATGGCAGCCTCGGCTGGCCATGCAGAAGCCTACACTATCGGTCCAAGTTTTAAGCACATTATCGATTGCGTGCAGCTGTATTTCACCAATGGCTTCACGAATATTGTCCTTTAAAGCGTCAGTTGTCTCTGGCTTGTCGGCGTAACACTTATCTTTGAGGGCACCCCACAAATAATAGTCCAACAGTGTTAAATCGCAGCTCCGAGGTGGCCAAACGACATCAGCTCTGCGGCTGATAATGCGATCTTCAAAAATAGGGCGCAAAACATCGAGTGTAGCTTCGGCTGTGTGGCACGTAGCGCCGTCCTGTTGAAACCAATATACTCCTCTTCAATTTTTGTGAAAAAAAATTCGTTCAACATGGCCCGATAACGATCGCCATTGACTGTAACGGCTACTCCTTGCTCATTTTCGAAGAAAAATGGCCCAATTATGCCTCTGGACCAAAATCCGCACCAAACAAGGACTCGTTTTGGGTGCATCGGCTTTTCAATGTATGCGTGCGGGTTTTCCGTGCCCAAATGCGACAATTTTGCTTGTTTACATACCCGCCAAGATCAAAATGAGCTTCATCTGAAAAGATGATTTTTTTTTGGCAAAATCGGCATCTTCTGTAAGTCGATCAGGCCCATTTTTCCCCTATTTCCCAGCGTTGTTCAAGCGTATACACAACCATATTCGTTCACCGGAAGGATAAAACTAATTATCTGTCAAATCAGACATGAGCTAAGTGTTACCATTCACGAAATAAGCACTAGTTGAAATAAAAGCGTTAGATGGCGGACCTGTTACTTAATTTTTGGCGTAAAACAAAACTAAACTATGGTTCACACAAAAATGCACCCATCGATTGTTTTACACCACTTTGAATAATTGTCGCACTCCGACTTATACCTCAGGTGATCTTCGTGCAATTGAACGAATCTCCTAACACTTCTAACCTAACTATCGATACCTTCAGTTTTCCAACAAGAGGTGTTATTTTCGGTAGCTGTCACTTTTGAAGCTTATATTCTTTGACATTTGACAAGTAGAAACTACGCCTTTACTAAAAATGGAACGATACACGATTCAACAACGCATTGAAATTATTAAAATTCACTACAAAAATGGTGAAAATCTTGCAGTCACAGTTCGCAAAACTAAAGCATTATTGGGTCGTCGTGAAGCACCTTGTCGGACGGCAATACAGAAATTGGTTAAAAAATTCGAGCTGTTGGGACAAGTTAGTGATGTGAAGAATAAAACCCGTGCACGTCGCTCAAGAACAACTGAGAATATTGGTGCTGTAGGCCAAGTGTTGAAGAAAATCCAGGTTTGTCCATTCCTCGTCGCTGTTTGGAATTGGCATTCCACAAACGTCATTACACCGTATTTTGCATAAAGACATGGGTCTTAAGGCAACATCGTCGTGTCTTTGCTGATTGCGTCCTGGAAATGCATGAAAATGATCCGGAATTCCAGCGAAAAATCATATTGACTGATTAGGCCCATTTCCACCTCGGTTGCTACGTCAACAAGTAAAATTGTCGTATCTGGGGCTCGGAAAACCCAAGAGTTTTTGTTGAGAAGCCTCTCCGGCGGGATCATTGGACCGTACTTTTTCGAAAATGAGGTTGGATCAACTGTTACGGTGAATGGATTGCGCTATCGAGAGATGATTAATGATTTTTTATGGTCGGAGTTGGATGGTATTGATCTGGAGAACGTTTACTTTCAACAAGACGGCGCTACGTGCAACACAAGCAACGAAACCATTGCTCTTTTATGGGAAAAGTTTCCGGACCGTGTTATCTCTCGAAGAGGTGATCACAATTGATCACCGAGATCTTGTGATGTAACACCTTGCGGCTTCTTCTTTTGGGGCCACGTGAAAGATAAGGTCTACGCCAACAGCCCAGCGTCGATTAAAGACCTCAAAGATAGAATTCGTGATTCTATCGAGGACATACGGCAGCCACTTTGCGATTTAGTTATGGAAAATTTCATGAAAAGGATATGGTCCTGGAAGCGTGGTCGTGGTGGCCATTTGGCTGATGTTTTTTTCATTATTAACGGCATACCTTCTTCTTTATTATGAAATAAACATCCGATCATTTATCTCAAACAACATAAATTTTTCTTTGAATACCAAAATAGCACCTCTTGTTGGAAAACCCTTTTATGTCAAGTTACCGTGAATTGTCAAATTTACCATCAAGCATTTGCAAAGTAATTGTGTGTTGACACATTAAAATGGATGGCTGGGAAACAAATGGAAGATCGAAAAGTAACTGTTTTAATAATCACTATTCTTCTGCAAGTGGCCGTTACACTTCCTTCAGGTCTCATTCTTGTGTTGTGTGGGTGTTCGATTTTCGTTAAATATGTGTTGTCTGCAAAAAATTCGTTGGCAAGTGTTAAATAATGGTTTTGGTAGATTATTGGTGCTGACTAATATTTGGTTTGAATTTCGAATTAATGTTGTATTTTGGTTTTGGTTTTCCTCTATGCTGATTGTAAATTAAACTAAAATGTTCTATGTTTTGCTTAGAAACTATATTAATTTCGTGGTTTTAGAAGGCCTAGAAATATTGATGATAATACTGAAATATTTAAGAAATTAAGTAAAATATGCATACCGTGTTCCACTGTAGTATTTTTACTTACCACAGCACAGATCTTTACACGCCATACCGAGTGATTGTCTGCCAGCTGTTGCAGGAAGGGAAACATACAATGTTTAGGTTAAAGAAACTGTGAAAAAATTACGGGTTTTAAGCAAACATACATTTATACAAAATTTATTTAGTTATAGCTAACCGAAATATGTAAGTAAAAGCCGGGAGTATCTCACACAAAAATATACATAACTGGCAAACCGACAGTGAGGCTGGTTGACGAAGGTGGTGGTGGTGATGTCGCTTACATACTATCAAAACTACTCCACGTAAGAATATTTACAACAGAGTCTTAGCATGTTGACTAGCGTGAATTCTTAGCTACTGAATGGCGTACCAGGTGTTATGTTCTTCTTTCAAAAATAAGGAAATAAATATAGAACCAACAAATAACTATTTCCTCTGCCTCCAAAATGCACATACACTATTCAATACTTATAAAGCGTAGTACGAACAGGGAACAGTACTGGTGGAAAACGAACACCATTAAATCGCTTAAAGTATGCTGATATTGCATGTAGAACAGGGATGTTACAAAGGATTATGCAAATGAATTAATATCATTTTTTGCAAAATACCCCTCTTAGGCTGTCATCCATTGAAGACAGAAAAACGTGCCAAAAATGGGATGTTCAACTAAAAAGTTGGAGGGGAATGCAGCGTATAAGCGCCACAAGAATTTAGATGAAAATATTAAAATTTTTTCCCAAGGCAGAATTTGTTTTTGATGTTACAAACAAAATTATCCAATTGTATACGAGTATCCTTTTTTTTTGTATAACTACAATCATGATTGCTGCTTATTTCCGTGTCTCACACATTGACTTGACGTCGTTTTAGGGATATTTTTAAAGATAAACTCAAGAAGAATAGAAAAGACGTCCTACAACAATTGCAATATGTTTAACAGGATATTCGTTTTAAGGATATTTTTAAAGATAAACACAAAAGTAATAGGAGAGACTGCCCACAACAATTGCAATCCTTTTAACGTATTAACAGATATGTGTACAAACCTATATGGATATAAAAAGGTATTGGAATGAAAATGTTTAGGTAAGAATTATTAAATTTGATGTGTGCACGGACTTTAAGGCTGGTCCGAGGGGTTTTTCAAAATTATCAATTTAAAGTATAAGTACTTAAACATAGGCATGGTTTAAAATAGTACAGAAAACGTACTCGAATTTAATTACATATATATATTTATTGTCCGAGTGGTGGTAATATTATATGTAGGTAATCCCAACTGAATTTAGAGTTTCAGGAAATAAAACGAGTTTGATAAGGATGACATTTAATTTTTCAGACCGCAATAAAATAACGGTGTCAACAAAATATTATATTTGTAACGGAATTTTACAACAAGTTTTTCCATTTAATCTTCAACTACAAAAACAATATACACAGGAAAACCGTTCCATCAAATGGGATCTAACGTAGAAATTCATCGCCCCAACATTAATATTCATTGCAGCAAAAGCAAAATAGGCTAAAAAACATTGCACAACTAAATTTTGTTCGTAAGCCATAGAACGGATTTGTGTAGTAAACCATATTCTTAACTTCGGTTGCCAAGGTATAATCCACACGAACATAACCTATTTGTTCGATATAACAATTATGTTATACCGTAATAGAGCAAGGGGTATCCATGACACATCAGATCGACATGGTTTGTACTTCAAATTTGATAGCGAACAGAGTAGATAGGAGTGCGAGCGGTAAGCAACTAGAAGCCAAAAATTAGGCAAAGTAAATTTAATGCTGTTTGATTGACACTAATGCCTGCTAAATTATGTTTCTGTTATTTGCATCAAACGAAAATGGCCATTCCCTTTTATTTCTGTCCGTAATATGCCCACCCAAAGGGTAAATTAAAATAGCAATGCGAAGTCGATGAAATGGCCTACTACCTCATCAACTTCAAGAGAAAATGAAGAGAGGGATAGCGGCTCTTGTCTATTTCTCTATGAATCCCTTTAATTTCTGTGCAGTTTGTTTCCAACCACAGAGAAAAGCACAACACCAACTCAATCCCAATGAAATTTGCAATAACCTTGGTGGCCTCAAGAGTAAATTACAATAGCAACTCGAATCAAAGACTAAATTACAATAGCAACTCGAACTCGATGAAATGAACTACTACGTCATCAAGAGAAAATGAAGAGAGGGATAGCGGCTCTTGTCTATTACTCTATGAATCCCTTTAATTTCTGTGCATTTTGTTTCCAACCACAGAGAAAAACACAACACCAACTCAATCCCAATGAAATTTTCAATAACCTTGGTGGCCGCAAGAAAACGCTTTGAGAGGGATGGAAACTCTTATTTATTTCTATATGTATAGATATCCCAGGCCATTATCAGTTTTCCGTCCTCTTGATGTAACCGAAGTAGATTTAAATTTCAGAGCGTTCGATTTGCGGTTGTATCTTTATCTATGATTTAATCAAGGGGTTTTTGTGGCACAGCTGATCGAAAAGATATTAGAGAAATGGATTATATGTAGACCATGCAGTAAACTAAGTTTAAATAGTGTTTTATTGATACTAATGACAACTAAATTATATTTTATATTTGCATAGAGCGAAAATACGCATTTCCTTTTATTTGTGACCGTATTATGTCCGACCAAAGCGTAAATTACAAAAGCAACTCGAACTTGATGAAATTTCCTACTACCTCGTCGTCATCAAGAGAACGTGTAGATAGATATAGCGATGCTTGTCTATTTCTCTTCTCTATTTCTCACCTCTTTTTAAAAATGTCAGTCAAAATTTCTCTTCACTCAAAGGCCAACAAACAACCCAAGTGAAGCGTTAATCCATTAAGAAATAGATACGTTCTCTTGATGACGACGAGATTGTAGGCATAGAGAAATATACAAGAGCCGTTATCTCTCTCTTCACGTTCTCATGATGACGCCGAGGTAGTAGGGTATTTCTTCGAGTTAATCATTCTCTGCTCTCTCTCTTACCCTCTTCATTGAACATTTCAATACATGAACAGCTTTTTGATAGTGTTATTGTATATAACTATAAAATTCCAACCATGCTGAAGTAAAATTGCATAAACTATGCAAAAAGTATGAAATAATCAACATATGACGAGAGAGAAATACGTTTGAATAAATTGTTATAACTTTTTGGTTCTCTTTTACGAGGGTTGCCAAATTGCGCACATCTTCTGGTCGCCTACATCTTGATCATCTTTGGCTTATGGTTTTTTTATTTTGGTCTATGGGACGAAACAGTGTGTCGTCGAGATCACGGGCTTCAATTTTAGGCAGCAAATAGTCCGTTATCACAGCGCGGAACGGGCTCACTTTTCAGGTAAATTGGAAATAATTCAAACATTTCTATTGAAGTTCCTACATTGGAACTGAACTGACGCCACTGGAGTCTCAAAATGCGAGCCCAAATTTGAAAGGCCTGCAAATATTTGTCTTAGCAAATATTTGTTTATATGTTTGTAGCGCTAGTGAAAATCTATAAAGAATATACGAATTCGTTTATTTTTACTCTTAAAATTCTCAAGATTTTTGGAAAACAATAGCAAGAACCACACATGGTAAATCAAGAAAGAAGTCGTTGAATCATATACAGTTTTTATTGTATACCTATGATTCGATCTGAAATTATTTCTTAGAAGAATATTTTTTCGATTTCCTTTCAGCTATACAGATCAGGAGGGTTTTTATGCAATTAGAAAAAATATAAGCTGTTGACACCAGGATTTGAACTCATGTTGGGGGGCGGACGATCGTTTTGAAGGCTGAGTCGTCTCATCGGCGACTTAGCGTTCTAGGCCAGGACCGTCTTGTTCACATTGTAACTAATTGCAGTTGTCGTCGAGGTTTCTCTCCTCTTTCGATTTCTCGTTTGAACGGCTTTATGAAATTACAAATATGCACTTGATCTTCTTACTTACAGTCACTTGTGCTGAAGTTTTCTTTAAACAGCAATTTCTTTACGTGGTTTATGAAGATAACTATACGTTCATTAATTTCATTAATACTGTAGTTGTCTGTCGTTTACATAGCATTCTCGAGAGGTATCGAAATTTGGTGAATTGTTAAAAAAAAATTATCTTTTGTCCTGTGGAGTCCAGACTCTAGCAATTTGACGGTCCACGACTTCACTCGGACTCCAATATTAAATAAAACCATTTTCTAAGGTATCATTTTCATTATCAACGAAATAATTTGAACTGCATAAATTTAACTCATTGTTGACTATATATTGACTAATATATATTTTCCATTAGAAGAAATATTTTTGTAAATTAAACAACTAACAGTTGATCACTTCAAAATACCATAAATAATTCAAAATAAATTCACTATTTAAAACGAACAAAAATGTTGAAGTTTGATTTATATATTTGTTATTATTGTAAATGTCTAACACTTCCGTTGTTTATTTACAAGTATAATTTAGATGTAAGTTGGAACATTTTTAACGGTACCAAGAACCTAACAATACATCGAGATATGACAGCCATAAACAAACCATTCTTCGCATGATAAACCAAGAAAAATTTATTTATATTAACCAAAAAGTCGGTAAACAAATTGTACTTTTCGGGCAGTTGGACTTTTGATGGAAATGTTACTTTTTACAACTCCAACTCTGAATTCAAACAAATTTCCCAGACTCCGACTCCACAGCACAGGACGTGCAAACGTCGCCTTTTCTTTAACCTAATTGTGATATAAGCATTGTTTTTTATAAGCATTGTAAGATTGTTCAAAAGCGCCTTATGTATAAAATTCCGGGAATTTTTTTAAGAACCCTATATTTGGGAATTTTCATATTTACTTTGAGAATTCCGGAATTGTTTCACGTGGAATTTTTAAAACTTTGATTTCAGGGCCCCCAGTGTGCGGTTCCAGTGGCGTCCGTAAAGTTACAATTTAGGAATTTCAATAGCACAATACCTTAGCTGTGCCATTTTGAAATTTAATTTGCTCGGGCATGCCATTTAGAAACAGCTGAATTGCAAATTTGTAGCAGCCTATAAATCACACAATCCACAGTTTTGTCTAGATGGACAAAATGACTGAACAAAATGCATTTGATGACGCCACAAGTTTTACACTCACTTATTGGGAAGTACGGGTTTACACCAGTTTCTCTAACTACTCCATATGTAACTAGTCACCTGCTCAAAAAAATCAACCAAATCCATAAAATCGTTCAAAAGTTACAACTTTAAATGGATTGACAAGTCTTATTTTTGCTCTTGTAGTAGAAATTTAAAAGTAAACGAATTTTTTGGCTTTTTTACGTTGTTATCAAAAAGTAGTTTCGAAAATTTAAATTGGGATTTGTTTTTTGCTTAAATATTTAAACAAAACATTTTTAGTTTTTTAACCCACCTTTGACCTCCTTTATTAAGCTCCTTACGGTCCTTTATTTAGAAAATGAACATTAGACAATTTTTTTATATTATTTTTTAATAATTCAAAATGATTTTTTTAAACAGCAAAAACAAAATAATACTAAATAATAAAAAGTTAAGATAGTTTTAAACAAGTTGCATGTAGGTAAGAAAAGTTAATCTATAATTAGGTTTTTTTTAATTACAAATTAATAATTTTTATATATAAAAGCCATTCATTTTTTCTCTGTCCTTTTTTTTTGGTAACTGCATTAGGAGTATATTTGTTTGGGCTTAGTCCATAATGTTCACAAGGCGGAGTTGTAATACATTTGATGCAGGAAAGGTAATTAATATATAACTGACTACTGTGGTCATTGGTCCAAATTATTTGGTGAATCTTCATTCAATTTGGTGCTGTATGTCATTATTTAAAAGTTCATCAAAGATTTTAAAATTTTCTTCGTTTATTAATGATATATTAACAACTGATTTTTGTTTAATAATATCCGAACATTTTGCGCCGAAATTATGTCTTTACCTTGAGTTACAGCACTATCACATAACCTTTTAACTGTACCGCCTATCCCGTCGGCGACACTTTTACCATGACCTGCGGTTGTAAAATTCCAGGTTGCGTATTGAATTTCGAGAGTTTTGCAATGATGTTGAAATAGGAAAAAATTGCTTTTGTTTTTATATTGTGTGGTAGGGCCATCACTTTGGAAGTTTATGTTTTTTACATTTGGTACATAACTTTTAACCAAATTTAACACCGGCTGCATGTGTGCCCAAATGCCAGCTGCGTCGTGTCAACAATAACAGATTTGTGCCACTCAATCAAGCAATCAATCAAGACGGCGAAGTTCATATAAAGAATTTAAAAAATAAAAATTAAAACAAAAAAAAAGAAATATTTGGGGATGCTTTTTAAGCTTAGGAAAATGTTTCACTTGTAATTTCAAGAATTTTCAAACTTTTTTCACGCCCCTGAGATTTTGAGTAAGGCATTGAAATAGCTTTCGGTTTATTATTGGCGTACACGTCTTACCTTACGGTATAGGGAGTCATGTCAGATTGTTATTGTTGTAATCTTTATTTCATTGATTATGAGGAAACGGCGAGATAACTTTTTTTAAAATTTTTTTTGTAGGTAAATGAAGATGTTATCTTTCGTTTGATATACATTTCATATTGGTTGATATCTTGCTAATATTTAAATTTCTCAAATGAAAATTGTTTAAACACATGCACTCAAACATATGTGTGGTGTTTGGTTGAGTGTTTGAGTTTGTAGCGTGAACACAAACTATGCTGCTGTTTCAGTTTGGACACAAACCTTCGGCTGTTGTTTTGATTGATGAAATATTGAAATTTCCTATATTTACTTATGTATTTAAATGAAACAAAATGTTAAATGTGAATTTAAATTTAACATGGATATATAATTATAAAAAATATAAATCAAATTGATTTGCGTCTGTTATTTATCATTTATCCTTACTCTTTTAATTTAAAAACATATTTATCCTATTTTTCCTACCATAAGCTTATGTATATTATCAAAAGTAACTATCAAATAAATAAATTCATTTGCTTATGTTATTTATCATTTATTGTTATATATGTTTTCTGTCTTATCGGATGGCGTATTCTACGTTAAACTTAATGGCCGTGTCTCTGACACAGCCTGCAGGGACAGTCCGTGGCCGAAGGCCTCGGACAACTGTCTGCTGTATTTTGTATTTCAATTGATTTGATGCAGCGGCTTGGATGTGCCATCGCAAAATGTCTGCAGATAAAAGTGCAGATATTTTCGCTTACAATGACTTTTATCACAATGTTATGAATGGAATCAATTATTTACATTTTGAAAAATTTGCCTAAAATTTTTGGAATTTAAAATTTTAAGACGCGCCCTTGACTCGGAGGTGTTATTTATGAAAAACTTTAACCCCAAAAAGCACTGGCCAATTTGAAATAAAATTGTGATTGTGCCCGGCGAAAAACTGCTGTTTTCAGAAAATGTACGCTGATTCACTCAATTTTTGAAGTGTACGGTATCACGCCCCTAGCTGAGGCACATTCAGATGTTCTTCCATTAGTTGTAGATTATTACATCAGCTATCGACTACTTTGATCAGAATTGAATTATATTAAGGCGTACACTTGCCATGGTCAAAAAACTTTAAAAATTAAAAAAAAAATCAAATTTGGTTTCAATTTTGGACCCCCATATATTTTTTGATCAATTGATAATATCGCAGCTCTGTTAAAGTGAGATTTATCACTAACATATAGTGACTCTACCGTGTGCTTGTTGACTTCTAAAACAAAAAAGACATGGACGCAAAATAAAAAAAATTTAAAAAACTTGGGTAAGTTTCAAGCCGTTTTTTCTCAATTTTTACATTTTAAATGGCTACAAATTTTATAGAAACAAACTTTTGGACAGAACAAAAAAATTGGGATGAGTTTTTTATATTATTAATCTTTCTGCATTCATAGATTCATGTAAATGTGTAGACAAAAGAAATGATTGCCAACTAAACTCAGGTATTAAGAGGTGCAAAACAAAAATATTCTTGCCCATATAATCAATATAATATAGTAAAAATATAGAAAATTAACGAGGCAAATCTCTGAACAACTCTGAACACAATGAAATCACTTGTCAAAATACCATATTTCGTTGCTACAGCAACGAAAACAACCTAGTCGATGTTGTTTTCGGTACGTCACCAAATGGCTAGTTTTTCGTTGCTGATCGGCGCCGTTACGGTTCTAATTTGCGTCGCCGATTTCTGGGACGAACTTTTTTTTCGTTGCAAATGTATGGAATTTCGTTTTCGTCGACGATTACGGTGTATGCGGAAACGAGCCTTAAGCAGGGATTAATTCCACGTTGTATGTACAAGACAGCCACATAAACATTGTGGACTCTGCCCCAAGCTGGGATTAAATTTCAAAAAATACAGAACATAAGTTTCTTGACAGTTGGCAGTTTGGTCGGTCATAAACTTCCTACTGGAACAAGTACCTCTTAAGGGGTCGACCATATTTCTATTCACAGAGCCATATACAAGAGTGTATATCCCCCTCCCTTCTTTGTCACGATGACGACGAGGTAGTAGAGGTAGGAAACAAACAGATGTAAAGGGAATGCGTATTTACGTTCGATGCAACCACCTATAGAGTAATACTTAAGAGTTTCCATTACTCTCTTCGAAGCCTCTTCATGACGACGAGGTAGAGGTCATAGAGTTTTATTTGCTGCTGTATTTTACCAATTTTACACTTTCGTTGGACATAAAACGGAATGGACATAAATCAAAGGAAATACGTATTTTCATTCAATGCAAGCAAAATAAAACATAATTTAGCTTTCATTAGTACCGTATAAATCAAACACTATTTAAACTTAGTTTGCTGCTTGGTTTGAGTCTGATTGCTTATCGTTCTCTCGCCCATCCACTCTGTTCTCTATTATTTTCCTACTACCAGTGATACCAAAGCTGAATGTACGCAGCGCGCCGTCGAACTACCAAAAGAGTGGTAAAACGCGCAAAAACACGAAAACACCTAGAAAAATTCCAAAAGTAGTTTCCAATAGGGAGCAGTAGATGTTGACAGTCCATGGCGGTTACATTGTTCGTTTTCCTGTTATTTGATATTCAGACATTTTTTACACGTGCGTATGATAAAACTTTTTTTGTCAAAATGGGTGTTCCCTTGTGACGACGACACTGATTTTTGGGTACATAAACAAGCGTTGCCGGATTTAGGATTATACCAATTATTACCAAATGGTCATGCACACGCAGAATGTCATTGTTTGGTCTGGATTGTGGTCCGGAGGCATCATCGCTCAGTACTTTTGCGAAGGCGATGATAGCATTACTATCACCGTCAATTGAGAGCGCTACAGATCACGCCATTTGGTTCAACCAGGATAGTGTGATAAGTGATACACAGCTGATGCTACAAAGGGTATTCTGAGCGACCGAATTTAGGGTTACCTCACGCAGAGGCGACGTGAAATGGCCCCAGACACCGTGCATTTTACCAAGTTAGACTTTTTCTTTTGGGGTTTCCATAAGTCGCAGATCTATGGCAATAAGCCAGCATTCAGCTTGACCTATGCGCCAGTTATGGAAAATTTTAGCATTTGGTTTCGCGTCAACCTCCGAATCTCCGCCGGTCATTTGAACGAGGGCATGTTCGTGATATCTCATAGTCATAGATATCTCATAGACATAGTCGACCAGCTGTGTTATGGATACCCCTGGTCTATTGCTCTGTGATCAGGTTTACTTCAAATATAAAATTTATCAAAGAGACGAAATACAACACGTTGTTTGCGAAAATATGCTTAAAGTTATGAATGAATAATTTATGTACATGTTTGTGTCTCTTATTTTTAGTCTAGAAAAAAAATTGGCTTAAATCTTTAATTTTTCTTTAACAGCGAGCGGTTGTTTTCCAAGAAGCTTTTATAATTATTATTAATAATACAATAAAATTATTATTTAATATAATTATAGTCGTGTTTTGTATTTGTGAATATTAATTATTAATGTCCATTGATAATTCAATAATTATGAGTATTTGACGTAAAAATCCCTCTAATTCTTAGTAGATAGTGCTTTTGGCGTTTGGAGCCACTTACACACCCCATCACATTAATGAGTTTGAGGACCTGTCACCACCTTGTGTCCGTATAAGAAATTAAAACAATTTTACATATGTATGTAGTATGTATGAGATTGTGACATGTACATAGTTGTTAGCTGCCATAAAATACACAAACAAATACAACAGCAAATAAAAATTGTAGAAAAAATGTAAAGTATCAATGTGTCCTCAAATGAGTCATTTGGTAAAACGTGACATTTTCGTATCGTAACTACCCCAAAT
Source organism: Phaonia tiefii (assembly GCA_963931995.1). NCBI lineage: Eukaryota > Metazoa > Arthropoda > Insecta > Diptera > Muscidae > Phaonia > Phaonia tiefii. The sequence goes on along the minus strand of OZ008367.1, from coordinate 101,656,366 downwards.
ACACGAGCAACCATATACTATGTATGTATGTGTACATACGAGTATATACATATGTATGTATGTAAGTACATCCAAAAGGTGAATTGACGAGGCCAGACCTTACAGATGGCCTTTGATTTCGTTTCTGAAAAGAGTCCATTCACATTATAACAGGGCTTGTACAAGGAGTCGTGCTTCCAGACCTTCCCTTCCGCTTCAAAAGGGTTCGATAAACTTGCAGCTTCACTTCTTCCAGTGGGTCTGCAACAGGGCTCTCCATAGAAGGCAACTAGAACGTGTTGCTATGTATATTGGTGGTCTCGAAAAAAAAGAATAGTCCAGTTAGAAAGTGTCTTATGGTGCTTTGCTACACAGTGATTCATTTTCGTATTATCACACATTTTCATTCAGCATGGTTGTTATGTGCGATGTATTTTAAAGAGAATGTACAATTAGAGTTAAAAAAAACCACTGCAATGTGGCAACCCTCAGAGAAGAGAACAACAAAAAAACGAGTGAAGCGCCTCGTTTCTCTGCCCTATCTCTTACACCCTTCGTTGATCATTTTAATACACGAACAGTTTTCTCATGATGATACAGTATCTAACTGTAGAAATTCCAACTATGTTTCTCTAAAATTCCATAGTATGTAAAATGTATGATATAATAAAGTTATGACGCGAGAGAGAAATGCGTTTGAGTAGGAGGTTTCTATGGCACAGCTGATTGAAAAGGCTCTAGGGGAATGATGTGGAATTAGAGACCAAAGAAGTCATACAGATTAGAGACCATGCAGTAAACTAATTTTAAAAGTGTTTGATTGATACTAACGACAGCTAAATTATGTTTACATCTAACGAAAATACGCATGCCCTTTTATTTCTGTCCGTATTATGCCAACCAAAGAGTAAATAACCAAAGCAACTTGAACTTGATGAAATGACCTACTACCTCGTCGCCATGAAGAGGCATCGAAGAGAGTAATGGAGGCTCTTTAGTATTGCTCCGTGGTTTGAGTGAATGGCGTCGACTTTTGGTTCTCTTCTACGGCTTTATACATCCCACAAATCAGTAACAATTTTTGATGTGTTAACATCTAAAGCGGCGTATAGCGACTAAATCTATCAAAGTCAGATTTTATGCTGCTGCTAAAACCAGATTTTATGCTGCTGCTAAAACCAGATTTTCTGCGACTACGAAAGAGAATAATGGCATGTCAAACAAAAATGAGCGAGCAAGAGACCAAGGAAAGAGTGGTGTGGCAGGGGTGAGGCAAATGAAATTGTGTCTATAGCGTATGTATTAACATAATAATGTATGTATGTATATGTGTCAGTTGCTGTTGTTGAACGCAGATATAAAGCATAGTCACGCAAAATTTCAGTCGACGTTATGGTGACACACGTATACGCCAGCTGCTTCGGACAAAGTATGTGTGATGTTGTGTGTTTGGTTGTTTCGTTGTTGTTGCTATGGCCAAATAAAGCGAGTCATTTGATGTCCAGCATTGCCCGGTGTATACAAAAAAAAAATATTATTTTTTATTTTCCAATGTAACATTTACTAATGTGTTCATAGAAATCAAACAGGTACCGTGTAGCAAAAAGGTGTTAACACATCATCCGTGAGTTCGAACACTCATTGATTTTTTTTTCGCTTCTTCCCTGGACAAGTTTCCACTTTCGTTTTTTGACACTAAATGAGCAGTTTTGTCATTCACGAGTGCATGAGAATCGCCCATCAAGCCAAAATATCAAAATATTTTAATTTTTTTGAATTACGGGTCTGGCAGACCGCCTTCTCTAGCAATGTTGCTCCAAATAGAAAAGAGCATGGAACACCTTGCACTAAAATGACTCCTTCTGTTAATTGAAAAGAAGTATAGAATGTGACTAGTAGGCCTAGAAACACCGAAAGAAGGCCTGGTATAAGGGTTTCTTACTCATTCTTTCTCTCGCTGGGTATTAATCTCTGCTAGAACATTTAATTTCATAACATTCGCATCTACATTGAAATGTCTATTCCTACCTTCCAAGGTTTTTTGATAATTTAACTCATTAGTATAACTACTAGACTAATAATATAAATGTTGTTTTACCAGTAGATAGTATACATATTCACGTTTATATGAAATAGTACGATACACATACGTGTATGTACATTACTACTCTTGGGAAATAAACTAACAAGATATCTACTTATTATAAAACGTAGGAACACGAAAAACATGTCCATCTACATGCACATGCACAAAAAAAGAGTATGTGCTTATTGATGAAGGGTCTGATGCAAATTTATTCTAATTAAGCAAACTCCTAATGTGAACAACCAAAATCCAAAATACGATAACTTGAAATATCCTGGTATTAATAAGATTTTTTGTATATTGTTATAACGTATATTATTCCAGAACACCAATTTCAGGATAACAATAACGCTTTAAAAAACACTCATAAAATCTTTGTGGTACTTTTATAATTTGATTAGTGCATTAAAAACCGAAACCGGTTATTCAAAAACTGGGCGGTTTCGAAAAACCGGTCGAGTTACTCGTTTTTCGGGTTTTAAATAATTGCGACACATCTGATAAAATCTGACGGCACAGACTTACTAATCTAACGACTTTTCAAATTTCTCTCTACGAGCACTAAACCCATCTGAGATTCACTAAAGACTGTCAACGAATTATCTCGGCGTATGTTTCCCGAAATAAGTTGTCCACTGGAAATTGTTGACCAAATTGTAGGACGGTAAATATACATATTCAATTGAATTTATAATACGTTTGAGTAAATACGTAACCAATTTTTCAATTAAATGTGTAATTGTGTTAACTTCAAAGTTAATCAAGAGTTAATTCTTTTTTCAATTGCATATATATATATTAGGGCGGGTCGAATTGTAGGAGGACGAAAAAATGTAAACAGGCTCATCGCGATTCTTGTTCTATGTGCCATTTGAAGAAAGTTTGAAAGTTAGTCCTATAATGAATTTCGAGCTCCCAGGTTTTTTGAAAGAGGTTTTTGTTTTAAATATTCAATAATCGAGTTAGATATTGGACTACAAAGGCAAAAGAAAATTTTATTTCCGCTAGTCAAGTGTGTATTTGGGGTTTTTTTGGGTCGACGAATCCATTTTTGAGCCATTCCCTAGACTTGAAAGCAAGAAAGATTTACAAAAATACCTCCGTCTCTAATATTTTCTAAAGTCGTGTTTCTGTTCCTTTTATTACTGAATTCAATTGAATTTTGTTTCATTTACATTTTATATGCTTTTATCCCTTAAGCTGAATTTGTAAAGAAAAACAATAAAGCAATGAATGAAATAATGAAATCAATATAGGTCGTGAATAAGTAAGTAACCTCGAAATTCATTTTAGAACTATGGTTTCTTCGGCACACTTTCGTCAAATGACCCATAGAACAAGAATAGCGATGAACCTTTGTCGCAAAAAAAAATTTGACCCACCCTAACATACAGGGTGATTCAGGAAGTTCCGGACAAATTTCTCCAGCGTATTCCTTGGCTCATTTCATGTAGAAAAGTCCACTAGGACCATGTCCGAAAATGCTAGTGTGCGAAATGGCAGCGGGTTCAAAATTTTCGGATTGGTGGTCGGAGAGTAGTAGGGTAAAGTTGCTAACGTCTGAGCCAGTTGGGCTTGTTGGAAAGGTCTTTAAGAGGCCTTTCAGAATCAATAAAAAAAGTCAAATCGCCGAGATACAGAGCTTTCGGAGGAGAAATGGATAAAAAATTCACATAACCTCAATTTGCTCAGCCAAATGGCAGGTAACTTATGTTCGTTTTTTCTGTTGAAAGATAGCCATGCCTCTTACCTTTCCAAAATGACCTAAACGGAGCCCAGAGGTCTTACCGTTCCAAAGTTAGGACCATTTTACTGAAATGCAAAAATTTTTGTTTTGGAACCGAAATAACAGCACACATTCGAAGTCCAATAACATTTTATATTTTATTTCAATTACATATCGCTCATTTGCCGGAATGTTGTATTAACTCAAAATTCTTCATTTTTGGACTAAGTACTATAAAATATTCTCCTGACCGAGTTCTTTCAGATGGATGAATTCCTATATCTAAATCTGTGTTAAATTCGTTAGGAGAGCATTTGGAAGTTAGCATTTTGTGTACATTCATATACAAAATAAAACTTTCAAAGTCGATTTACTCGAAACTATGTTTTTTGAGTTAATACAACATTCCGGCAAATAAGCGATATGTAATCAATTTGAGTACGACAGTGATCGTGTTGATTATGTATGTAATTGAAAATGTTCAATTACATATAAAATTTACAAGAATAAATTTATTATGGTAGATGGATGAAAAGATACACTTCATTACCTCCAGTCTGCACATGTATTTAGGTTATGTCATCACACCTTTAGGGGTAAACAAAACACAACTTATCGAGAATCGATTCAACGCCTAATAGTACTAGAGCAGTCAGAGGAATACATTCCTACTACATTTGATTTAAAGTCCCTTGAATCTAGAATTGTATACTCAAGTACACAAATAATTGGTTCCAGGGAAATACGAGGCTATTGTTTATGTATCTGGCCTAATAATAAAAAAAAAAGAATTGATAATCCGAATTAGTTTTATTGGGTTTCAAATTATTTTCCATGAAAATCAATACACTTTTGCATAAAATTTAGCCGATTTTCAAAATACTTCACCACACCAAATACCTCCGAGTTGGTCAAACACAGGTGCTTTGAATCCAACAACCGCTTCCTCAGGCGTCGAAAAACATTGACCACGGATGAACCATAAAAGCAATTTTTCGCAGGTCAAATACGCGTTTGTTTGAGTCGATGTGTGCCATCTAGTATTGTCGTGATGGAGAAAGATTCTTCTTTGGGGGTTCGTTTCCTTAATTCAGCAAAAAATAGTTGTGTACTATTCAGAATTGACCGACGGCATGCTAAAGGAACTGGTGCCACATTATAGCATAACCGATTTTGGAAGACCAAATGCGTCCTGAGCGAATGTCGATCCCAAATTGAATTCATTATATCAGTGTTACACAGTACTGTATGATGACGAATCATCGACTTATAAAGACTTAAATTCGTCAACGAAAATGTTCAGCAGATAATTAAATTTGTTGACTGATATGACATTTTCGAGTCACTAAAACCATATATGTATATAATGCTTGGACGTCAATACCTTCTGAGTACCGTTACGCTTAAAATTATAATACTAAAATATACGTCATGTTCACTAAACGCATGGAATTGGACCAAATCTGCAGGTATAACACATATGAGTCCACGTTGACGCGAGCATTTCTGCCCTACGACGGACCCACTTGGTCCCTTTTGGATTGATTCCTCAAGATTGTCAACTGCGCTGGTATGATGAACCTACAGCTCGGCGAACGGGCTGGTTCTTGTTGATCCATTTTCTTTGCGATGACATAAATATTTCTAAAATCATGCCAGCTAGGCCACGGTGGCCCACCAGAGCCGTACATAAAATGTGAAAAGGAAATAATGAAAGAAAAGGAAGAAGTAAAGAAACACACCTTGTTTCGTTTAATCAAAAAAAAAAGAGGAAAGCATGGTAAAATAAGGAAGGTAAACTCGTTAGAACAGCTGTTTTAAATTTTGTTTTTAATAATTGTTCGGTTCAAGATCAGTAACTATTAAAAAGTACTTTTTCTATGAAAAATAACATTTTAATGGAAATATTAAAAACAAATGTGTGAAATTTATCATTATGGTGGATGGTTGGGAATATAGCTATTTCAATGCCCACCAAGGCATATCATCAGCTCCCTTCTCCACACGTATTTAGGTATATCATCACACATTATAGGGATAAACAAATCTCGAGTAAGCGAGAATTGTCTAAACCTCCTACCTGTGCGAAAACATCCACAACAATACTTTGTCATAACCATCAATATTAGGTTTGTTCGAGAACTTTTCCAGCAAAAAATAGCAAGCAAAAACTATCTGGAGAGTAAGAATGATTTTACTCTCTCAATAAAAAATAGCACAAAAAGTACGCGAACGACATCCAGCAAAAACTAGCAAGAAATTAGAACTTTGTATGTAAACAGCTGATATGCAATGTAAACATTGGAAGAACGAACAAACGCAATTCGAACAAAACATTACAAATCTCCAAAACTGTTTTCTTTTTCAACAGAAATACTTAAAGATTTATAACAAAACATTCAAAAATCACATTGTCTCTTAAAAACTAAAATTCCAATGATAAATTTATTATTTTATATTCTTTCTACGTCCTAATTTTGTTGGTTTACTTAAAACAGCTGTTATGTTTGGCTTGCTAATTCGTGCTGGCAAAAATTTTCCCAGCACAAACCATCAACTTCTCCATCATTGAACTGTCAAAATATTTAGTCTCTGGCTCTCTCGTTGCTGGCTGCTGGGAGTTATCGAACACTTTCCAGCAAAAAATAGTGATAATTAGTGCTAATTATCACGTTCTCGAACAAACCTATTGACTCAATATTTAACTTTTTTTTTATTGTGGTTGATCGTCTCAGCTGTTAAACTCATATGTACTTTTTTTTGTATTCCTGTGTTGTTGTTATACTTACGTGTTTAAGCTGACAATTTGAACTATTCTTGCTGCCTACAACAACAACAACGTATACTGCCATTACTTGGTTATTTTACTATAATAAACGTACACCGCACTACAAACCTCATTAAACCTTCATTGTCGACTGTTGACATCGGCCTCTTTACCACCCTTACGGAGAACTGGCTCCACGGTGACATCGTAGCCTTTACCTGTTTTGGATGTCCCAACTCTATAAAGGAGTTTGGGGGTTATGCGCACTTAACTTTTTCACGCCGTTAAGAACCTGCTCTCGTATTTTAGTGCCATCTTAAAATAATAATTCTAAACGAATTTAAACTTCAAACATACAATGTCATTTAATTTTAAACTTAATAGTATTTACTATTCCTTATGAATCTAATACTCCGTTTACAATTTCATCATCTTCCGTCATGAAAGAAAATGGAAAAGGCATGGGCCACAAATCTTGGCAAGAAAAAGATGATAATATGACACAAAAGGTTTTGCCCTATATTTTCCTACGCAAGTATTTGAGATCTCAACCCTGCGTCAGTAATGTGTAAAACTTCTTTACAATGGGTTCGTCGCTAAGATTTTCTTTCAGTATGGGTTCACATTATTCGTAATTTTCATGACATTAACTAAATTTCTTAGGGAATTAATTAGTAGTAAGATATGACTAATTAATTCCCTAGTACTAATAAAATAAATATAATAAAAACTCCTATTCTCAAAATTAATAAGCCTACCTGGTATATTTATTCAAAACACTATAATGGACCATGTACAACGTTTAAGGATTATCCAACGTATTCTCTTATTGACTGCATATCTATAAAGACTGTTCACTCTTCTGTAAACTGCTGTAACAAAATATTCTCTTTCATTAAGAGACACGGTTGCTATTCGCTTCCAAATCCATACCCAGTATAAAATACGTGTTCGCATTCGTATAGTATACAAACTAGGCAGCGGTACTGTGATATTCACTATACCTCTCTAATATACTTTTGTTAAGAAATGGCCGCTTGTACACACAATATAGCATACAAAGTATATTAAATGTTTACAAATAGTCTTCTTGTTTTTTCTTCGTAACTGATATTGTTTATTTTAAAGTTTACAATTTCAATACAATACTGATGAAAATATATGGCAGAATAGTGTACAATCAGTGCCTACAGTCGAATTAAATTGTATATATAAGTAGAAACGTTTGCAGCGTAATCCTCAATGCTGAAGAGAAAATATAAAGAACTGTATATACCATGTATTCCGAGGCGTACTCGTATAGAATCACTCAAAATAATAATAATAATAATTTTGGATTTCTTATATTTCGTTATGTACATTAATATTTATATTTCATTTACATATTTGTATAAAACACGTGCGCATGCTTACACGTAACAAACATCATTACTGCACGCAAAGAGAAAAAAACGTATGTTGCTCGGTTGCCACAACAATACTTTGATTGATTTGTATTAATTTATTAATCGCAACTGTTCATGTAGTTCTCCCAAATAAACTTATATATTGCAAATGTGTATCATGTTGTTGCAAACGAGATCTCGTTTGCATTAAACGCGTACAAAATTACATTTGTCGCAAGTTAAAATCCGTTTGCGATAACTGAAATTGGACATTTTTCTAATGAGTACGAAGAACGTAAATTTCCCTCTTTCTGTCGACTGTATACACAGACCACTCGTTTGACATACACACTCACGCATACACATAAAAGCCTTTTGCCTTGTCAATATATCTTGGATGGACAACTGACGCGTTTTAGTTTGCTGCGCTTTTAGTTGTTATTTGAATGCATAGACAAAAATTCCAACTTTTTTTAAAACAAACTTTATGGGTAAAACCAAAATCATAAAAGTTGGAAATTTACACAAAAACAAGCTTATGGAAGCCATAAATATAAATTTTAATGTATAAGTAATGTTGTACTGAATAGAGTAAGTACAACTCGGTTGCTGTAACTACAACTCGGTTGCTGTAACCGAAAGTTGGTGGAGCCGTTTTTCGTTTATCACAATCGTTTTTTCAGCTTTAATTTTTCATAACTCGTTTACGGCAAACGTTTTTCAGTTCTCGCAAACGCTTTTTTAGATAGGATCAACTACAACTCGGTTGCTATAACCGAGGGTGCAGTTGGTGGAACCGTTTTTCGTTTCACGCAAACGGTTTTTTCAGCTTATGTTTTTCATAACTCGCTTGCTGCAAACATTTTTCGGTTCTCCCAAACGAAATGATATGTATGTCTTAACAGAAGTTCGTTTCTCCCAACTACAGCCCCCAAACGAACTTCAGTTATCTGAGATTTCGTTTGGGAGGAACGAGTTTTTTCTTTGCGTGTGAATATAGAACAGCTCACAATCAAACTAACTAACGGTTTATTACGAATAAACACATTATCGCTCTTCACGTTTTCAATAATCAATATATGGCAACAAGTATAATATCCAATCAAAATTATCATGAAATTGAATAAAAAATTTTAAGCTTCGTTATAGAGTAATACTTAAGAGTTTCCATTACTCCCTTGAATGCCTCTTCATGACGACGAGGTAGTAGGCCATTTCATCGAATTTTATTTGATGATGTACCATCATCGGCCTAGTACCTTTTCGATCAGCTGTGCCATAGATTCCCCCTGATACGATTTGACATTTCCTCTGTGTATTTGTATGTATATCTGAATGTTCATTACGGTGTCCCAACAAATTTTTCTTTATCCATTTTCATGGCAGCTCAAGCTTAAGTGGAAAGATTATAGGGTAAAGTATTTTTGGCATTTTTTTCAGATTTGTCGGAAGAGGTTTAGAAGTCGCGCATGTCGAATTTCCCCCATTTATCCGATATTGCGGTCGTTTTTTGAATTTGATTTAAAACTCGTCACAAACCACGATTTTCTTAGTTTGTAAGTCAACATCTTTTAAAGCAAAACATCCAAACTTTCATTGTATATGCATAAACCACCAGTTTGGGCAATGATTTTGCGCAATAAAGTACCATGTATTAAATTTGTTCGTAAATTTTTGATACATTTTTTAAATAGCGCTTTATAACTTTTAAAATTTCTATGAAAATGTAAAAATCAAATGATGCACTTTAAAAGGTGGATAAATTCCAAGCAATTTTGTAAAAGAAAATTTTGAATTTATAGTTACTCTTTCAGATTTATAGCATTTTAAAACTTTTTACCCATTGTATGAAGCAAGTAATATTATAAACCTTTTGCCACTTTTGCATCGGAGTTGCTTTAACCGTTGAATTAATATGTAACGGGGTTGTCAATAAGAGCGCTACAAAAGTTTTTTTAAATAAAACAAAACCGGCTTTAGAAACCAATGAAATTCTTTATATTTTGCACGGCCACCACCGGCACGCTTGCAGAAGTCCAGACGCTGAACCCAATTTTCGACGGTTTTCAAGCATAAATCGGCCGATACTGCTGCAATTTCACGTTCGATATTCGTACGAAGTTCATGAATCGTCGCTGGCTTGTTGGCATAGGCCATATACTTGACGTAGCCCCACAGGAAATAATCTAACGGCGTCAAATCGCACGACCGAGTCGGCCAATCGGCTGGGCCATTTCGTGAGATAACACGTTCACCAAACTTGGTTTCCAATAAATTGATTGTGGCATTCGCTGTGTGGTTTGTGGCGCCGTCCTGTTGGAACCACATGTCCTCCAAGTCCATGTTATCCAATTGGGGCCAAAAATATTCGGTTATCATTGAACGGTAGCGATTCGCATTCACAGTAATGTGCCGGTCTTGATCATCACGGAAGAAGTACGGCCCAATGACGCCGCCGGCCCATAACCCGCACCAAACCGTAATTTTTTCCGGATGCAATGATGACTCATGGATTACGTGTGGATTGCTGTCTGACCAATAACGCATATTTTGCTTATTGACGAAGCCATTCAGCCAGAAATGAGCCTCATCGCTAAAGATGACTTTCCGATGAAAATCCGAATCATTTTCAAGTTGTTGCTCAGCCCAATTCACGAACATACGAGGCTTATGGTGGTCAAGCGGCTTAAGTTCTTGCGTCAATTTTATCTTGTAAGGATGTAGGCCACAACGACGCCACAGAGAAGCCCAACGCTTGAGAACGACGTGTGAGAGACACATTTGGACTTTCTTGAACTGTATCCTCAGCGGCAGCAATATTCTCGACACTACGGGCACTTCTTTACCTCACTGGCACGGGAACATTTTGTACTGTGCCTGTGGATTCAAATTTTTTCACTTGACGCTCAATTGTTGATCTGGTAGGTCGATTATGACGACCATAAATTGGACGTAGCGCTCTTAAAGTTGAGGCCACTGACTCCAAATTTCGGTAGCAAATTTTAATAATTTCGACTCGTTGAAAATGCAACACTGCACCCATCAAGTACCACTTCTTAATAGACTACTGTCAAGTTTTGAGCAAGTTCCGCCTTTTACTTTGCATTTAACAGCTGTTCAAAACATACAAGCTCGTGCATTGTTTTAAAAATGGAAAAAAGTGAATTAAATATTATTTTTTGCGAAAAAAAAACCGTCAATCACACCAAGCCAAAACTTGATAAATACTAGGGGACTCTGCACCATCGATTTCAATGATAAAAAAGTGGTTTACTGACTTTCGTTGTGGTCGCACAAGTACAAATGACTCTGAACATTCTGAACGACCAATTGAGGTCGATACACCCGAAAATGTCGAAAAAGTCACGGACTTATTGATCCGCCCTCTAGAACAGCGTTGTTAATACACAGTCATTTTGGTATTTGGTATCTATTGTGCGCGATAATATAATATTGTAACTTAACACATAAAATATTATTACGATAAATATTTTTTACATATTTGGCGTAAATAACATTAGAATGCCAACAAAGGGTATGGCTTGATTATCATACAGTTTGAAACCTAATGCTAGTTACGCCTAGAAATATGCCGCAGCTGCAAAGTAAAAAGCTCCCAAGTCCCTAAGAATGTTTGATGATTTCGCCAAGAACTTTTTGGATAAGCCCCGTATAATTTAGCTGTCATTAGCAGAAATCAAACACTATTTAAACTTAGTTTGCTGCAGGGTCTATAATCTCTATGTCTTCTTTGGTCTCTCATTCTACGGCATTTTCCTAGGAAAACCTCTGGTGCAATGTAATACAAATGTGTCGCCCTGGGGGTATCCATTAAACAGCTGATCCTGATCGACTATGTACTACGAAAATGATAGAGAACAGAGTAAATAGGCGAGATAACGACAAGCTAGTTTTAATAGTTTTTAATTGCTACTAATGACAGATAAATGATTTTTTGTGTTGGTGTCATCGAACGAAACTTCGCATTCGCTTTATATTGCATTGTATATTGTTTTATGTCCAACTAAAGAGAAAAATACAAAATCAATTCGAACTCGATGAAATGACCTACCACCTCCGCCATCAAGAGAACGTTAAGAGAGGGATAGCGACTCTTGTTTATTTCTCTATGTGTTAACGCAAAGTTTTGACATTTTCGTCGTTCGCTTCCCAAGGTCCAGTCATGGTTGAACTAGTATAGGTTGACGCAGTAGGATATGTTGTAATTGTGGGCATAAGGCCTTTTGTTTCCTAACTCTAACTGTCAAATTGAACACAAATACATACGAACAAACAAAGTACCCAGCAAACATATTGGCAAGCGTTTTGTAAATTAAGATTGCAGCAAGCTTGCATAAATAAGAGTTTTGCGAATGTCGTTGACAATTTGCAAATGCAAGTGTTTTGCGAACGCCGTTGACAATTTGCTTGCAAATGCAAGTGTTTCATAAATTTAAGCAAAACGTGTCATTCTCGGCGTTAAAAATTGTGCTAATAAGTTGTGTTAATAAATTGTGTTAAATTGTTGTTAAAGTTGTTAAATTAAGTGCGTTTGATACTTTTAATTATCATTTGCTATTAAAAAGGGTAATTATCTACTTATTTAATGTCTGCAGCAAAAAAGAAGAAAAGTGTTGTGCGCAGCAGCACCGAAATTTTTGAGCATCTATGGTACGGTGCCGCTGCAAGTTCTGTAAGTACCCAGAGTGAATTTGTGGAACAGGAGGTTGTGCCTGAAGCACAAAATAATTTAGATTCCTTGTTGCTAAACGAAGATTATATTTCTGAACACCAGAATTATATAGTGCAACGTCGTCTGGTATGATATTTATTTTTAAAGGATACTTTTACCTTAACACCGCAACACTTTTCTCATAATTGTTTTATATTTTTTTCGGCAGCAATTCAATCATTAATCGGCGACGCATGTCAAAAGGCTGTAGAAAAGGTGGAGGGAAAAAATAAGCTAATATTGTTACGCCTAACAGAAAATGTTTTGGGGATGCGCAAAGAAATCATTCAACTTAAAAAAGCAGAATCACATAATAACGCTACTATTATACCAAGCCAGCCATTTGCTAATATTGAAGACTTCCTCAATTTTGAGAAAACTATAGTGGAAGATATAGATAAATTGTCCTTGCTGGTAAGAATTCAAATTTGAAATGTCCGGTGACTGTATACTGATGTCGGTTTTATTTCCATTTTTAGAAGGCAGATCTAAAAAGATTGTCAACATCCAATTCGAGAAAATTTGTTACAAAAGCGTGGCAGAAGATCATGACTGACAACGTTGCTGAGAGCTTTTCCTGGCGAGGAACTCCAGATAAGAAGTGCATTAGGGCCTTCACTGTCGCCACTAGGTTTCTAGTGACATTTTTATATTCATATTTAAATTCTATTGCAGAAACTTTCGCTGAAAATGGATGCAAGGAAGAGGACTTTGTGTTTGCCTCTAAGTCATATTTCCAGTACGCAAAAAATCGTATTAAAATTAAAACAACAAAAAAAGTAAACTAAAATACTAAGTAATAATGATTTTTTAAATGAAACAACAATGAAGTTCCTACTTTTATATTTTAATTTAATATTTTTCTGTTAAGAAAAAAATTCAATATTAAAAATGATTTTTTAAATGTATCAATAAAAAAAAACAGATTCAAAACAAAGTAAATATTTAAAACGCTTACAAATTTCATTAAAAATACGTGTTTTTTAAGCATTTTCTAAACGTGTTTTTTAAGCATTTAGAAAACGTGTAATTACGTTACTTAAAAAACATGTTTTGCATTCGTCTTTTTAACGCTTATAAAGTTGGGTGCTTTTCGATTATAAACCCCTTGCTTTGATGTCTTTTGTAAAGGTCACAGCAGCGTTATATCAGTGTTTTGCTTACATTTGAACGCTTACAAAACGCTTATTTTTATATGTAAATGCTGACTGGGTAATCAATAAAGAACAATACTAAAATACATTGAATTTGACAGATAGGGAAAGCAAAATCAGTAGTTGTACTAGTTCAGCCATGGGTTCAGTTAAGTAAAGCAATGGATATGATGCCCCGATTTCTTACAAATAACAAGCAATCTTTTGTTGGGATGCTGCAATCAGTATCAGGGATGCAAAAGTTGGCACGAATTATCTTAAGAAATTTTGTCGTTTATCTCTAAACGCAAAATTTTGTTACGGAGAGTTACCAAATATCTCGGAATTACCTTGCAAATATTTAATTAATAAGTTATCTTTGCACTCCAGTTTATTTTTAACGCATTGTGGTATTTCTTACGAATAACAACCAATGTTTTGTGACAGTTGGGATGCTGCAATCAGTATCAGGGTTGCAGTTGGCACAAATTTTCGTAAGAAATTTTGTCATTTATCTGTAAACGAAAAATTTTGTTACAGAGAGTTACCGCATATCTCTGATTTACCCCGCAAATATTTCCGTAATAATTTATCTTTGCACTCCAGTTTATTTTTAAAGCATGTGGTATTACTTTTGTTTACTAAAATACTCGAAATGTCAAAATTCCGGTCACAAACAGTTATCAAACAGTTGTTTTCGTACGAAATAATTTTGGCGTAACAACCCTGTACTTGATTTTGACTACGAAATTTTCGCCAAGAGCTGGGTACCAAGCAAATGAAAAGCGAGCGAAATTTTCGGTGGCAACGAAAATTTCATAAAAACTGAATATCGGGCGTAAATCGAAATGGAGATGGCGCTGCTGTGGAAGGATTAGGATTTTTCGAAGTGATGTTGTGCCGCAGTTTAATTGATATAAATAGCAGATTGGAAGCGCCTGTCAATTCAGTCTGATTTAAAACGCTTCAAACTTATACATCGTCGAGCAATAGTTGTTACTGAGTAAAGACGTATTTTGGAAGTGTTAAGCTTTGTACTATTTAAATATTAAAAGTAAAATTGTCACTATCATAATGTAAACGAAATTTGGGCAAAATTCAAGGACCGCGGGCAGGCTCCAAAAAAAACGAAAAAAAACACCATAAATCGAGTTAAATTAGAGAAAACGAAAAACAAAAAATTTTTTGTCGGAAGGGGCCCGTTTCGACCACAGAGTACAAAAAAAGATCCGGAAATAGACCCAAAGTAGGTGAATTTTTTTAATCGTTATTTTTAACGCATTGTATAGAAAGTGTCAAAATAAGAGGAAAATATTAAGTAAATTTTTTCGATAACTGCCTTTTAAAAAGGGGTTCTAATAAAAAATAATATATTTAGTTCATTTTCTTAAAAATAAATTAACAAAAACAAAAATTCACTTATTTACATAAAAGTAATAAAGCAAAAAATAAAGAAAAATAAATAATTTAAATTAGCAGCATTCTGTGTCGCTGTCCGATGATGACTCCTCGGAGACATCCAACTGTGATTCAGGACTTGGTCTTATGGGGTCATATAAAGCGCCTGCGATGCGGCAAAATTCCTTA
Source organism: Phaonia tiefii (assembly GCA_963931995.1). Lineage (NCBI taxonomy): Eukaryota > Metazoa > Arthropoda > Insecta > Diptera > Muscidae > Phaonia > Phaonia tiefii. The sequence continues at coordinate 101,640,971 of OZ008367.1, read as the reverse complement.
AATGGGTCGAGTCCCTTAGCTTTGCAGGTACGGACAAACATGAATTTTGCCAGGTATCCTGGCAGAAAATGTTTCCTACGACCGCTGCTGGGTATTGACCTCTTGGCGTGTGCCCAAGATCCCTCGATGCCGTTGGTGTGGGCGTCGGTTTCCGGATCTTTAAAATTTATACTGTGGTTAACTTTGAGATGGTTGTAGGTGTCTGGATTCATTGAATCGTATGTCTTCCAGAAATTGGTTATTACCGTGGTTCCTGGAAGAACCCACTTCTCAATTATTGGAATGAGAGTGCTGATGTCTCGCCTCTCCACTGGCACCATAAACCACCTTCCAGACTCACGCTCGTACCCTCCAAAAACCCATTGGCCTTCTACCCGTTTGCCCCGGTGGTATTTTCGCTTTCCGAATTTGCTCTCGTCAAGCTCTACCGTCCGGCCGACACCGCCAATGGGCTTCATATTTAGTATAAGGTCATCGTATACCACTTCTCTGCAGAAGCCCGCCCAGTCCACAGATGTACTTCTTCCAGTAAAGTTGGAATATTTGCGTATTAATGTAAGTGGCAGATTGTCGAGCCAAAAATAAATGAATTTGCAGATAGTTGCGTGGCTGATTTTTGCTCTTGCAAAAAACGTTCCAGTATTTAGGGCCACTCCGTAGCCGCAGACCTTCTTTTTTTTGTGAGCGTCCAATGTTTTGCTGTTGCAGCGCCATTTGTACGTGCCATCATTCTCACGTAACACCATTGGGGTTTTGTGGTTGTATGGACAGAACTCCATCAACTTTTCAATCAATACCAAGCCTCCATCTTTGTCCCATTGGTCAAGTAGATATTGATTTATGTGGTCTGACATCTTGAAACCTAGACTTTCAGATCAGTAATGATCTTTAAACACACCACACATATGAAATGTAGTAAATTCTTACACTTCGGGGAAGTCCCGAAATGCGATGCAGAGGTGATAATATATGGGAGGGTTGATATTTTCGGTAAACTCGCGGATTTTTTTTTAAATTTGTGTTTGATGCTCAGTTATAAACAACAAAATGTGTGGAATTATAGCGCCGCAGACAAAAATTTTTTGTTTTCGGGATATGTCAAGAAATCTTAACTTAACACCGCTAGAGACGTCGCACCAAAATATAATGTCACCGCGGAATTTGTGAGATGAATACCTTTCGTTTGAGTACCCACACTTACCCATTCCCAAGTACATGTAGGTGTACCAGTTTTTTGGACCCAGTGGGCCACATAGGTCAGATCGAGGGCTCATTTTTCGATTTCTCGCATTCTTGATTTTTTCTTGAATTTTGGTTTTTTTTCATAATTTTTCGAAGCCTGCCCCCGGTCCTTGAATTCACCCGAAATCGACGTAAAGTTAAATTTTCAAAAAATTGAGTTGGTCTAATGTTTTTGCAAGTTCTCCAACATCCTAAATGAAATGCCGTTTGCAGACAATCATGGTACAACAAACAAAGGAAACCGGATCAATAGATAAACAATATAAAGTAATTGTATATCAATTGATGGCATGTCAATATTTATTTGCATTGTGAAAAAATAGATGTATAATTTTAATATGTAGTATGCAATCAATATGGGAAAATTGCATGCAAGTAAAAAATTCAAGTGTCAGTAAATTAGGAATGTGTTTGAAATAATAAACAATTTGCTTCCTTTATTTTAGACGACCATATACATACATTATTATTATACCAATCAATGTAGAATTATTTCAGTATGAAACTGGAATTTGTTTTCCATTTAAATTAAATTAATAATTGTTGTAGAAATTCGGCATTGAAAATAATTGTATGAAAGATAGAAAAGGTCCTAAAAATGATGTCATTGATATTTGGCACGTGGTGTTAATTGTTACGCTGCACCATATAGAAAGAAGAGGCTGTAATGAACCTGTCGTAGAATATAAATAATCGATAGCTAAATTGCCATTATTTGTCTGAGTAAATGCCAAACAAATAAATTGTATTTAAAACAATGTCAATCGTAAAAATAGAACCGACAAATTGTGGTCTATATGCTAAGCTTGCTGCAATGATTTGATAAACTTTGTGTCTAGCCAGTAACGTCTCAATGTGGAATGAGTACAAAAAAGTGCTTGTCAAATTTTAAATTCAATAAAGTGTCGACATTTGTATGCATTTGAGGCACAAGCAAATCATATTTGTTTGGTCTTACTCAAGCAAATTTTTAGCACAAGCAAATCATCTTTGAACTTACAACTTTTCTTGGTCGATGCTAAATATTTAATTGTTGAGAAAATTGCAAATGTAAAGGGTTCTTGATTAAATGAAGATATTACTTTTTCGGACCATTCACTTTAAATCGTAAAATTTGCGCTAAAAAAAAAGAGAATGCAACAACAGTCCTATCATAACCTTGGCAGTTTATGGCTGCACTTTTATGCGATTTAACATGAACTGTTTGTGTGTGTGTTTTTTGCTGTTGTTGTTTGTATCTTCCAAACACTGAACAAGTGGGTATAAAGGAGCTTATTGGGGCTGCCGCAACGAATGATCTCCGTAGTAAACCCATAAAAAAGCAGTACACTCGCACAGGGCCATAACTATTAGCGATAAGAATATCGGGCGATAAAAAACCAATTGCTAACTTTATGCATATTTGCAGAATTTATAGTGCAGCAATATCACCAATTACACCAGCAGCAATACTCGCAATACTATACACCACAGCACAAAAGTTTTAAAAAATCTCACTGTTCCAAAAGGTGGGTGGGTGTTGTTTGTGTTTATCCTAAACAAACAGTGCAACGCAGTGTCTTAATGCAGTTTGTGGTTAAACACAAAAATAAAAAATATATTTTCATCGAGTCAAATATAAAATTTCATACTGTATGCAAAAATCGCATTTGAAATAAAAGAGTTTGAAATGGACACTATAAAGTTAGTAATAATAAGCGTGTTTTAGTTCAACACGCTGAAAATCATTTTTTTGTTGTTGTTTGGATGCAAATACAACGTGTCCGTAGCTTGTCGCAAATATAGTACACTGAACGGAAAAGTATCGTCACAGGGATGAAAATGTTCATCACCCCAACAACTTTTGTCATCGAAAGAGAGAACGTACAGTTTCATTCCCGCTACGAAAATGTGTTCATCAACGGAAAATTGTCCGTCACTGTGATGAAAGTATAGTTGTTGCTGCAATGAATTTGATCCATTATTGCAACGAAATTGTTTCGTTGCTGCAACGAATTTGTTTCGCTGCTGCAATGAATATCTTTCATTGCTGCAATGAATTTGTCAGTTGTCGATTTTCCAGGCCTAAAGCCACACTGGCATGGTCCAATCAGGTCAGCGATAATTGGTTTTAGTCTTTCGCACATTATACTTGATATAACCTTATATGCTATGGATAAAAGGCTTATTCCACGGTAGTTGGCACAGATACTCGAGTCACCTTTTTTAAATATGGGACATAGTACACTGAGACTCCAATCGCCGCGCATGCATTCATCTAACCAAATTTTGTTAATGAGCTGATGCATGCACCTTACCAGCTCATCGCCGCCAGCCTTAAACAGCTCCGCCGGTAATCCATCGGCTCCTGCGGCTTTGTTATTCTTAAGCCTGGCAATAGCTGTTCTGACCTAGTCTTGGTTAGGAGGGTGGCAATCGACGTCGTCGTCCATATTGTGATCGATTGTCCCATCGTCATCGGATATCTCAGGTACTAGCAGCGCGGAGAAATGCTCTCTCCATATTCCCAACATGCTCTGCACTTCTGCGACGAGATTTCCGTCCTTGTCTTTACAGAATGGGGGCCCTGTACCATGTCCATTAGTTCCGTTTTTAACTTTTTGGTAGAATTTTCGGGCTTCGTTCTTCCTTCTGTATGTCTCAATTTTCTCACTCTCGCGCTTTCTCCACTGCCGTTTCTTACGCCTAAAGAGACGGTTTACCTCCTTTCTCTTCTCCCTATACCGCTCAGTTGCAGCTCGCGTTGCAATTGAGTGAAGCATTACCATACGTGCAGCGTGCTTTTCGTCATTTGCTATGCGACACTCTTCATCGTACCACGGTTTATTGCGAAGCGGTTTTTCGAAACCAAGCACGGTTGTTGCAGCAGTTTATATACAGCCGGAAATGGGTTTACACTGCGCATCAGGATCGTTATCGGGAGGGGGTGGGTTCTGTGCCAAAAGTTGCGAGAGCTTCCTTGAGTAGGCTGTGGCTACCTCTGGTAATTGCAGCTTTCTGATGTCCAGCTTCCTCTGCGTCTGGTTTCGTACGATTTTCGCACTACTTAATCTTGTGCGAACCTTTGCTGCTACCAGGTAGTGATCAGAATCGATGTTAGCTCCTCTGATCACACGTACGTCCATTACACTCGATGAGTGCCTTCCATCAATTACCACGTGATCAATTTGGTTCTTAGTTCTTTGATCAGGGGATACCCAAGTAGCCTTGTGGATGTCTTTATGCTGGAATCTTGTACCAATAATGACCATGTTTTTTGCCGCGACAAAGTCAATCAGTCTCATACCGTTGTCGGAACTGTCAGCATGAAGACTGAAATTGCCAATAGTAGGATTAAACACATTCTCCCTTCCTATTTTGGCATTAAAATCCCCTAGTACAATCTTAATATCATGGCCAGGGCAGCAGTCATACGTTTCCTCTAGGAGCTCATAGAATATGTCTTTGGCATCATCATCTTCCTCTTCTGTTGGGGCTTGCACACAAATTAGGGAAATATAAAAATATTTCGCTTTTACGCGGATTGTGGCTATACGTTTACTCACAGGATTGAACCTAGAGACTAGATGTCGCATTCTTTTGCCAACTACAAATCCACAACCAAATTCATGTTTTTTTTCATGGCAACTGTAGTATATATCGCAGTTTCTTTTTCTTGTGCAGCCATGTCCTGTCCATCGCATTTCCTGGATAGCGGTAATGTCAGCCTTATAACTTTCGCGGACATCTGCCAGTTGGATACTTGCACCGGATCTGTATAGAGTTCTTACATTGCAAGTGCATATCCGTAAATCGTGGTCCTTATAACGTTTGCGGGGGTCGTTAACAAATAGGGCTTGTTCATGTTTTCTGTTTCGCTTTTGTATTTTCACTGCCATTATGAACGGTGGCGGGAGGCAAACCCAGTCCACCGGGTTTTTGCATTTTACCGACTGCCACGATATTTGATTGCAGCCGCCCATTATGGATCAGACGCTGACCAGGATGCGATATGTTGAACCTGGATTTTCTTCTTTTAGTTTCTATCCGGCGTTTGGCTCATCCGCCTTCTAAGGACAAAAGTATATGCCCGATTGTTTGATGAGCTTCAGTGACATGAGTCACCTACTAAACCTGATTTGATGCTCATTTGTTTCGCCTTCTCACTCTAGCTAGCTAACGGAGGTTTCCGAAAAGCCATTTCCCAGGCATACCGCGTGGAAGTAGTGAGCTGCTTGGACTACCCAACGAAGGAATCATTTCTGGCCACTCCCAAGTGAATGGCAATCAGAAACTTTCCCTTCCACGGGCAGTCCCATGGCCTGCAGACATGTATGCACTTATAATACATGGTTCCTGCAATATGTTGCTGGGGTAGATTTTTCCACCGTGAATGTGACCTAAAGAATTATCAATATAAGGAAGCTAACCAATAAACAAATTTCGCATACGTACGATTTATCATTAGATGAATGTTATTTATCCATATATAACGAGGGTCGCTAAAGTTGAAGCTCGCCTAATGTTTAAAGCTATTTAAGAGAATCTGACAAAATAAATTCCGAAATAAATTCTCCATTAATTTTAACGCTGTGTCCGTTTTGTTTAAGCTTTTTAAAAAGTGCTTAAAATTACTTTTTTACTTGTTAGTCAAATATGAATTATTTAGTAGGAGATTATATTTACTTTAATTAGTTAATAAATTAGTTAATAATTAGTTCATAAATATTTGCAAATATCAACCGAAATAAATTCTCCATTAATTTTAAGGCTGTGTCCGTTTTGTTTAAGCTTTTTAAAAAGTGCTTAAAATTACTTTTTTACTTGTTAGTCAAATATGAATTATTTAGTAGGAGATTATATTTACTTTAATTAGTTAATAAATTAGTTAATAATCAGTTCATAAATATTTGCAAATATCAACCGGTTTTTATATCCTCTGTCCGACGAACCATTGCCGACTGAAACTGAAATGTAATACATCAGCCAAAATTAGAGTCATTGATTTCTTCAATTTACACGCAAATTCAGGAATATTTATGAATCACTGACGGAGAGAATAATGCAAAAGTACTGATACACAGTTACGAGATAGACCCTCTCGTTGTGTCTCTTTATTTCTCTTGCTCTCAAGAGGGCATAAAGAGTGCAACAAACTCGGCAACCAAACATAGATATATTTGGTACGCAAACACATGTGTTATAACATATTAATCATGGTCTCTCGAACATGTAATATTGAATAGCAAACAAAATGTGTTTGGACACAAGTTTTTTATACTTGCGGCAAGCTCCAAACACACGTTATGTTTGCATCCAAACTACTAAAACGACAAATTTTCGAGATTTTTACAATTTGTTGGGAGGTACCAGAATTCGTTATCCGATTTCCTTCAAATTAGGCATACGATTTTCTGCATTGAAAATCGTATTCATGGCAAATTTTAGTTAAAATCTGTTTATATGGCAGGGTGTTACGGCAGTTTATACATCTACCTTACAGGTGAAAAAAAAGAATGGGTCCCCATCGATCCAACAAATAAAAAGAAAACAAATTTTTAAAGTCTTTTTCGTGATTTAACAAAATCTTGTTTCGAGTAGTTTCACGAAAAAATTCCAAAAATTAATTTTTATATGAATTGACTAAAGTTTTGTCTTTTTGTTGGTTTTTGTTTATATACATAATAAATAAAAAATATTACTTCAAAAAAATATATATAAAATCATACTGTTTTGCGGCTTCAAAAAGCATACATATTTTATTTTATACGCAAAACTTATAAGTTTCATGAAATTAAAAACATAATGCGAAATATGAGATTTTTTTTATTATTTTTGTTTTTTACAGTTTATACATTTATCTACCAGGGAAAAATAAGAGCAAGTCCCTATCTGATGTTATTGAAGAAGTGTTTTTGAAAACACTTTTGGTTTCTGCGTAGAATAATAATAATAATAATAATAATATCAGTTTTTATGGGCGGTGGGCGATTGGCATGGTCAATGTTGATGAAATGCTATTTTTTGATATATTCTTCACGCAATTGTCATGAAACTTGTTGCAATAGTTCAATTTTTACAGCCAAAAATAATTTCGGTTTCTATGGGTGGGGGGCGATAGGCGTGGTCAATTTTGTCGATACTTTGAAATTTTCTTAATTCTATTATATTAGGGACTCGTGCCAAATTGTATTACCCTAGGACGATTCCTTCTATTTTTGTCCCATCGATGTATTGGGACAAAGCACTGTGTGCCGTTCAGATAGAAATGAGCCTCATCAGACATGAAGAGCCAATTTAGCAAATTCTCGTCCTTTTCCTTCTTTCCATGCATCTTTCGGCAAAATTTCAAGCGAATCGTCACGTCTGCTGCATTAAGTTTATTAGCGATTTGAATTTTATTATTGTCTGTTTCCCTGTTGTTGTATTATTGTATTAGTATATAAAACAATAATAATATTATTGTCTGCAAAGTCTGCTTACTGACACCAATTTGAGAAGATACGATAATCTCCTTGTTGAATCACTGAGGTTGCATTGTACGGCAGCAATAGTTTCCACTGTTCGAACGGAAGGGTTTCGATTATAAGGCCTTCTAGCGACTGTCCGTTGTTTTGCAAAATTATTCACTAGTCTCGTAATTTTCCATCTAGCCGGAGGATCGCCGCTAAACGTGCGCCTATATTCTCTTTGAACCTAAACTACAGACTCCAATGCGTGATAGCGGCGGACAATTCTGATTCTTTGTTCAGTGTTCTAGTTTTATTAATTTTATTAAAGTCAAGGATCAATCTACAAATTCATATTACTTAGATGGAAAAAAAGTTATCAAGTTTGCTTTGGTGGCGGCTTTCATCAGCCACCCTGTATAATTACTCGATAGTCTTGACGTCCCTAAGCGTGGTGACCGACTCCGTAAAAGGTGGTGAGAAGGGTTACAATAAAACACCCACTGCTTGGTAGAAGTTGGGAACCCATACACATTTTAATAAAGTTAATAGAGAGAAACACTACAGTCAATATTAGGCGTCTGGAATCGGAGTTTACTTGGGTTTAGAATTTTAACATTACAGAGTTGCAGCAAAAGTTTTGAAAATTTCAATGAAACAAAAAGCATTATCAACGAAATTGCTCTTAAGGTTTCGCATGATGAAGTCAACGAAAGTGATGTACAAGGAAAAAACAATGTTAAAACAAGTTTATGAAAAAAAAAAATTTCAAGCATTCGCATTCTGGGTTTGAACACCTACATACATATAAATTACAAAAAAAAATATTTGCAATTACCATATCTGGGAAATGGTGCGTCTAATCGCAAAATGGACGAAAATTCGAGGTCACTATTAAAACAAGATACATCTCCTAAACCGAACATCTAGTCAAACAGAAGACGACACTTCATGATCCCTATTGCTGGAGGTTTTAGAAGTGGTTTTTTCCGCTATGCTACCAACTTAAATCCGGTATTGACGTACGATGTGCCGTTGGTTTATTAAATGCTTTTTAAACAAGTTCGCCCTTCGAAGAATCATCTTCAGTCAGACATGGTTAAGTCGATTCATAATCGATTGTACCATATTTAGTTGTGTCTGCCTCAGTATGGTATAGGGTATATAAAGGCTCCAAAAATATATTTGGTCCGTTCGAACCCAACTCGTTAAAAAATATGGATCATAAAAAATGCCAATTTTAGTTATAGTCAATATTAAAGTGAAAAATATTAGTGGAAAAAATGTACATCTTATCTGAAATTTACAGTATGTAAAAAAATTAAAATAAACATTTTGAGAAACTAAAATCTGAGGCCACCCAGCGGTTATTATTCACCCCAACACAATTGACAATCATAATATACATAGAATGAATACTGTGCTATCACTATGGACCCAAATAATACACATTCATCTTTAATAGCAATCCGAATCCTCCGTTATGGGAAGTAGTTATCATGAAACTCGAATTGGTGCCGTTGAAATTTGAACTCCCCTCTCAAGAAAAAAATCAATTTAGTAATTCGAAGGGTCTCTTGCACTTGTCATGTTATACAACTTTTTAAGGGAGAACAATAGTTTTGATCCCCTTTTTTTTCATATGCTTAGTAGCACGAAACGAAGGGGAGAGAAAATTGTTCACATGGAAAATAGTGAAACAAAAGTTGTTCATAACTTTTCACTACAAGTTACACTCAGGAACACACACGCTCACATTGTCTCATGACACTCGTGCCACACAGCGTTGTTTCTTTAAATCTGCTACACTCCATACACAAAACAACTGTGTGTGTTCATGAAATTGTTCACTTGTAAAATATTACAAGTACTAAGCGAATAACAAAGTTTTTTTTTCTTGTTCTTATAAGTTTTTGGTTTATTCTGGATTTTTGCCACTTGATAGCACATCAACAGTTTTACCCTAGGCTTGTTGAAGTCGTGTGAAATCATATCAGTCAAACACATCCAACGAAAAACAAAACCTTACTCATACGTAGTTTGTAAGGGAGAGTTGCGCTGACAATAGCTTACCGACCGAAATGCGCTACATGGTGGGACTAGTTAAGGTCGTCCAATGCGCAGTTTTTTATAACAGTTTGGATGTTGTGAATTTATGTTAATTTAAAGGAAATTAATCTTCCTTCTTTCTGTGCATTGGTGAAGTTATAAAATCATTATTTATAGTAATTGGTTCATATTCAGATTTCTCATACACTCCGGTTCACCTATTTAAAGGCACTAAAAAATCCATATTCAGCAGCCTGTATCTTTTGCAATTTGTAACCGATTGCAGAATTTTAAAATGGATATGGAAGCCCGATATCTTGAGATACACTGTGTGTAATTTTTTAAGTCATGGCAAAATAACCATATACGGACACCACTACGTGATAAAAGACTAAAAAAAAAAGACCCGTGTTTCCCAATTTTTCCCAAAGTCATGCACTTTTTTTTTATGGGCCGCCAAAGATTTGGGGCCTCGGTATCATTTTCGTAAAAATGTGATCATTTTCTCAGGCTCATATCTTGCAAACCGTTCAGAATTTCGATTTACTCTCTGAGGCAAAGTTGTAGCTCTTGTCATAAAGAACAAAAAACTTCACCTTCCAGATCAAAATTGCAAAAAACTTAAAAAAATTCGATTTTTTTTACCTTTTTTCCCGTGTTCAGGTCCATAGGTAGCAAACCGTTCAAAATTCAAGGAAACAATCAACTACAAAAATTTACCTAAGATCTCAATAAACAAATAAACTTCCTAGAGATGATTCTTAACACTGTTTAGGTAGCACGCAAAAGTGAAAAATTTGGCGAAAATTTTTTAATTTCATTTTTTTTACCTTTTTCTCCTGTTCATGTCCATAGGTAGCAAAAAATGAAATATGCCTGGCCAGAACCATGTGCATTCTTCAGTCGATGTTGTTGTATTTGTTCATCCACACTTCCTCTTGGCCTCCACGAGTTACATTGGAATTGATTCAGAGGTGAGCGTGAATCCCAATTACAAAGAAAACAAAAGAATTTTGGGAAGCCGCCCTTATCGATGATCCCTTGCAAAATGTTGATGACCTTCAAATCACAGCAAATCTTCCATTTATTTTCGTAATATTTGATTTTTTCCATTATATCTTTTAATGTTTCATAGCTTTCTTTCATGTTGATACCCATTGCTAGCGGAATGGAAGGTTTTCGGTTCGACACATGCAACAAGACTGCTTTCAAGCTTGAAACAGAACCATCAATAAATAATCTTCACTCACTAGCGATGTAGTTCATTCCCATTTTTACCACCAAAGCTTTTATATCGTTGCAGTAAGCGAACGAATTGTCATCATTTAGAGTGTAGAGCATCTGAAATTCAGCTTGTCGTTTGCGGTACGCCGTAGAGTTAACATTAGCATGTGTGAGTTTTCTTTGCTTTAAAAAAGCTGTCAAAAATATTGCAAGTCGCTGCGATAATCCCAATATGGCCACAATGAAATCCATTTCCATTTGTGTTATTAGTTGTGGTCCATCTCTTCTCTGTTGGGGCTCATAATCGGTATCAAATGGATCTTCATAAGTAACACCACTTGATGTACTCATTGCTGTAAATTCTGTAGTACGATCTGGAGTTGGCGGCCTTGGTGATACAAAATTTTCAGGTGCAAGCACTGGTAGTGTGGCTGTTGCAGTTGCTTTATAAATTTTGTTCTTCTCAGAATGTCGATTTAGACGACAGAATGTCGATTTTCACCGGTCAAGTCCACTTCGTCGAAAAACAATGTATATGCTCTTTTGAATTCACTAGTTAGAAGATTCTTTTCCTTCTGAAATCTTGTAGATGTTTTTTTTCTGGTTTGATGACCGCAAACGTAGCAAAATAAATCAATATTTTCACACTGCATATTGAAATTGTCAGTTGCCAATGTTGTGTGCGAATTATACTGTAGCACTTTCACTTTTTTTACTTTCACTTTCACTTTATAACTTTCACCGCTGAGCTCTCGTTGACGTCGCGCTGTGTAATGCCTCGATGTGAGCGTCGTGTCGCTTTTATATTGTGTGCTGCGTCCCTTGTTGCGTGTGCTGAGCTTACTGCATTGCCTGTGCTGCTGCTGTCGGTGCATGATCGCGTGATACCTAAGGGCTACCTAAACGGTGTTAACGGTGTTAACATGGTTCTGGCCAGGCATATTTCATTTTTTGCTACCTATGGACCTGAACAGGAGAAAAAGGTAAAAAAAATGAAATTAAAAAATTTTCGGCAAATTTTTCACTTTTGCGTGCTACCTAAACAGTGTTAAGAATCATCTCTAGGAAGTTTATATGTTCTAGAAATTTGTTTATTGAGATCTTAGGTAAATTTTTGTAGTTGATTGTTTCCTTGAATTTTGAACGGGTTGCTACCTATGGACCTGAACACGGGAAAAAAGGTAAAAAAAAAAATCGATTTTTTTTAAGTTTTTTGCGATTTTGATCTGGAAGGTGAAGTTTTTTTGATTTTATATGTTCGCAATTTTTGTTCTCTATGACAAGAGTTACAACTTTGCCTCAGAGAGTAAATCGAATCTTAACGGTTTGCAAGATATCAGCCTGAGAAAATGATCACATTTTACGAAAATGATACCGAGGCCCCAAATCTTTGGCGGCCCATAAAAACAAAGTGCATGACTTTGGGAAAAATTGGGAGACACGGGTCTTTTTTTTTTAGTCTTTTATCACGTAGTGGTGTCCGTATATGGTTATTTGTTTTCGTGTTGCACTGTGATATGAACAAAATCATTACAATAGCGGTTTCTTAACTAAAGGACTTTTTTGACCAATTTATAAACAAAAGGCCAAAAATGTGCTATTTTTTTTTTGGTTCACTTGAATAAAGGCACTTTATTATTTTTAAAGTAAGCGATGATTTTTTGTAGGGAGCGTTTGTTTATTACAATTTATTACATTTTAATCATTTTACGATTCAAAACGGCAAAAATTTTAAATCTATCGGAAAAACTAAAATCGATATTTACCGCTCTGAAGGATATTCTAACCGCGCAATAGCTAAAAAAATTGCACGGAGCCCAACAGTTGTCCACAAAAACATCAAGGACCCCGAGGGGTATGGAAAAACTTTTAAAGGAAGAGTTCCATTGAAAAGGAAAATCATCAGAATTGCTTCTAATTCTGCCTTATCCTTGTCAAAAATAAGAGCTCAAGCTCGAGTGGAAGCAAGCAAGTCATCAGTACGCAGAGTAATTAAGAGCTGTGAGTATCTTAAATACCTGAAATTACAAAAAAGCTCCTCGTACGGAAAGCGGCTTCAATTCGCAAGAGACTACATGGTCTGGGATGTGCAGCCAAGAAGTCATGTAAATGAGTGGAGAACCGTTGTATTTACGGATGAGAAGAAGTTTAATTTGGATGGGCCTGATGGCTACAACTATTATTTCCATGATCTGTGCAAAGAAAAGCGTTTTTGAACAGACATCACAGCCGAGAGGGCAGCGTTTATGGCACCATCGGTCTTGAATTTCAAAGTGCAAAAATGAATGGTGCAACCTATAAAACGTTATTGGAAATGGCTTTTCCGAAGTTTAGCGAAGTGTTTGGTCCCATATCTTGGATATTGCAACAGGCTAATGCCTCTATACACAACGCCAGAGTAGTAAAAGAGTTCATTGGAAGCCAAATGTTAATATTTTTGACTGGCGACCCTATTCGCCACATCCAAACATTATCGAAAATGTCTGGGGTTGGTTATCTCGTAAGGTCTATGAAGAAGGTAGACAATTTGATGACAAGCAGTCACTAATTCAGGCCATTAAGGATGCTTGGAATCAAATTTCGTTGGATTACATAAATTCTCTTTATCTCTCAATGAAAACCCGTATAATTGAAGTTATTAAAAACAAAGGGGGTTGTTTTTAAATAAAGTAAAATAAATTAAAAATCAAAAAAAACTTTTTTTCATTAAAATTAGTTAAAGTACCTTTATTCAAGTGAAACAAAAAAAATAGCACATTTTTGGGCTTTTTTTTATAAATTATTCAACAAAAGTTCTTTAGTTAAGAAACCACTATTGTCATGATTTTTTTCATATCTCAGGATGTCTAGCTTCCATTTCCATTTTAAAATACTGAAATCGGTTACAAATTGCAAAAGATACAGGCTGCTGAATATGGAATTTTTAGTGCCTTTAAATAAGTGAATCGGAGTGTATGTATAATACTCCGATTGTAACGAAGCATACATTTCTCAACTACTTTACTATTTTTACATTAATGGCCACAGAAGCAACACATTTGATACGGGTTTTCTGAAAAAAAAATTCCGCACACCCCTCTTTAACGAAATCTAAATATCAACTAAATTTAACTTTGTATACTGATCAGGGATGTTGAAAGGGAATTTTACTTGACAAAATTTTACTTTTCGACCATAATTGTGCTAATATATTTACTGTTACTATATTACTAGGGAAATGATGTACAATGAGAGACCAAAGAAGGGATATAGATTATAGACCATGCAGCAAACTAAGTTTAAATAGTGTTTGATATATACTAATGACAGCTAAATTATATTTTATGTTGTTTTCATCGCACGAAAATACAAATACATACAAATACAATGGTACAACAAATGAGTAAATTACAAAAGCATCTAGGTCTCGATGAAATGACCTACTACAAGATGGATTCATAGGTGGTGAACGCATAAGCACAGCTGATTTGCTTTGTTTACATTGCAAACCACTTTCGAACTGTCAAATTCACATGTATTTTGTGTTTGGACCTGTTTGTTTACATTTATTGTTGGCATACGTATGTGTTGGGTTTGACAAAACGTAAGTGATATAGCAATAACTAAATGTATGTTGTTGTTGCCATCAATTTCCCACCAGCTACAACAGCACCTCCTGCGTCTACCATGAGTATTTTTATCATGATCTACTACTACCTCGTAGCCATCAAGAGAATGTGAAGCGAGGGATGGCGGCTCTTACCTAGTTATTATCTCTATTTAAAAACGATTTCAAACATCATAGTCTATCATAGTTTAGCACGATAAGTGAAAACAAAGCCTCAAACTTCCTGCCCACTTACCGTGTTAAACACCCTTGCTTTCTTTTGTTGGGACCTTGTTTGATTGCTGGTTTTGTGCTCAAAATATGTCAAACGTGTTAACACTATTTGTTAAAGTATTATTCCTTGTGTATATGTTTTTACTGATAACTCTTTTGAGCAACGAGATGTGTTATATTATTTATTTTTCATTCAAAAGGAATTTCATAACAAAAATAAGTGTTCTTAAAAAGCGGGGAGAATTTTTGATTTTGTCACAGCTGATATAGATAAATAAATTAGAGTTGCAATTTTTTATAGAGAATTTGTACTTTGTGAAAAACACACGCTGAAATAAACGGTCCATCAATATATTTCAGGAACCATGTATAGCTATGTTTG
The DNA here is from genome assembly GCA_963931995.1 of Phaonia tiefii. Lineage (NCBI taxonomy): Eukaryota > Metazoa > Arthropoda > Insecta > Diptera > Muscidae > Phaonia > Phaonia tiefii. Next base: position 101,625,826 of record OZ008367.1, on the reverse strand, counting down.
CAAGCACTGTTTTCATGAATTTAAGATCTGGTCCTTTTTTGATTCATTGATGTCTGTCATGTTTATTTTTTTAGCAGTTTTCAACAACGTAAACCCCATTTGGGTCACAAAACATATATTACAACCTATTAATCATTGTGTCTCCAACATTTGATATTAAATAGCTAAAAAAAACTGTGTTTGGAGACGAGTATACTACGGGCACAAGCTACAAACACGTTATATTTGCATCCAAACTACAAAAAAGACAGACTTTTCATCGTGCACAGATTAAGTTTGTGAAGCTCTAGTATATCTAGGCAAAGCCAGATCACTGTTAGCTTTTATAAAAATATGGGCGAAAGAATTTGCTGATCCTTACGTCACTAAACGTCTATTTTTTTCTCTTCGTTAGACCTGGATTACAATATGGTTGTATTGTGTGGTGTCAGTATAATGCCTGTTACATAGACCGCATCGAATCGATTCAAAGTCAATTTTTACTTTTTGCTTTACGTGGTCTCGCTTGGAACATTGATGATTTGCCACCTTATAATAATCGACTGATGCTTACTGATCTTGCTACACTTGAAAAATGCAGGTATATGTTAAATGCTATGTTTATTGTAAAGAGTCAAATAAATTTTAATGTTCCCTGTAGACAAACTCGATATTTCTATCCTATAAAACTACCGACTGTCCGTTATAATTACGATTACTACAATCCTTTTCGACGCGTTTTCCTCATTTACAATGAGATCTATAATTCCTTACCCGCTTCAGATTCTTTGAATATAATTTAGCAACATTTAATTCTTAATTAATTCGTAATGTTTCCAACCATTTTCCTCCGATAAACCAGTCCTGCTTCTATTAATCAATCTTATTATAAATCCTGAATCATTAGTGATAATGGGGGAGAGTTTACTAAACACTCTACTAACATTAGTATAACTAAAAATAGAATATGACTTTTTTTTTTAATTTGTTGACCGTTTTCGTTCTAATAAATTGTAATCAAACGGGATAAATTAATATAGAACTAAGTAGCTATAGATCGTCCTAACAAATAAAATTATATAAATATAAATTATAAAAAAAAAAATTAAATTAAAAAAAAAAATTATTCAAGTAATGTGACAACACGAAAATCAACTGAACCAATTTTCACTCAAATCATACCACTAAACTTAGTTTGCTGCATGGTCTCATAGACTAATACTTATACGAGTAGTAGACCTAATAGTTCTCTCACCAAATTTATGACATTTGGCCTGGTGTGATATTTACGTTCGATGTTGAAAAGAATTGCTTTACTAATACCAGATAGAGGCAATGGTTCAAAACAACGAACAAAATAACAACAACGGCATTTGGTTTTTTGTGTTAAAATTATTTTGTTAAATACAACACAAATGTATGCTAACAATAACAGTTAATAAAAAAATTTAAATCACATTTAAATTTCACAGTTTTTCACCAAATCGAAGTGTAAAATTAAAGCAAGAAGTTCTTGTAATTCCACCTGGTGTATGTCACTTTTCGTCAGACATCTCTCTATCACACCGACCGCATTAAGAAGAGTGTGAAAATAAACGTCAGATGAGCCAAATATTGTCTCTAGTATGAGATTACTCTATGCATGGTCTATAATCTGTATGTCTACTTTGGTATCTCATTCTACATCATTTCCCTAGTGGCTTTTCGGTCAGCTGTGCCATAGAAATCCCTTGGTTGGGCATACAACGAATGAGAAATAAAAGTGAATGTGAATTTGCATTCGATGCAACCACCATAAATCATATTTAGCTGTCATTATCATCAATCAAATAATAAGTAAACTTAGTGTGCTTCTAGTTGTTGCCCGCTCATACTTCTATCTACTCTGTGTTCTATCAATTCCGTAGTCGATCAGCAGTGATACTACCGTGGGTAACACGGTTACTATGACTGATGAGCGATACAATCCTACTGAACTGGGTCTGGAGGATATGAGGTCCCTACAGGACAGCTTACACAACTATGAACATTTTGATGGATGAGCTTCTGGGACGGATAATGTCTCGTTCAGGCCGGCAAGATCGCTGGATTTGGCAGCTCCAGATTTTCCATTTAGGGTTTTTTTTTTGATATCACGGGTCTATGTGTACAAGCCACAGACTGTGGAAACTCTCAAAGTGAATATCCGACAAGAGTGGGGGGACTTATCGTCCGAAGTTCTCGCCAGAACTGTTGAAAATTCGGTAAACTCATCCCAAACTATCATCAGCACTGGCAATGCCCACTTGCCCACTAATACAAAAAACTTAATGATCGAGAAAAACATAAAAAATATATCAAATTATGTCGTTTAATTTTAAAGATATAGAAAACAACATTGGGTTATCAGAGAAGTTCAGTTATATACCGCTGTTGAATATAAAAAAAAACTGATGTCTTCTTTCCTAGTTATGCGGTTGTTTTAAATTCCTTGGGAGTACAAAAATAATGCTTTATTTATTTCATGTTGCTGAAGATGGAGCCCTTTGATACCCGCATAGAGGTAGACCGGCGTCTATTGGATTTTTCTCGAATGTGTTCGATTTCCTGTCTTTGGACGTAGTTGCTTCTTTTTCTTATTAATACGACTGTGATTCCTTTGAAACACAACGGAGGCTTTGATACATTGTATCTTAGAAGTCTTGGAATAGGCCTCACTATTGCCCTTGGCAGCGACAGGATGACTAATGATAAGCTTGAGGGCATCATAAACTCTGAACAATTTGAACAACTTGCAGATCTTGTATAGTCTCTGGAGACCAAAATTATTTCGCGTAAGCGCTGTTAGTCGTATCCACAATATCTACGTGGTTCCCCAGGCGAAATCAATTCATTGCAGTATTAGGTTTTGTCCATGTTACAAATACAAGGTAGTAGCTTCAGCCCAGATGATTTCCTTTGTTTACATTTCATCGTACCCAGTAAATGTCAAAATGGTGTGTGTGAGTGCGTTCTCTTTTAAATTGTGACATTTTTGTCAGCTAATTTTGACAATAACTCGGTACGGAAATTACAACAATGCTAATGCTACTACCTTATATTTGTATGAAGGTTTCGTCTGGATCGCCATCCATTAATGCCATAACTACGAATATTTGTAAATTAATATAAATAACGGGTCCGCCATCTAACGTTTTTTTTTCAACTAGTGCTTATTTCGTGAATGGTAACACTCAACTCATGTCTGATTTGACAGATAATTAGTTTTATCCTTCCGCTGAACGAATATGGTTGTGTATACGCTTGAACAACGCTGGGAAATATGGGGAAAATGGGCCTTCGATCGACTTACAGAAGATGCCGATTTTGCCAAAAAAAAATCATCTATTCAGATGAAGCTCATTTTGATTTTGGCAGGTATGTAAACAAGCAAAATTGTCGCGTTTGGGGCACAGAAATCCCGTACGCATACATTGAAAAGCCGATGCACCCAAAACGAGTCATTGTTTGGTGCGGATTTTGGTCCAGAGGCATAATTGGGCCATTTTTCTTCGAAAATGAGCAAGGAGTGGCCGTTACAGTCAATGGCGATCGTTATCGGGCCATGTTGAACGAATTTTTGTTCACAAAAATTGAAGAGGAGGATATTGGCAACATTTGGTTTCAACAGGACGGCGCTACGTGCCACACAGCCGAAGCTACACTCGATGTTTTGCGCCCTGTTTTTGAAGATCGCATTATCAGCCGCAGAGGTGATGTCGTTTGGCCACCTCGGAGCAGCGATTTGACACCGTTGGACTATTATTTGTGGGGTGCCCTCAAAGATAAGCCAGAGACAATTGACGCTTTAAAGGACAATATTCGTGAAGCCATTGGGAAATACAGCTGCACACAATCGATAATGTGCTTAAAAATTGGACCGATCGTGTGGGCTACTGCATGGCCAGCCGATGCAGCCATTTAAATGCAATTATTTTCCATTATTAACAGGAAGGATTGTACTTTCAAATAAAGAAAGAAATTTGAGAAAATATTCAGTAGTTTTTTTTATAGCATTTTAAAAAAAAAAGTTATTTGGCGGACCCTTTACATAGATATGTAAAAAATTGATTTTTACTTACTAAACTTGGATGATTCTTATTATATAGATATCAATCATAAAGTCAGTGTTGCCAGTTTAGCATTTTAAGTGCAATTCTAGCTCTGTTTTTTTGGCTTCTGCACTTTTATTTTGCAAAAACATACTACATGCTTTTGAGCTCTTTTTGGGTTTTCTTTTTGCAACCTTTTGACTTTCTGGTTCCATTTTTAGCATTTTTTGTCAATAAATTGCATTTTTTTGAAATTATATAACCGACAATAGGGCCTATTTCCAACCAGGAATTGTAACATATAGAATTTTCACGGGTGTCGATGTTAAATATGTACGTTAGTTGGCATTTGAAAAATCTGTTACTGCAAAAGTATGTTGGTCCAGACTTCTTATTAATTTCAGTAATTTTGATGTACGAATAACATGACTCTAAAAAAAACAAAAATTAAGTTGTCGGTTTGTGAATTTTGCCTCAAGTTTAGTACTGGACAAAATGGAATAGACATTCAACCGCCTAATTACTTTAATGAGTTTAATCAGTGTTGCCAGTTTAGCATTTTAAGTGCAATTCTAGCTCTGTTTTTTTGGCTTCTGCACTTTTATTTTGCAAAAACATACTACATGCTTTTGAGCTCTTTTTGGGTTTTCTTTTTGCAACCTTTTGACTTTCTGGTTCCATTTTTAGCATTTTTTGTCAATAAATTGCATTTTTTTGAAATTATATAACCGACAATAGGGCCTATTTCCAACCAGGAATTGTAACATATAGAATTTTCACGGGTGTCGATGTTAAATATGTACGTTAGTTGGCATTTGAAAAATCTGTTACTGCAAAAGTATGTTGGTCCAGACTTCTTATTAATTTCAGTAATTTTGATGTACGAATAACATGACTCTAAAAAAAACAAAAATTAAGTTGTCGGTTTGTGAATTTTGCCTCAAGTTTAGTACTGGACAAAATGGAATAGACATTCAACCGCCTAATTACTTTAATGAGTTTAAAAAACGGAAACAGCTTTTATTAAAGGGGTTACTTGGTTCTCCGCTTTTGAGTTTATACGGTTGAGTATTTCAAATTTGAATACGGCTTTTTAATTTTAGTCTTGAAATGATGTAAGTACATTTTCAAATTTAAGTATGGTTTTCGTATATCGTCACCTAAAATGCAAAAAGACGTAACAACATTTTCATCACTTTACAGGAGAGGCAAAAATAGTTAGATATAGAATCGGAATTTTGTAAATAAAATTACCATTTTGGACGGTAGATGTCTAAAGGTTTGTGGGAATATGTAGTGTAGCCAATTGTAAGTATAGGGGCATCGAAATTTTATATAAAATTACAATTCAAAGAAAAAACGTGGATTTATCAAAAACTTCATCTATTTTATTTTTTTAATAAAATCGTTGATTTTGAACTTAGGTGTTTACAACTTTGTCAAATCGTGTATTTTAGTCAAACATATCGGAATCAATCAGAAAGAAAATTTTGCAATTTTGTTGTTACGTCATTTTGCATTTTAGCTGACGATATGACATTTTATACACAAATGTTCCACTTAATCTAAATTAGTAATTTTACATTTTAATTAAAAAGTTGAATTTTTCAATATTTGATAAAACAATTTATTTTAAATAAATATAATTTTAAAATCGAGATAAAATTTGAGTACATGTTTACAATTTCAAGACGCCTAGTGTTATCCGATACCGTTTTTATAAGCCAATTCCAGAATCGAAATTCCAAAAAGAAAAAATTAACGTACTGAACCGATAATGGTTGCTAAACCTAACTCGAAACAAGTACAGAATTTTCAGTCAGACTTAAACATAGCCTCACCCTTAGTAATCCTTTGGGTCCGAGTTCCATTAAAAAAGGTTCATATTTTTGTTTTGGCAGCCGATCGATCAACCTTCTGTTACGCGTGGCAAATTTGCCCATATTCATTAAATCTTATTAGCAACTTAATTAGGATGTGTTGTGTATTTGGGGTATTTATCATGGGGTATTATCCGCTCAAAATTTGTATGAGAGGTTCGGAAATGGTTACCACAAACAATTTCAATTACACAGTAGTTGTTGAAAAAATGTACACGACTTATCATATCGTATTGTCAATAACAAGGTTTCATTGTGATCGTTAAAAACGTTAAAGAATCGTTAAAGTCTTACAAAGTCCCAAAACAAATTTGGTCCATAGATACCTTAGGTCTAATTTGACTCATTCTATGCATTACACTTTTCCGTATCCAATGACATATCCCTATGAGTGAGGGTGCTCGAATATGTATGGTCTACGAAATTGTGTTTTTATCGAATATAAAGCGTAAAGAGCCTGTAGCGCTATAATTTTTGATTGTTTCAGTTTTAGCACTTTTTTTTGCAAATTGCACTTTTCTTGGCATGTTTTTTTTTATCTAGCTTCTGGCAACACTGCATAAAGTAGAGAGTCAAAATTTCTCTCCACTCGAATGCCAACAAAGAAAACGAGTGAACCGTTACATTTCTCTCTCTCTCTCTCTCTCTCTCTCTCTTACATTCATATTTTAATGCACTAGCAGTTTTTTCATGATAGTGGTCCTCATGCAAACTCGAAAGAGCTTCGTAAACGCGTTAACCTCGCAAACTTACGCGGCAAACGTCAAAAGAAAGAAATTTCCCATACAAAGCGACTTGCACAAAAGTGGAAAGTCTTCAAGATTTGCTGCGCAAACGTGGGATGGAGAAACGTGCAAACTTTTGACATTTGGTTGTCAACTGACTAGGATGGATAAATAAGGTGATAGCACTAGAACAATAGAAAAAGTACACATACATAATACATGCAATTGCTACTGCTACCACCTTATGTATCCATCTTGGTCAGCTGATATGGTTTTGAGCACAAATACGCTGAGCAACTTTACTTGGTGCCTCATGCAATGGTGCGAGGGAAACTTGCGCTGAGCAAAAGTTCTCGGCTTTCACGTTTGCATGAATGCCGCTAATGTAAATTTGTTAAAAACGATGTTCCAAAGCCGATCAACAGGTAGATGAACAGAAGATGTGCTAGATGTGCGCAATTTGGCTACTTTCGTAAACGAGAGCCAAAAAGTGGTAACAATTCTCCAAATCGCAGTGTTACCATGTTGGCATAATTTGTGCCGTTTTGGCATATTTTTTTTGGTTTTGGCACTTGTTTTTTTTGAAAAATTGTGCCAATTGCCATTTAGCACAATTTCCTCAACAGTTTTCCAACTTTTCAAATTGTATTGACCTTTTTTAGCACAATGTTTTTGGCAAACGACACAATATTTCATACTGAAAGTTTCTCCATTTAATTTATCTGAAAATATTACTTCATATTTATCGGTATATAAGGTACAATGTCACATTTTTAGGTTACTGGCTAACAAAGCAACTCCACAGACGTAAAAGCAAAAAATTAATTCGTGAAATATTGAAATATGTTGGTCATTTCAAAAATTCCGTGTACAGATAAATGACAAAATTCAATCTAACTTTATTATTAGGGATGCCAAAATCCTCTCCTCAACTCAGGAGTGAAAAAGCTGTTGTAAACATACATACTTTTTTACCTGCAATAAAAATATAGGCGATTATTAACAAACTTCAAATTAGGTTTACTGGACCGTACAGTGTCTTCAATATCAAGATGCGACTTGTAAAATGTAAATGGTAAAATACGATGGAAGTTCTTCTCGAACCTCCAGATATGTCCGGGTTAATTAGGAAAGAAATATCCGACAAAGTAAATTTCGAAGTAGAGACGATTTGACCACTGTTTGCTAGGATAAGTAAAAAGGACTCCAAAAGGATTTATCCAAATCTTGGGAAATTCTATTCTAAGATGATTGAAAGAAATTGTTAAAAACAATGAACCTCAATGTTTTTAAGATTTCTTTAAATAATTAGATACTTATTGGAGCTGAAAATCACCCTAAGTATGGCTTTCGTTGTTGTTGTAGAAATTCTTAAACTATTTTAACAGCTGTTTAAAGGCGAGATGAGCACCCACTTCTTGGAGGAACTGTATGTTTTTTTGACACAGAATTAGGAAAAATACTAAAAAGCCAATTTTAGCATCATGGTTTTGCAAACGGCACAATTTTTGACGACATTTGGCATAATTTTTTTTGTCCGTCTCTGGCAACACTGTTTCAACGCAATATTCAATGAAGTGAGTAAGAGAGAGAGAGAGCCGAGAATGGTTAGGGCCAGTGTTGCCAGAAGTGACGATTTATCGTCATTTTGACGATTTTTAGTCACAAAAACATAAAATGACGATTTGACGATTTCAGCTTCTGGAATGACGATTTTTAGTCTATTCCAAAATTGAAATTGTTGGTAATACAAGAGCGACAGCTATATACTATATTTAACCCATCAAGGGATATTGGGTAGAAAAACTCCCCACAAATGGAACCATTTATGAAATAATAGAATTATCGAGATTACATTTTTGTAGACGGGCTGGGGAAGTATAGAACTATTAAAAACTTACGATATTAATGTATAAAACATACCGTGTCAATAATATACATACATATGTATGTAAATACCCTAAATATTATCTGTGTGACGTTTAATCAAATTCACACAATTGAATCGGGGGTCAGCCAATTAGGGGTTAATGAAAATTATTCATGAAGGACAAAAACTGCATCGACTCTTCTTTTTTACCCTATAGAATATAAATTTACAATTCCTGTTCACATTTCTTTCAGAAATCTCCAGTGTTGTTTTATTTTTGTATTAAGCCGCCAACATTCTGCGTCTTGACGCCAGGGAAATAAAAAGAATTCTAATTTTTGTCGTTTACGCCAGAAGCGACGTCAAATGCCAGCTTTTGTTTTTCTTCCATAAGAATACGTGTACAAATTTGTACCGCCTACGTTATCGCTCCGATTGTGTTCGTACACATATTTGTCAACTCTGTTCGTTGGTTGTTTGACCAATAGTTGAAGAGATTTCGGAATAGAGTTTAAATAAAGATATATGAATTTTAAAAATATTACTATAACATATTGATTTAATTGCTTTGTTTTACTGTTTTCCCCCCACAAAAATATTGATATTTGGTACAGCAATTGCAGTTTTTAATGTTGACGATTTTTTGACGATTTCGAAAAATTATTTTGACGATTTCTGCACCTCCAATTTGACGATTTGTGACCGACTTTATCTGGCAACACTGGTTAGGGCTTTTCTCGATTTGTGATCAGGGATGATATTTGTAATGGAAAAGAACTTTTTTGCCTCCTTTTGGTTTCAAAAAGCCCCCAACTCCTTTTGGTCCAATAAGACTACTTTCGAATTTGACTCACCAAATTATATGTGAGAGGTTTTTAAATACAACCATGGGGTTTCTATGTTGTAGCTGATCGAATGGGTACTAGGGAAAGGATGTAGAATGACAGATCCAATAAGACATACAGATTATAGGCAGTAGGGCAAACTAATTCTAAAACGGTTTAATTGATACTAATGGCAGCTAAATTTTGTTTTATGTTGTTTGCATTGAACGGAAATACGCATTCCCTTTTATTTCTGTCCGTATTGGTCCAACCAAACAGTAAATTTAAACAGTAAAAATTTCTCTTCACTCAAATGCAAACAAACAAAACGAGTGAAATTTTATTAAATTTTACTTTTTGGGTTACAAGACTGAAATATGTGTGTACCTGAGGCTATTTAAAGCTTTCACTGCATTTACACCGAAAGATTAACAAACCCTAATCAGATAATATAAATTTTTTTATTTATTCGACAAACAGCCCTTTAATATTTGGGTGTAAATACAGATTTATTTAATTATTTTATAAAAAGTACACTTAGGTCGAAAAAAGTACTCTCGAAAGAATACAAACGTCCACTCGAAAATTATCAAATATCATCACAGTTCGTGATGTACTAAATCAGACAGTCAAAATTTCTCTTCACTCGAATGCTAACAAACAAACCGAGTGAAGAGCCATGGAGTAATACTTAATAGCCTCTATTACTCTCTTCGCTGCCTCTTTATGATGACGAGGTAGTAGTAGGCCATTTCATCGAGTTCGATTTGGTGCTGTATTTTGCCAATTTTACACTTTGGTTGGACATAAGACGGACAGAAATCAAAGGCAATGTGTATTTTCGTTCAATGAAAACAACATAAAACATAATATAGCTGTCATTAGTATCAATAAACGAGAAGTTCTCCCCAGTCCCTTCATGGGATGTAATGGGAAACCATTTATTTATTTATTTAGTATCAATAAACACTATATACTATAAACTTAGTTCTTGTTTTCTTTGATCTCTCAATCTACATCATTTCCCTAGTACCTTTTCGATCAGCTGTGCCATAGAAACCCCCTGTTATGAGCGAATTCTGACCACTTTTTGGTTCTCTTTAGCGGGGGTTGCCAAATTCCGCACAACTTCTGGTCATCTACTTCTCGAACGTCTTTGTAGATGTACAGTCACTTCAATAATTGAGTAAGCCCTCCCATTAAGTATTTAAACTAATTTGAACAAAACTTTTTAACATTAAAACAAAATGAACGATTAACTCCTTTTTCATCACAATGTGTACTGTGATTTTATAGAAAAATAAAACATTGAATTTAAAATTAATATAATAACAACAAAAACAGTAGGATTTCGTATTTTAAGCTGCAAAAAGTTAGTGCTCATGAACGATTTCTCTGCAGAAACCACTTAGAACAGTAAAAATTAATATTTGGTTTGTGATCCCTTGTTCTTAATTATTGCCTCTAATCATCTAGGAATAGAATTAACAAGATTTTGGGTCACCTTATTTGTGTTGTAGGCAGTGTGCTTTGGATCATTATCTTGGGTAAATATATAATTTGATGGTAAACTCATTTTTTGGACGCTAGGTTGGAGATATCTATATATTTCTTGTGATCCATTATGCCATCAATTATTTGCAAAGATCCGGTACCACCTGCGCTCATACAACCCCATACAAGCACTGATCCTCCGCCATGTTTAAAGGTTGGGCACAGATTTTTTGTCTCTGAATTCCTCGTTCGCCATATTTTTAATCGTCCATACCATATAAGGGTCCGCCAAATAACTTTTTTTTTGAAAATGCCAAAAAAAGAACTACTGAATATTTTCACAAATTTTTTTTTTATTTGAAAGTACAATCCTTCCGGTTAATAATGGAAACTAATTTCATTCAAATGGCTGCCTCGGCTGGCCATGCAGTAGCCTACACGATCGGTCCAATTTTTAAACACATTATCGATTGTGTGCAGCTGTATTGCACCAATGCCTTCACGAATATTGTCCTTTAAAGCGTCAATTATCTCTCGCTTGTCGGCGTAACACTTATCTTTGAGGGCACCCCACAAATAATAGTCCAACGGCGTCAAATCGCAGCTCCGAGGTGGCCAAACGACATCAGCTGTGCGCCTGATAATGCGATCTTCAAAAACAGGGCGCAAAACATCGAGTGTAGCTTCGGCGGTGTGGCACGTAGCGCCGTCCTGCTGAAACCAAATGTTGTCAATATCCTCCTCTTCAATTTTTGTGAACAAAAATTCGTTCAACATGGCCCGATAACGATCGCCATTGACTGTAACGGCCACTCCTTGCTCATTTTCGGAGAAAAATGGCCCAATTATGCCTCTGGACCAAAATCCGCACCAAACAGTGACTCGTTTTGGGTGCATCGGCTTTTCAATGTATGCGTGCTGGTTTTCTGTGCCCCAAATGCGACAATTTTGTTTGTTTACATACCCGCCAAGATCAAAATGAGCTTCATCTGAAAAGATGACTTTTTTGACGTAGAATACGTCTTACCTTACGGTATGAGGAGTCATGTCAGGTTTTTATTGTTGTAATCTTTATTTCATTGAATTTGAGGAAACGGCTAGATGAATTTTTTTAAAATTTTTTTTGTAGGTAAATGAAGATGTTATCTTTCGTTTGATATACATTTCATATTGGTTGATATATTTCTAGTATTTTAATTTCTCAAATGAAAATTGTTTAAACACATACACTCAAACATATGTGTGGTGTTTGGTTGAGTGTTTTTGGTTGCTCAACATTGCTTAGGAACATGTATCTACTAAAAAGTGAAACAAACAGTAAGCTAACGTAATAAAGCTTGTTTGCGAAAGCTTCAATAAAGCTCTTGTAACATTAATTTTGAATTGTAAAGCGTAAAGCTTTCACACAACGCTCGAATGCTAATGCGAAGACTCGATAAGGTAAACCTTTTTTAATATTAGGGCGGCCCTCTCAACATTCGCAGAACTTATTTCAATAAAAATATTAATTAAAATACATAAATTAAATTAAGTTTAAAAAAATTGAACATAATATTTTTTTTTTTAAACGGACTTGAATCAAATGCCGTTGGTAAATATAAAAATTACAGCAGACAGTTGTCCGAGGCCTTCGGCCTTCGCAGGCCTTCGTCCCTGCAGGCTGTGTCAGAGACACGGCCATTAAGTTTAACGTAGAATACGCCATCCGATAAGACAGAAAACATATATAACAATAAATGATAAATAATATAAGCAAATGAATTTATTGTTAAATATGTTTTCTGTCTTATCAGATGGCGTATTCTACGTTAAACTTAATGGCCGTGTCTCTGACACAGCCTGCAGGGACAGTCCGTGGCCGAAGGCCTCGGACAACTGTCTGCTGTAATTTTTTTTTTGGCAAAATCGGCATCTGCTACATTACCATGATTTTCAAAGTAATGTCGCAATATTTCCCAGCGTTGTTCAAGCGTATACACAACCATATTCGTTCAGCGGAAGGATGAAACTAATTATCTGTCAAATCAGACATGACCAAAACAAACTGTATCGCTAATCTTTATTACATTACCTTTTAATGTAAATATCGGACTGTATTTACTGATATTGCTTTTATAATTCCAGGAAAGCTATTTTTATTTTATTATCCTTTCAAAAACGTAAGAAATTGTAATAAATTAACAACGCTAAAAAATCTTTCACAAAAAAAATCCATTCGCTTTGTTTTCACTGTGCCAAACGGCAACCATAATTATAACAACAATCATGTGTTTGAAACAAGAATTGCATTCAGTAGCTTATTAGCTTTCAACAGAGTGGGAGTATATCGGACGTTTTTTTTAAAGATTTTAAAGAGAGCTAAAAAATGTTTTGCTACACTGAGAAGTCATAATAACAAGCTACCTAAATTTATGCATGTTTATATTTCGTATAAATACCTATCTCTTTTCAGCATTTTAAAACAAAATAGTTAATGAATATGTGGGGTGTTGAGTGGGAACCACTTTTTTTATTTTCTATGAACACATTTAAGGAAGCTGAGTAGCTTGTATGTTATCAGGTACGTCAGATTGACATATTTTAATCTTTATTCCATTTAAGTTTTTTGAAATTCGTTTTTAAAGTTTTTTCTAATTCGCACTATAACAAAAATACTCAATATTCATTAATTTCATTATTGTTATTGTTACAACTCTTAATTTCTTTCAGTGTAATACTCTCATTTTAAGTATATTTCTCTTTGTGAAGACCATTGCTGTATATGATTCAAATGATAAAAAATGTAAACAGCCGGAACCAGGATTTGAAGTCATGTTGGCAGACGATCATTTCGAAGTCAGACTTTCGATGTTTGTGACTTTTCTCATCAGCGCCTTAGCGTTCTAGGCCAGTGGCCATCTTGTTCACATTTCACCGAGCGGTTCTGGTAATTATGTTTACAAAATGTGAATGCTAAATGTGAATTCAAAATCACAGCAAAAAATTGTATTTCCTTAATTGTTTCCGCAAAATAATATATAAATTGTCCAAATATCAGTCTCTACAAATATTAAAAGAAAACAAAAATGTTGACAAAAATGTGCTAAAAAGTACAACAGCACAAAATATGGCAACACTTTGGAATACAATTTCAAAGAGTACCAAGCCATCGCTTTCGCCAAAAGAGCAACAAATTGGAGTACCATTTCAGAGAGAGCTAAGCCTTTGATCAAAGAGCTTTTACTTTCTTAAACTTCTCGGTTAACTGCATTTCCTGTGTTTTTATAATCCTCAGTTATGTTTCTAACGTTCGCCTGTTCTTTCGATAAATTTGTGCAAATTCCGCGAAACATTTTTAGAATATATTTATTTAATTTACCTTATGTTGAAAAATGTAAAGTATTTGCCAAAAAGTGTTTTTTTTATTATCTGCACAGATTTTCCACTGTTTTTCGTGTAATATGTTTAGTGATTTCGGTGTATCGGTAAACTTTTTTACTTTAGCATGTCGCGTGTGAACTAATAATGTCGCCTTGTTGTTGTTTGTTTTCTATGGTTCGGTTGTGTTTGTCGTGGGTTGTGTGACTGTAGTGTTCGATTTCGTTGTTGTGAGTCGCTCATTGAAATGCTTTGTTTACGTGCTAGCTGAAATGCAAATAGTACAATCAAATCAAATTTTTCATACATTAAATTAACACATTGAAATTTGGACAACAATTTTTACAAGGTAAGTTCTTACAAAAATCTAATTTCAAGTCGGCTATAAACAAACAAGTTCGTAACAAAATAAAACAGGAACATAGAGAGAGAAGAAAAAAAATTTGCGTTGGTTTATTTGAATTCCTTTTCCTATAAGATCTATTTGTAACACACACATGTAAATTCGTACAATTTAACACTTACAACAAGAATTGTCTCAAGTAGCTTTTCGCGCACTCTGGAGGAAAACTTTTGAAAACAATTGTTTTTTAAAGCATTAGAGTAGCTGAATGGCTGGCATAATTGATAATGCTCTAGCGGAGATTTAGACATTGCATATTAGTACTCATTATAACTGTTATACAAATATGTATGTGTGTAATGATTTTGAAAGTAAGGGGAGGGAAAGTTTTTTAGTCGAAAATTAGTGTTTAGTAATCATTAACCTTGTTTTTTAATTCCTGCTAAACTAATTTTTCGACCACTTTGTATGGGGAGTCGCTTAATATCGCTTAGCTCCCAATACAAAGTGGTCGAAAAATTTGCTTAGCGGGGAATAAAAAAACAAGCTTATTATCTTTCGCCATCTAATTTAGTTTGGTTTAAGTTAAGTTTAAGTGCCACTCTCGTATCGCGTCCAAATTTTCATCACTCCATAGACCTTATCATCCAGAGTAAAACCGTATTTTTTTTCTGGGGAAACCCATACTTCCCGAATTACGGGCCTCCAAAGGTTGAACATATATCCCCCCAGATATTCCACATATATTGACGGACTGCAACAAATTGGGTAACATTGGAAAGCTTATGAAATACTGAAATACCTTCAAAACAAAAGTTTTCGTATTTATTAACCCATTGCGAGCCTATATCCAATATTCGACTTTTATAACCCCACTTTTTGAGGAAAACACCTATTATCTGAGAATAGTACACAACATACCTATTTTCACCCGTGATTGTATAGTTTAGACATAAAATAAGATATCATTTGTTCCTTTAACCCATTAATGACCGAAGATATCAAGGGCCAAAGTTCACGAAAACAAAAAAATAAAAAACTTTTTTAAAAAAACCGTAATTTTTTTTAAAATAATTTTTTACCGGCAAAACATAAAAAAATATTTTTAAAAAATCCTTTTTTTCATGGGACGTCTGTAAGTCCATATATGTAAGTCCACTTTTGTACGCACAGTGAGCATGGGATTGGTTATGGTAACCATCCAGAAAAATACAATTTTTTTTTTAAAAAAATCGAGCGATTTTTCTGGTTTTGCCACACATCGACTTAAGGTACCAGAAGGAAATTTTCAATCTTCTTGGAATTGAATTTCCCATGTTTTGGGATAATTTCTGTTGGAATCAGTTCCACTTGTCCTGGAGAACAGTGATCAAGTTGTCTACCCTTCGAAATTCTTTTTGTCTCCGGAGGAATCATAGATGCAAACAAGTTGACGTGACAAATATTAGACGTTGTTAGGTACCTTAAAATGTGGTATTATACCACAAGGTATCGAAAAATTTGCTGTAAAAATAGATTTTGCAGATTAATTAAAGGGTTACTTATGGTCCATATATTTTGAGAAGCACTTTTCTCTCAAAGACTCCCAGCTTTGTTTTACCTGTTTGCGAGATGCAGTATATAGCTGGATCGCGTGGTTCTGGTTGGCAAGGGCCTACTACGGGAGCTCACGACAATTAAAAAATGTAACAATGGCAATATAGATTTTGTCGGCTGTGTGAGGAGAAAAAGTAAAATGAATTTATAGAATATCGTAACTGTTATTGTGCAGCATTTGGTCTACCTATCCCCGAATGGGATATGAGGACTTGTGGGATTAAATGGCTGAGACCTTTGCTTGCTTGCCCTTGCTTCCTGTTGTTTGCTGCATAGGGTTCCTACATTTTGCTCCACGAAACCAAAATCCTTTTTATTATTAATGAGGCATTCGACAACTAACCATACTTGTTTTTCTAAAAGTTTTGTAACACATATTTTAAACATGCCAATAAATATTTCCCTAACTAAAGCAAAATAAAAATCGTTTATGTACTGCTGGCTGCTTTGATTTGCCAACGTTAATAGATGATCTGTATATGTAATAATATTATCCTTGTGTTCGCATATCGGTAATTCCATATCAAACCGAACACTTTCTTGCATCATTATTTTTGTTTGATTTCAAATTTGGTAGACTGAATCTTCTTCGAAAACAATACCCCTAGCATTCGAAAAAAAGATTTATTGATTGACAGCCAAAGTCACGATGTCAAAAGAAAGCCTAAGCGAACGACAGCAATGCACTCACTTTCGATTCAAATTGGTAGTCACTATCTTTCGACTTGTCGTTCGCATGGCCTTACGTGTTGTAAACAAAAGCATTTAACCATTGTCAAATGACAAAGCTACAAGATGAAAAATTCCAAAAAAAAGGTTAATATCAAAAAAAAATTGCTATATTCGTGAAAATTTTTTAAACAGTTACAAAAAAAGTACATCTCTGTACCACTCAGCTGGAAAAAACTGACATCAAAATGTAAAGCAAAACAAACAAAAGAATCGTATGCAAACAAACCAAAAATTTTGTAATTAAGGGTGGGTTTTTGATATAAGTTTGCAATAAATGATGAATTTATTTGCTAGTTTTTATTGTTATTTGTTTATTATTGTTTTTTACTCCTTAATAAAATACTGCAATTTTTTCACTGCTCCTCTGTGGACAGTTTTGAGCCTCCAAAGACTGGCGGTCCACTAAAGAACTCGTGATTCTCCTCCAGATATCTCACAAATGTTTGCAGCTGCAGCAACGTTGACTTTTTTATGCTGAAATAGATAAACATATGTACAAACAAAAATTACTCTAATAAAACATAAATGATTAACCGTTTACTTACCATTTATTTTCCATTTTGTTGAATATTTTATAAGAATTTTAAATTCAATTGTTTTTTTTTTGGCACTACACGAAAACAAAAACACAAGTGAGTGTTTTTGACATTTGTGTTCGCACAGATGACAGCAAAAATAATTAGTGGCTACCGATTTTGTACTGAAATGTTTACGTTTCGTTCGCATAGATTTTGATTCGACTTGTCTTTCTGATGAGTGTTACTGACTTCGAAATAAGCTGTTTGTCGCTTAGAGAGCAAACGAACGTTAACGTTCGACATCGTGACTTTGGCTGTGAGTTATTTGTAATTGATAATGGTTCTGAGAGATGTTGAAAGTTACTTCGATATTCAAGCATGGGTAAAATCATATTTTGAGCGATTATTAAGGGTAAATATTATTTTAGAAGTAGAACCCATTATTTCTGCACCTCCAAACTTTCAGGGGTTGGTTCAGAACCGATGAGGTAATATAATTATTTTTATTTCAAATGTTTAGGTTAGTGATTTTATGTTAAAAATCACCAATCATTTAAAATGAGCCGCCTGTCTCCGAATAACGTCTACACGTTTTCATAACATGGTAGTTTGAATATTGACACCACAGCAACGTTTTTATGGTTACTATAACTTTCAACTTATTTTTCAAATAGGATTAACACAACTTTGAAATCAATCAAAAATAGTGGTGCGAAAAAGTGTTCGCCTTGACATGGAATTACCGATGTTATGCATTTGTCATTGTCTTATTGAAATTACGACTTTAGTAACAAGTCATAACTGTGAGTTAACACTTTTGGCAGTTCTCAGAAGATTTATAAAATTACACTAACCTTAAAAAAAATCTGAACTTATTTGGGGAAATTGTGCCAAACAGCACTTGGCATAATTTTTCTAAAAACAAGTGCCGAAACGAAAAAAAATTGTTCCAAAACCGCACAAATTATGCCAACATGGTAAAGCTGTCCATGCCACAAGTGATCACAATGTAGTAGGAAATTGATAGAAAACATAGTATATACAAAGAGGATGTACAATTAGAGAAGAGAATCCCGCCGCAATTTGCAAACCCTCGTAGAAGAGAACCAAAAGTATTTCATACTATTTGCATACTTTAAGTAATTTTATTTAAACATGGTTGGAATTTCTATAATTAGAGCACAGAGCAATACTAAAGAGCCTACATTACTCTCTTCAATGTCTCTTCATGACAACGAGGTAGTAGGCCATTTCATCGAGTTCGAGTTGCTTTGGTAATTTACTCTTTGGTTGGCATAATACGGACAAAAATAAAAGGGAATGTGTATTTTCGTTCGATGCAAACATAATTTAGCTGTCATTAGTGTCAATCAACTTTTTAAACTTATGGCGATTTCGATTCGAAGAAAAAATTCAACTATTTTTCTGCCCTTTGCAATACAAGTGCCTTTGTGCAACCCCACTTGAAGGTTTTGTGTTCGTTTCAGAGAATGGTGCACTCAATTTACTGAACATCGCTTAGATTTCCATATACACTGGTCGAATAACATAGTTAAGCGAGGTAATGAAGACATGTAAAAAAAGCATACAGTTGTGAGAAAATGCAACATTTCTATGTTCGTTTCTCACCCTAAAAAAGGCACAACTTTAAACGGGCGACGGCAACATTTTTTAAATGTCGCCTCATACAAGGGCAACATTATTTTTTAGAAACAAAATCACCATTAGCGGTAATCTTCATGTCTTATTTGGTCTCTCATTCTTCATCATTTCCCTAGTGGCTTTTCTGTTTTTGTTCTCTTCTACGAGGGTTGCCACATTGCGCCGGTGTTGTCGTCTCTACTTGTAGTTACATCCTCTTTGGCAGATAGGCGAGACAGAGAAAGCAACCAGAAGCCAAACATGCAGCAAACTGAGGGGCCTTTTTTTGTAACGGATTTTCCACTCTTCGCACGTCAAATGACGAAAGAATATGACTTTTGGTTTTTGTACTCTTTATTTTGAGTGAAAACATATCGATATATTTGTGCTGAAAAGTTTTGATTCGACCATAGTATAGAGAAATATACGACAGGGTCATTTCATCAACTGTGATTTGCTATTGTAATTTACTCTTTGGTTGGATATAATACGAACAAAAATAAAAGGGAATGCTTTTTTTTGTTCGATGCAAATAATATAATCATTACTATCAACCAACCACTATTTAAACTTATTTTGCTGGAGGGCTATAAACTCTGTCTTTTTTGGTCTCTCATTTTGCACCATTTTCCAAGACCGTTTTGGATCAGTAGTGCCTAGAATGTCCAAAATCGAAACCGAATCGGTGGCGGGTTTTTTAAAAACGTTATTTTCGAACAAACCGAAAACGGGTTATTTGACATCGGTTAACCGATTAGCCGGGTTTTACCCAATTTGTGTTAATATCCAAAATTATTAATAAATTATATGATTTTCCAATCTTATTGAAATGCTGGATTAGAAAACATGATTTCTACTTTCAAATTTCATTTTATGTTTCAATAAGTTATAAATGACATTTCCAAAAAAAAAATTTTATTCAAATTTCAAAATGATTTTATGATTTGAATAAGAATTACAATTGTTTTTTTTTCAAAGTTCAAAATGTAAATTATTTTATAATTAATGTTTTGGACTTAACATTTTCATACATGGAAATCGCTTTCAAAGTAGGAATTTATATCAGTATAATGCGAATTTGAATAAAACTTATAAATGTTATTTAAACACTCATTCCAAATTAGTATATAATTTAAAATTAAAACGTGAGTGTCAAATTTAAGTAGAGTTGTAAACTTTTTACCGCCTTATTCATAAAAAGTTATGAGAGGTTTGAGTGACGGGTTTTGTTTGATAAATCGTTTCTCAAACCTCTTCGTTTTTTCAAACGAAACTCTTTGTCTTGACCAAGAAGCCATTTCTCGAAAATTTCTTTCTAGAGACTAGAAACTTTACTTTCTTGAAGCACCGTGAATTTTTCGATTACATGCAATTTTAACTTTTCCGAGCCATCCTTGTTGCAAGCAGGCAATACTTTTAATCTTTCTTTGCCCCATTTACTACAAAGCACTCATCGTTTTTGAATGTTAAAGTTTTATTTGGTAAGCATTTATAAAAAAAAAACCCCAGTTTCGTCAGCATTAAAGATATCCTTTTCATCATATTGCTTTACTAAATCTAACAATACATTTTCCACCCAATCATCTCGTATTTCAGTACTTACAGATGAACTCTCGCCGCTTATGACTTTCTGAATAATACCGTGACGTAGTCTAAATTTATTTAACCAGCCGACGCTTGATGAGAAATGTGAATGTCCAAAAGCCTTCGCTAACTGTTTTGCTTTTTCTCTCATAATACTGCCAGACAGATGTAGATTTCTTGCTCTTGCCGTAGTTACCCACTGAATCATAGCCTTATCGACATCATCGTATTCACAAGCTGAATTCCGCTTATGGTCCTTGTTGCTCCATCCTCCCATTATATTATCCTTGTTTTTTAAAATTTTTGATAAAGTGCTGCAAGGTGTTCCATATTTTTTTGCTGTCTTTTTACTTTGGTTACATTTTTCTACTTCATTAATCAATTTAAGTTTTTCTGCAATTGACAAAAATTTTAAAACTCTCTTACTCATGTTGTCGACTGAAGCGCTACCGATTCACTAAAATTCACAACTCTAAAAAATCGCATATCAATTTTGTAAAAATTTTGTAGCTGTACTAATTAACGAGAAAAAAAATATTAAAATTAGCAAAATAAAAAATTCGAATTACGGGAATAAACTCATATAGAAAGTGTTACAAATTGTATCAGTTTTTAATTCGACTTACAGAAAAGTTCGAGTTAGGGGAAAAAAACAAGAAAAATCTATTGAGAATCCAAGATTCGTACATAACAGTTCGAGTTAGGGGAATTTCACTGTAATAAACGTCATAATTTTCGAATTTTAATGAAATTTTGGAATTAAGAAATGTGATTTCTATATTCAAATGTGATCTAATGCTTCAATAATTTCTAAATGACATTTACATACAATTTTCTTATTCAAATTTCAAAACAGTTTTATAATTTGAATCAAAATTAATTAAAAGTTATTTAAGAATTAATTAAGCTTTTCAAACATTTGTTTTCAAATGTCAAATTTAAAATTATTTTATAACTAAATGTTTTAAACTTAATAGTATTTTCGATATCTTTAAAATTTGAATATGATTTTCGAATTTTAATCAGTTTAATGTGAATTTCAATAAAACTTTTAAATTTTATATTAAGCACACATTCCAAATTGGAATATGATATAATTTTTTATTCAAAATTAAAACGTAATTGTCATATTTAAATAGAGTTGTTAAATTTTAAGATTAAACACGAATAAATATATGAAATGGTAGCTCATCAAATGTATTGTAAGTCCAACATGTGTAATTTAATTTAAAGCAGGAAACCGAAAAACTCGGGTCAACCGGTTTTTGCCAAAATTAAAAACAGAAACGTGGTTTTCGAACAAACTAAAACCTGGTTTGTAAAATATGCCGGTTTTTTGGACACTTTAACAACAGCTAAATAACTTTTCTCCAGAAAATATCAGCAACTTTTTATATTCTTTTAAAAGTACGTGTACTATGCTATGTTAAACTACAATACAACAAATATAAAAGATAAAGAAATATTATTTTTCATAAAATGCTTTTGTTCTAAGTCCCTTGCACTTTATTTGTAATATAAACTGTAGCCCATTTACTTTTAAAGTCTCCTTAATCGAGGGCCGCAAAAATTAAAATGCTTTAAGCCGTACTAGGACTTATTGAGAATTTCGCAACAAGCCCATGACTTCTATGACGCTTCATTGAAACGATATTCCAAGAAAACCTTTTTGTTCATGATTTCTAGAGCCTTCAGAGCGTTAGCTTTTGGGGGAATGTAGCCTTTCTTTGACACCGATTAAGTTGTTTAATTGTTTTCTTTAATTTTCACCATAAGCGCTTGGGTTGAGACCAGTGTGGAATGGGTAGATTGGAGCCAACATCAACTTCATTGCTAAAGACATAACACCAGGATATTTTTAAGTTTCAGACTTCTCCATCTGTAAAATCAACATTTTAAATAACGTAGACATTTCCAATTATATATCGCTCTCTAACTACAAAAGAGTCGGAATTAAAAATGTGCAAATTATTGCATGTATACCAACCATTCGAATGACTGTAAAACGGCAAATTGTATTTGTAGTTTTTGGCTAGCAAGAAATACAATACAACAAAGCCATAACGACTGGGCTTAAATGACTGAAATAAGGAAGTACTTCAGAAATATTTAAATAAACCGTAAGTCCATAATTTACGCTGTCATAATTTGCCATTTAAATTGTACGATATGGCACAAAAGAAGGGAAAGAAGAACAGAAGACAATTTCTTTTATTTCGAACAATAACCGTTCATCCAGCAACCGACGAATTATATGACTATTCCTGTGTCTTTAAACACGGAAAGAAGACAATCGTTGATTAAAATAGTAATGTAGGAGTACTATTCCAATTCACCAACCACATTATTGAATGACGGCAACGAAAAACAACGTAAGAGCTCTTAGAAAGAATTCTAGCACTTCGAAGTAGCCAATTTCGGACGATAATCTCCAGTTCAGCCAGTGGTTTTTAAACGCTTTTCGCCAACCTTGAAATTTTTCTTTCAGGGTCAGAAAATTTTAAAATTTGTTTGACATAAACGATTAGACGAAGTATATTTTACTCAAGTGTTAATTGTGCGCATTTAGTGCGCATTGTCAGAATCACATTTCTATTTGATCATAAAACATCCAGAGCATTTTAGTTGAGAAAGTGTTTCATCTTGTCGATGCCCTTCTCACACGATGCCCTTCTTAGACGAAGTATATTTTACTCAAGTGTTAATTGTGCGCATTTAGTGCGCATTGTCAGAATCACATTCTAATTGATCATAAAACATCCAGTGCATTTTAGTTGAGAAAGTGTTTCATCTTTTCGATGCCCTTCTCACACGCTCTACACTCATTTGCATCTGCCTCTGATCCAAAGGTGGTTAGTGGTGGAGAATTTGGTTGATCTTCGTTTTGCCCTAGAGTACGTAAGCTATCTAAGACTTTGTCATGGAACCGGGTTGGTTGCCAAATGATATTTAAATTTGGGTGCCCACCTCCACCGTTCAGCCATATTACGCATTCCGTGAGTGCATTAACCTCTCCCTAAGACATAGTGTTTGATCAGCAATGTAGAGTTCAGTATTTAGATCCTCCATGAGGGTTCCTATTGCTTCACCTCCATCTGTCCTAGATCAGTGTATCCGCAGATTTCTCGCTGACCATCGACTGGGAAGCTCTCAACCCTGCTAGCCTTTTGTTGCCAATTTATCCGATGTTGAGATTCTCGTCAAGACTTGTATTATGTGCTGGTGAGTTGATTTGTGATACTATCTGTTCTATTCTTCAAAATCCTGTAGGTGTGTCGTCGCCACGACGTCCTCAAATTTAATTTGCTCATCATTATTGCCCGTATTGTATCCCTAATCCTCGTCCATGCTGTTCTTGGAACACTGCTGATATCCGGTAGTTGAACCTTTCGTAGGATTTCTATGTAGCACTCCTTCTCCATTGCCGTCCACCAGACTACAACTGCGTAACTCAAAATCGGCCTTATCACGCTCATGTGGATCGAGTGTGCTATCGTGGGGGTGAGACCCTATTTGGAGACCATATCTCTTCTGAAAATAGGCTAACATATGTGAACCTATTCGACTGTACTCTCTATGATCTTTTTCTGAAGTAGTTTCCGATCCAGTATTACTCCCTAATAGTTGATCCTGTTGGATTACTTTCTAATCTTCTAAGGAAGCTGGTTTCCCCATAAGCGACTAACTCCGCATTTCTAGTACTATTCATATTCGTTTTTACTCTTCATCCGGGTATACATTTAGTTCTCTAGGCATTGCCCAGTTCTAGGGTATTTCAAATGTTCCTGAGGCCATACCCCTAAGAAAATTATCCACAAGTGCAAATTGGTAAGCATGAACCATACACACACACTAAAAGAAAAAGCTTAATCAAATTTATAAATTTTTAACATTGCATTGAATTGATGAAGAACGTTTCATAAATCTTTCAACCATATTTCATCAATAGTTTACGTTGATTCAACGAAAATGTTACATCAATTTGATGACAAACAGACACATTTTTGACCATTTTGATGTAAACTGTTCATTAATTGGCTGTACATATTTCTTCAATTAGATATAATATAATGATGTAAGGTTATCATCAATTTGATGTAAATTGGTGATAATTTTAATGTAAATTGTTTGTGAATGAGCAGCCAAACGCTTTTGTTTTCTGTTTATTTTCTGTTATGTATTAATATTCAATTTTATACTCCAGTTTTCATTTTTCCAGTACTACGTCCATATTTTGAATCGATCCCACTAATTATGTTTAAAGTCCAATGATGAAGATTGATGAAAATAGATAATCAATTCAATGAAGCTAAAAATGGTGCAAAAACGCACAATCTTCAAATGGAAGACATTTTTATTGAGTTGTGGAAATTTGTCATCAATTCAATGAAAAACAGTTAATTAAAATTTTTCATCGAATTGATGTAAAGATTTTCTTTAACACACACACACATTCACTTTCAATTCCTCAAATTGATCATTAATTATCATCAACGAAGTGACTGGCAAACCGTAATGCAGAGGGTGGCGATTGTGTACTTCCTATGATATCAGTAGCGAATTCGCCAGTATTTCGCTACTTTTGTCAACGTAATGACTTCTCTAAATTCCATTTTTCATTGTGGTGAGTTCCAGTTTGGACCAAAAAAAAAAATTTTTAATTTTCCCCAAGTTTAAACAAATGGAGCATTCCACGATCACCTACAGACAAATTCAACTATTTGTAGTATTTATATTTTACCTAGTTCTTAACTGATTCATCAAGTATCTAATTTTTTTCCTATTATATAACAGGCTACATCTTAGTCTTTAATACTATATAGAAAGATAGATAATAAGATAATATATGAAATATGGGACGGTTCCACATGGTTAGACTTGAATCCAAATTTTATCGAAACTATGAGAGATTGAGAGAGAGTGTGTGCAAACATAATTATAAATAAGACTCAAGCTTGCTGCAGAGGAAAACATATTTTCATTAAACCACATATTTATAATTAAAATTAGGTTTTTATAAATATTTACATATGTGGGGACTGGGTAGGGAATACCGGGCGGCAATTCCCTGGAATTTCGATCATTGTCAATTCCCATTTTTCCGGGTATTTTATCATGTAATTTCCAAAAAAATACAATGGAATATTTTAGCAATAAAATTTTTTGTCTAGCAAGCTCTTCTTTCGTTTGGGTATTTTATAAGTTTTAAATTTTTGTATTTTCGTAGAATATTAGTGTCAGTTCACTGAAATAAATAAAAACGACCATTCGTATGGATGCGACATTTTCGTTAGTTTACATTGCTATAATGCAATGTAGTTTACATTGCTATAATGAAAAGTTTCATACTCCCCACGATTGTATCGTTGCTGTAACAAAGAATGCTCTACAATACTTTTTTAATTTTCAGCGTTGCGTTGCTCTAGCAACTCAATTGTTGCTGCTGCAACGAATAAATCAATTGTGAATTTGAGAGAAAAATAAGTTCAATAATGTAGTTGTTAACCGTTGAGGTTAAGGTTTTGACGTTTGGGCATTATATGCGTTTTTCAATAATATATTTCTGTATTAGTGAATTTAGTCAAACATTTAAAGCTAATTAAAGCGACGAAACTGATTTGTATCAAATAACAGCAACTCTGTTTCTACACCAAGTTTTACTACCTTTTTAGCATCAATGTTCGAACACATAACCCTCAAATTGTCAGAAACTATATGCTTCGTTATTTATCAAAATAAAATTAATTGATTTTAATTTTTCCATTTTTTTTGATTTTAATTTTATATATAAATATTATAGCTTTGTATAAATGAAACAAAAACTTTTTTGGATTTTGGTCCTTTAGAGAAAAAGTCCCATATCAAATTTGTTTCTACTTTTAACAAAAACTAAACTCAAATATTATACTTTTGATGTTTTTCTGAAATACTGCCATAATAATATCGTATTTCAGGAATTTGTTTATTAAAATTAAAAACTTTATTGTATATGGAAATTTGTTCCAACTTTACATTTTACTGTACAACCTAAATTGAAAGACTCTACACAAATTTAAGCCTTAAATAGCCAACGACCTTTATTGGAAGCAACCCTCAATCCTCTTCCTTCGTTTGATGTTTTGTTGAACAGTACGAAAATGACTAGAGATTTCCACAGAATGAGTCTATTGTATAGTTCCGGTTAGGTTTTTGTCGTTGGCAACCATAAATTTTTGTTTTAGGAAAGCCGATTACACTATTGTCCCTATTGTTAGCTATTGCAGCATGCCTCTCTGGTGTGTGTATTGGTTTCTTTTACACCAGGATAGGTGTATGATTGTGTGTTGAGTTTTGGTAGCAGGGTTTGAAATAAAGTAAAGGACATTATTCTTTGTGTTCCTATAGTGGAAATCAGCAGCGGATGAAAATCGCTGCAATGCCTTTACTCGTAGGAACCTCCTCTTTCAAATTTCAAATGCAGTTCCACCTTTCTGACAAGTCCTTAATCAGATTTACAATGCATATTTTTAAATGATCAGATCTCTTTTTAAAATGTTTAGCCTAAATTTCAATTGTTGTTCTCTTAAGATCAAATGGGAGAAATCAATAAAAAAAAACTGGAAAATGGCAATTGCAGTTGTTGTTTTCTGCACTCACAAAACTATGAGCAAAAAATTGCGCTGAAAAGGGAAACCTATTTTTGCTAGCAAATGTTTGTTGCTTTAGCAAACATTTTGTCCGCTATTTCAGTTTGCTGTTATGGCAGTGTATTTCGGAAAAGTTTCAGAAAATTTCTAGCTGTACATATCAACAAGAATGTTGTGTATGTACTATTAAATCAGCTTTCTTAGCGTTCTATTATGAATAGTCATAAATATGAATCCGGGAACTTATCATTATTTATTATCTAGCGACAAAAATGAGCTAGTTGTACATACATATATCCATCATCGCCTAAAATTTTCCTAATAATGTTTTATAAACATTTCCATTATAAAGGGTGTCTCAGTAAGAATGCATTTTTTAATTTTAAACTAAAAACTCGTATTTTTTGAGACAGTTGTGATTTTTTTATTTGATTGTAAAGAAGACATGATTAAATATGAATAAGACATCCGTCAAATGGCCGCCACGGCTCTGAAGACAGGCCATTACTCTTGTCATGAAATCTTCCATGACTTTTTCATAGAGATGTGGCTGTGTCTCACCGATGACGCGTTTGATCTCGGATTTGAGCTTAGGATATGTTTCTGGTTTATTCGTATAAACCCAAGATTTCACAAATCCCCAAAGAAAGAATTCGCATGGTGTTAAATCGCATGATTTTGGTGGCCAATTGACATACAAATTTCTTGAGATAATTTGTTCTGCAAATCGTTGCTGCAATAAATCCACTGTTTCATGCGAGATGTGGCAGGTGGTGCCGTCTTCCTGAAAACACATGTCGTCCAGATTCATGCCGTCCAGATGAGGCCACAAGAACTCCGTTATATTCTCATGTTACTGTTCCTGTTCTTATGTGTCATGCCGTTGACAGTCACTGCAATTTCGGCCTCATTTTCAAAAAAGTAAGGCTCAATAACGCCGCCTGACAAAAAAAAATCACCACCAGACTGTACCAAGGTATATATTCAGCAAATCGAAGTAATATTTTACGTATTTTTAATATTTTTTATGAAATATTTCTTGTTAAGAAATTTGTATATTCACTAAAAGTATTTGTAAAGCGTGTTTTTCAAGCGCGATAGAACTTCAAATTGTAAAAAATATCACAAAAAATTAAGTTTTAATAAAAAAATTTCTATTATTTGTTTCAGTATACTCTGGCAAATCATCATGAATAGACTCAAGCTTGAACAACGCTGCCAAATTATCCAAATTTACTTTGAAACTCAGTTGGAAACTGACCCGTTGTGTTATCGCCAAATTGTGATGAGGCTCATTTTAGGCTTGTTAGTAAGCAAAATTGCCGTATATGGAGTGAGACCAATCCACAAGAGACCCTCCAGACTCCATTACATCCAGAAAAATGCACCGTTTGGTGCGGCGTACACGCTGGTGGCATCATCGGATCTTATTTCTTTAAAAATGAGGCCGGAGCTCGCGTTACGGTCAATGGAGATCGTTACCGCACCATGATCAATGATTTTCTGTTTGAAAATATGGATGACATTGATCCAGACGAGATGTGGTTTCAACAGGATGGCACTACGTGCCATACGGCGATCGCAACCATCGACTTTTTATAATCAAAATTTGGCGATAAGTTGATTTCGAGAAATGAGCCTGTCAATTGGCCTCCAAGGTCGTGCGATTTGACACCTCTCGATTATTTCCTGTGGGTGCTAAGTGAAGGCACTGGTTTATGCTGATAAACCAGTAACAATTGACGCCTTGGAGGCTAACTTTGTTCGTGTTCTTCGTGACATACGGCCAGCAGTGCTCGAAAAAGTGGCCAACAATTGGACGTCCAGAATGCGCTTCGTCAAGACCAGCCGCGGTGCCCATATGCCCGAAATCATTTTCAAATGTTAATGCCACGTATTGATCTTTCGAATAAAAAAAAAACTTTATTAAAATTTAATTTTTTGGATTATTTTTTTACAATTTTAAGTTCTATCGGGCTTGAAAAAACAACCTTTATATATATTTATTATATATATTTGGTAATCAAAATGGGTACAAAATGTGTACCACAGTATAAACCTTATCATCCCTGTTCGAAATTCTCTTTTGTTGTGAAACAACCCCACACAATACACATTCTTTCTCCATATCTGGCTCTCCCAAACAAAGAACAATGGTGTGTGATCACTTTTAAGTGTTTGTGTGGATGTGTATGCCAAATGTGTGGTATACCGTCGACAGAATGAGAGAAATTTACGATCTTCGTAATCTGTGTGCTCATTAGAAAAATGGTTAATTTCAGTTATCGCAAACGTTTTTTAAATTTGTGGCAAATGTAATTTTGTACGCGTTTGATGCAAACGAGAACTCGTTTGCAACAACGTGATACACATTTGCGATTTACGAGTTTATTTGGGAGAACTACAGGAACGGTTGCGATTAATACATTTATACTAATCAATCGAAGCATTGTTGTGGCAACCGATCAATAACCGTTTCTTTTCTTTGCGTGCATTTTTACTCCACTTTGCTCCTTTACCCATTGCACGAATTGCCGGCGCTTTCCATAGTTTGCTGGCTTGAGCAGAATAAGCTGAATAATTGAATTTACGTATGGAGGCGAAGGTCTTTTGTCAAAATTCGCTGCGTAGTGCTTCGTGGAATGTGAAGTTCTTGAGAAAGATGCCGAACTGATGTTTTCAGCGGCACTCTCGTTTACAGCAGCAATGATTTCAAGAGACTGACCGGTACGTTGGTACCTACATATACCCACGGGAGTCTACAGTCCATAACCGACCCAGTTTCTTAAAATTGTGTGACCACTCTTCGAATGGTTTACACATTAGGTTCACTTTCTCGACTGAAAATTCTTCGAAGTTTGCGAGCGATCTCAGCATAACTTCCCAAATTTTTGGGATAAGTTTTCACTATTATAACGCGTTGTTCTTACGTAAAACGCTCCATTTTTAATAATCGGAATACACCTACATATGTGACAGCTGCTAAATTTGAGAGTTGCCACTTGCTCAAAAAATATAAAAATTACTCTAAATTTAAAAACTGCAATCCTACTGAGACAAAACACAGTATTATTCTCAATGAAACACGGCGGATGTAATATGTCGATGAAATGTGAAAAGTACCTCCCGCATTGACGAGTTGTCAAAGCCAAAATTCTTTACCTATATCTAACATTTAGTTGGTGGCGTTTTCAGTCTGCTATATCCGCTTAGGATGCATGAAAGTGTTGCTCTAGCAATATCCAATTCAATAGGGATGTTACTTCTGTGTTGACAAAGGTTTCTATTTGGAATTGATTAACGGTTGGACCTTTTTTTTATTGTTATCTTCTGGATATTACGAATTTAGTCGCCTGTGAGTGCTGAAACACGCTTGCTCCTTATGTACTTATTGGTCCACCATTACCGAGATGAGATGCAGTATATTACTTTCCTTTTTGCATTGATCAAGGTTGTAAATAAAATAAATCAGTATTTTCCCAATACATTCCTTGAAGATAAATTGGGAGAGCTTTCCACAACCTATGAGATGTGCGATTTCGTTTTCCACACTCATTGGTTGGGACCTGTAGTTTTACTCCGTTTCTGAACGGTTTTTTGAGGACCAATTTTTCTGGACCAATTACTCGGTAGTGTCGCCATCACTCCACGAGGTCTCCGTTGACGATAGGAATATAATGAGGTCAGAGCAGGTTTCGCATACAACTCTCTCTTCTTCCCCTGTGGAGGGATTTTGTGGCTTATCCTTGCATATGATGACGCGAATGAATCATATTTCAACACATTCCCTGGAGTCTTATAAGGGGTGAAAGGCTTGTGATGGTTAATGGTATCAATATCGTCTCGACTTCAATGCGAGATAATTTAACCGTTCCGTGTTAAATATATTGCTGATTTTTGTTGTCGTTGCCCACTTTAGCATTGAAGTCTTCCAAAAATGTTTTCAACGTATAAAATTATAGGTACATTTTAGTTAAATCATGTTGGCTATATGAATCATCCGTAGCACTGCCCTCATCAGGCTCATTTGGGGCATAACCACAGAAATCCGGCAACATTTCGAGTTGAACCTTGTTCTGACGATACGATTAGATAAAACCTTGTACTTCATTAAACCATTTCTTTCTTCTTTGAATGAAGAAGTTGAGTCCGTACCTCCGATGTGTGTCATTCGGTTGTAGGTTTTAATAAACAATTTAGACCTCTCGAGTCTCGATTTTTCGGGGAGTTCTTAGATTCCAGCTACCACCCATAAACAGTTGTTTAACGACACATGCCGTAAAGGAGGGGACACTTGGTATTGTGATTTGTTAACTTTCCTATAATAATGTTAGTTTTCGGGTGATTTGTTAGACCACCACATCCGGTCCCAGTGGTGGAGCTCCCAACATCCCCAGGACATGCATATACAGGGTGATTCAGGAAGTTCCGGACAAATTCTCCAGCGTATTCCTTGGCTCATTTCATGAAGAAAAGTCCTCTAGGACCATGTCCGAAAATGCAAGGTTGCGAAATGGCAGCGGGTTCAAAATTTTCGGATTGGTGGTCGGAGGCTAGTAGGGTAAAGTTGGATTTTTTTTTGTTTTTGGGCTTGTTGGAAAGGTCTTTAAGAGGCCTTTCAGAATCAATTAAAGCTCTGTATCTCGGCGATTTAACTTTTTTATACATTTTTTTTATTGCTTCTGAAAATTTCATTAAAATAAAATCTTAAACGTGTTAATTTACAAAAACAAATAAATGTGTGCTATTATTTCGCTTCCAAAAACAAAAACAAACATTTTTGAATTTCAGTAAAATGGTCATAACTTTGGAACGATAAGACCTCTGGGCTTTAGGCCATTTTAGAAAGGTAAGAGGTATGGCTATCTTTCAACAGAAAATAAAACATAAGTTATCTGCCATCTGGCTGAGCAAATTGAGGTTATGTGAACCTTTTTTCCATTTTTTTCCGAAAGCTCTGTATCTCGGCGATTTGACTTTTGGAATGATGTTCCTTATCGCACGTTGCGGGATGGGGGCTAAATGAAAAATTTTTAAACAACTTTTTTTTAACTACTTTATTACAACCCACTATTATCAACTATATTGGGTACTTTTGGTTTGGTTTGGTAAGGGAAGTTTTCTACGTGGAGCCTGTGTATTACATATTGTAGTGTTGAACCCAGTAAAAAGTAAACTTAGAAAAGCCAAAGTGCAAGACTGGCAAAACCATGAAACACAACCCTCAGCAAGGAATTAAATTTGGCAGCACTCTTACACTCGTACTTTTGGTTTGCGTCCAGACTAACATATTTCTTGTTTAATGGGAAATTTTCTAGGCGGAGCCTGTTTATTACATATTGTAGTTTGAACCGAAAAAAAGTAAATTTAGAAAAGCCAAAGTGCAAGAAGTTGAAAAAAAATAACATCTTAAAGAAGTACCTTTGTTAAAAAAAAGTAAATTTTCTTACAAAAAGTTGGGTTTCTAAAAAAAAGTAATTTTTTAAATTAGTACATTATTTTACAACAAATTGCCTTTTCTTAAAAAACTAAATTTTCTTTAAAGAATACCTTTTTTGAAGAAGTGATGATTTATCCGACCTTTCGTATTGTGTTCAAAAATTAAACTGTTCGGGCGTTTGGTCGTGTTTATTAATTAATTATGTTTTTCGATATTTCGCTACCCTTTGGATACATCGTCAGGAAGATATGTATATTATTAATTAAAAATGAAAAACAATTGATAAACAAAATTTTTTCATGTCATCTTCATTTCATGTCAAAAAAAACAACAATAACAAAAAATTAAACAATTGAAGAAATTTTCTTGTCATATGAAAAATATTCTAAGTTACAGCCAGAAAAATGTTTGTGTAGAAATAGTTTCTCTAATTTACAGCCAGAAAAATAATTTAGTTGATAAAAATATGTACCTACATAGTGGTAAATTCAACAAGTTACATCTGGATATATTAAAAATGTTACCTAGTGACAAATTCAATGATACATTATCCGTAACTGCTTTAAAGTTTATTCTCTTTGCTATTGGAGTCCTTATTATCTGTAACATTTGTAACATAAAACGACATTTATAATTATTTTCCCTATTCAAAACTGACGTACCTTGAAAGTTTGGAAAATGATTTAAGCTTGCACAGTGTGATGATAATGCTGTTTTATGTGTAGAGATGTGTCTATATTTTTGATCTGATTTGTGTCCTGCAATTCTAGTCTTAAGTATATTTTTAGTTGTACCTACATATACCATATTGCAACTTTCACTATTATTTCCTCCACAAGGTATTTTGTATACTATATTAGATCTATCAAATTTATGTATTCCATCTTTGGTTTTACTAAACAATCTACCTAGTGTGTGTGTTGTTTTATGGGCCATTTTGTAATTATTAGTATCCAATATTTTTGATTTTTCTAATCTCTCAGAAAATCCTGGCACATAAGATAATGATTTAAATTTTTTCGGTTCCACCGTTGGGTTTTGGTTATCTTGCCCCTTATTTTAATTTTTGTTAATTTTTTAATTTTTTGTTATTGTTGTTTTTTTTTTTTTCAAATGACATGAAAAAATTTTGTTTATCAATTGTTTTTCATTTCTAGTTAATAATATATCTTCCTGAGGATGCTATCCAAAGGGTAGCGAAATATCGAAAAATATAATTAATTAATAAACACGACCAAATGCTCGAACAATTTAATTTTTGAACAGAAACCTTTTTTGTAAAACAAAATAACGTTTCTTGAGATAAGTACCTACTCTTAAAATTGTATCAGTTGTTTCGTATAAAAAGCTTTTCTTCAAAAACAAAATACCTTCTCTTACAAAAAATACTTTTTCTTACAAAAATTCCTATTCTTAAAAGTACCATTTCTTAAAAATAAAGTACCACCTTTTCTTTTGTTTTCTTGAGATAAGTAGCCTGCCTTCGTGAAAATAAGTAAATTTTCTTAAAAAATAATCTTATCCTAAAAAGAGCACCACTTCTTTAAAAAGTACCTGTTCTTGAAAAAGTATTTTTTGTAAAAAAAACCATACTCTTAGGCTTTTTCTTAGCTTAGTGACGGCGACACTATCGATTATTCATTATTCAAGCTTATCAAAATACCGTTCGGAATCGGTGCAAAACTGTAGGACCCAATCAGTGAGTGTAAAACTAGAACGGGCACAGCTAACTGGTTTGTGAGAAGCTCTCCCTAATCCCTTCGTGGGATGTAACGGGAAACCATTTTTTTATTTTAATAAAAGAAGTACCTCTCATCAAAGAAAGGACCTTTACGGGAAAATATAATTCATATTCTTACAAAATTGGCCTAAAAATATACTTTTTTTTTTAAAAAAAATAAATTCAATAAATAAAAAATTTCATAACAAAACTTTATCATTTTACAAGATCCATTTAAATTACAGTATTTTTCAACAGGCGTCTTAGGTGTGTTGGAACTAACTAGTACATAATATATGTATAGCAAAAGGAATTTCGTTCCAACCGGGTGTCCCCTGACACCTCATGTAATTTTTTCTACTTTTTTTTTTATTGATAAAGACCTTTCCAACAAGCCCAAAAACAAAAAAATCCGACCACTGGCTCAGAAGTTAGCAACTTTACCCTACTACCGTCCGACCACCAATCCGAAAATTTGGAACCCGCTGCCATTTCGCACCCTTGCATTTTCGGACATGGTACTAGTGGACTTTTCTTCATGAAATGAGCCAAGGAATGCGCTGGAGAAATTTGTCCGGAACTTCCTGAATCACCCTGTATATTGAGTCATATGAACTATTTTGGAAATAAGTGTTGCCTTCTTAGCTAATAGATATAGATGTTAGCATGATATTCAGTTTGCTCAAACAATCGCCTTGCCAATATAGCGTCATTGTGTCTTAATAGGTTCTATAATATATTTGATAAAAAATGGCATGATCTCTGCACTACTCGTTCATATTTTCTACATCAAATGGGGGTATAAATCCCTTTAGGCGCTAATCCCAGTTAATAATCCACTCAAACTGAGGGTAGGATAGCACAATGGTTACACAGCTTTACAGTAAACTTTTAAAATATATTAAAGAAAGAAGAAATGGTTTCCCATTACATCCAATGAAGGAATTGTGGAGAGCTTCTCACAATAGGTGAGCTGTACACTTTCTAGTTTTATACTCACTGATTGGGACCTACAGCTGTAACACCGTTTCCGAACTGTATTTTGCGAAGCTTTTTCATGGCTAAATACTCGACAACATTATTTACGATCATATTTACAATCATATCTCACACAGATCAATTGGAATTAACAGGGAATACTTAATCTAACTGTTTTTAAAATCCGTAATGCAATTGCTACCCATACACGCTGAAAAATAATGGTCCCAGCAACATAATGCAGGAAATATGAAAATTTTTGCAAGTTCTGTTTCCATGAATTGAAGATCTGCTGCGTTTTTGTTACTTTGTAGTCTGTCTCATTTCTGTTTTTAGCGATTTCGAACAAACATAGCCGCATTTGAGTCATAAATACATATATTATAACCTATTAATCATTGTGTCCCAAATATGTTATATTGAGTGGCAAACGCAACGTGTTCATGCACAAGTATACTATATTTGCGACAAGCTACAAACACGTTATATTTGCAACCAAACATCAAAAAGAGATAGATTTTTCAGCGTGTAGCTTTGGACACAGTATGAATGATCCTATTCCCCAAAATTAATTTTTACAGCTCCGCAATTAAATAGGCATTTGATCACACCCCAAGCATTATTTACTCTAACGCCGCTCTGCTGTGCAAAATGGGTGATTTTGCCACTCCCAATCTGGTACCTCTTGTACAAAAATTGGCGACAGTCCTACTCATTGACGCGATGTCTAACGTAAATCACAATCGATCTTAATCAAATTTGGTACAGGGCAATATTTGGTCAAAAGCGAAGTTGTAATTCAAAAGGAAGAATTTTTAAACACCCAATTTTGTACCTCCTGCACAAAAACTGCCGACTATCCGGTTGATTGATGCGATATCTCCCGTGGACCACAGATGGTATGAAATAAATTTGGTGCTGAGAAATGTTTTGTCAAAAGCTACCTTGTAACTTAAAACTGGGTAACTTTGCCAAACTCATTTTTTGTACCTCCCGTGCAAAAGTTGTGCGGGTTTCCAGTTGTGCGGTACACGGCATCTTCCTTAAACCAAACCCGATATTATTGACATTTGATACTCGGAAATATTTTGTCAAAAGCTACTCCGAAATAATAATTACCAAGTTTGGTACACCCTATATTTTCGTACCTCCCATACAAATTTTGGGTGGGAAACTGACTGGAAATTACGATAAATCTCCAAACAAAAACAGCAGATCCTAATTAATTTGGGAATTAAACAATATTTTTGACAGTGTCAATCTGTAATTAAATATGGACGATTTGTACCACTCCCATTCGGGAGACCGAAGGTTGGTCGGCTTAAAAAGATATAAGGTTTTTATGATGGAACTTCTGCCCATTGGATGACTAAGGGTGAAATTATGTTTCTCTAATGGTGGTTGAATGTATGTTGTTTCTGTAGGAATGTGTTAAAAGGGTGTCCCATAACATTCCATGAAAGGATTGAGGAGAGCTTCTTACAAACAGTGAGATGTTCGCTTTCTAGTTGTTACACTCACAGCTTGGAACCTACAGTTTTACACCGATTCCGCACGGAATTGTGTTGTGCGGAATGACAATTTTCCTTTTCTGATTTTCTTCTTATATTTTATGACAATTTATAAACGCTCAAATAAGAATTAGATCAAAGTATATCTTCAGATCGCAATTTTTGAAAGGCTCATTAAAAAGTTTCCAAAATGTGTCTTCTAAGTCCAAATTTTTGTCAAATTTTTCAT
Source organism: Phaonia tiefii (assembly GCA_963931995.1). NCBI lineage: Eukaryota > Metazoa > Arthropoda > Insecta > Diptera > Muscidae > Phaonia > Phaonia tiefii. The sequence goes on along the minus strand of OZ008367.1, from coordinate 101,588,709 downwards.
ATCTTTGACTCCAAATTTCCGAACGCTATGACATATTTGTCAATTCGAAATCTTCTTCCTAATACTGGCAAATTGAAATGCGTTTCGAGATGGCCTGAAGGATTTAGCAACTGACTTTCTGTACATAATCCAATTCAGTGCATGTACCAACTGTCATAATAGGCGTTTATATGAAAATATTAGCCTAACTTTATTGTTAAAGCGTTAGACAATTAAATTGGATCGATAAATAATCTGACGTTTAGTAATAGCTATTGTTTTACAGAAATAAAGTTTACTGAATATGAACGAAAGATTTCATGTTCACGGAGGACGTAAATGGCATGAATATATCCTGCGACAGACAGTTTTTATTGGGCGATGCTTATGAGCTTTCATTTATCGCAGGCAAATACTATTTTGCTCCTTTGACATTAAGTAGGTATTTAGTTAAATCCCTGAACTATGGTTTAAATTCAAAGACCAACTGAAGTTGAAAACTTAGTAAGAAATTGGGAATTATAAAAAAATAATAGATTCAATCTTAGAACATATCGCCGTTCGCAAGTTATTGTGTTCTATACCGCAAAATAGAAAAAATTGAGATAAGACTGATTTTTGGGTAAATTTTTCGAGATCTTTCGATCTGTGTAATCAGTTTGCTTTTATTCTTTATACTTTCCGAAATATTATACATCGACTTTGTGCTATACAACACTTTACTGACAAGCATCGTAATCTATTGTGTTCTATATGCAAAAAGTCGTGCATATAGAACAAAAACTGAGCAAAAAAAAACTAAACAAAAATTTATTTTTTTATGTAGTTCCATATGCAAGTCCAGTTAAAGTTAGTAGTAATTGGGAGGTCTTTGCATATTCTTATTTGTTTTATTTATTTCTTTTCTGTGACAATACACATAGACTAATACCAATAGGTAAGATAGTATTTTTGGGCAATTTGCTTTACCTCAACCGAAAATCAGCTGACGATTGTAGCACAGTAGAAAATCTTAAAAGAGTAATGTCAAATGAGCAAATAAAAGAATCTATATTGGTATTAGTATATGCTTCACTTGGCAAGTGAAATTAAACAAAATTAAAGCCCGTTAGATTTTACTGAGGTACACGTGTTTTTTATTGTTACTTAAAAAAATAATTGTAGATTAAGATTAATTGTAGTAAGCAAGTATTGAGTTAATATTTTCTTGGTTCGATTTTGCCGAAAGTGACTGTGCTAGGATAAAATATGAAATTTCTTGCGGAAAAATTTGTTTCGGTCTGATGGGTAAGGCCAAGAAATATTTCTATGAGAATATCTTAAGCAAAATTTTAGTTATTTACAGCTGACTTTGACTCCGACGATTTACTTAGTGATCCGGATTTCGACGTTCCAAATAGTTCAGACGACTTGTCAAAGCAAAACGATGCAATGCAAACCACCAGCAGTAGCTGTAGAAGTTCAGCAGACGAATCCGACGTTGAATCGCTCCCCCGTAAAAGAAAAAATATGGTTAACTCACCGAAGCAGTATGTGCGTAAAATACGTCGACAGCATGGCGAACAGTATGTTTCAACAAAAGAAGTACTACAGCCAAAAAAAAAATAATGAGACCACAATGCACATCTGAATGTTATTTTTCATGTAGTGAATTATTTTCTGAAAATCACCGACAAACATTTTTTGAAGATTTCTGGTCGCTCACAGACAGCCAAAAGAATAGTTTTTATAGCACATTTGTGTCAGTGCAAAACGTCAAAAGAAGAGTTCCGAAACATTCGTTAAAAATACAAAAAAGCTTTAGGTACTACTTTAAAAACTTCAAAGAAAATGTAACGCAACGGCTGTGTCAAACATATTTCTTAAATACTTTGAGTATATCGAAATATAGACTATATTATCATTTCAAGCACCTTTGCGATCCATCAACGGGTGTTGTCAAAGAATTACGAAAGGGAAAGCATGTTAAGAATGTTATTTCAAACGAAACGAAGGAAAAAAATAAGGGATCATATAAAAAGTTTCCCAGTCGTTGATTCACATTATTGCAGACCAAGTACATCACGTTAGTATTTGGACCAAGGAGTAACAATAAGTAAAATGTTTCGGTTTTTCCAACAGAAGTTTCCTGAATATTCCACATCATTATCGACGTGTACAAGTATTTTTAAAAAAGAATTTAATCTCGGATTTTTCGTGCCAAAAAAAGATCAGTGCGATCGTTGTGTGTTGTTTCAAAAGCACAAACAATCAAGTTATTTAGATGAAAAGTTCAAAAAATTTTTGAAGAACATTGCCGTGAAAAAATTAATTGCAAAGTTGAGCGCGAAAAAGACAGAACCATTAAATCCGATGACACCTTAGTTATTTGTTTCGACTTACAAAGTGTTTTTACATTACCAAAAGGGCTTTCGTCCATTTATTATTATAAGAGAAAACTTTCCGTTTTCAATATGACGGCAACAGTGTGTTTGAAAAACAAAACAGAATCAAACATAACTTACTGCGCTAGTTGGAATGAGGTACATAGTGGTCGTTCAGGCAATGACATAGCCAGTGCTGTTATAAAATTTTACAGAACATAGTTAAGGATTTTAAGAATGTTAAGCATTTCATCTTGTGGAGCGACTCCTGTGTGCCTTAAAATAAAAATCAGATTTTTTCAACAGCTCTTCTGCAATTCATGCACAACCATAAAAACATTCAAACAATTACTCAAAAATTTTCTGAACCGGGTCATTCGCAAATTCAAGAAGTGGATGCCGTGCATAGTGCCTTTGGCCGACATTTAAAATTAAGAGAAATTCGCGGCCCTGTAGAGTTAGTTGAATTATTAAAAACTTATAAATCACCAAAAAAGTTAACCTTTTTGTACTGCAAATAACAACTAATGACTTTCATTTGTATTCAGTGAAATCAAAAAAACTTGATTTTAAAAATGTCCCTTTTGCATCTATTAAATCTTTGTAATATGAAAAAAATAACCTATTTACAATATACTATAAAACATCATTAATGCAAAACGAATATAGGAAAATTAATATAAAAAAAAAAGTCGAAAAGTGGTTTTTTCAACTTCAAAGTATTTATTTGAAGAACATCTTCAGAAGTCAGCTCTTAAAAAAATTTCATTAGACAAAAATTAATGATGCAAAAAGTTTATATAACTTTTTATCGATAGATGCAGTGACATACGATAATAATTTGTTTAATTCATCTTAAATTAAAGGTACAATCTTTTTTTGTCTTTGTTTTTTTTTCACATGCTTTTATAAATTAAATATTCTCCAAACCATTTCGTAAATAAACCATGAACTTCGTGAGTCAAATGAATTTGTTTAATTTTTTTCTTATTTTGTAGTAGGGTAATTCCAATTTAAATCAACAAAAAAAACGCAATTTTTGACCTTACGCTCTTAGAATTGTACAAAAATTATCATGAATGTTCTACAGTACTAAACTAATATAAATTGAAATATTTTAGGTATCTAGCTTTTGTGGTTCCGGAAATGTGGTGCTTCGAAAACTAGAGAATTCATTAAAAACACGCGTAAGTGGTCTGACAATATTGGTGATATCTTCAAAACTTTTTAACGCACATGATCGAAATTGGTCTCATTTAATAGGTATTGCAAATAGCTTTAAAACTACATTTATAATTTTTGCGAAAGGTCAAATGTGAAATTGTTTGAACAATTTTAATACTATTTTTTTTTGTATTATTCATTCTTCACCGTTCAACAACAGCAACAGACACATGTACCTACATACATTGTTATGTTAGTAAATACGCTATACAAGTTGACACAATTTCAAGCCGACGATTTTCTGAATTCACTTTGCGAAAAATTATTGACACTTTTGCCTCACTCGTTCATCGCAAAGGAACAAGCTGCTTTTTTGAATGCAAAAAAAGCATTGCTTGGAGAACATGAGTACATTGCAATATGTGATTTTTCGGAAAATGCATCGTTCTTTGTTCAGGACTGTTCACAAGGTTTTCATTGGAACAACAGCCAAGCTACTTTATATCCGATTTCTATACATTACAAATGTAATGGCCAGTTAGAGCACACCAATTACATAGTTATATCCAATTGTCTTATCCACAACACAGTTGCAGTACACTTGTTCCATCGCCATATGATAATGTTTCTACAAAATAAGTTTTGTTCAGCACCACGAAAAATTTCTTATTTTTCGGATGGATCAGCCGCTCAATTTAAGAATAAAAAAAATTTTCTTAATTTATGTCATCTTGATGATGATTTTGGGTTTCCAGCCGAATGGCATTTTTTTGCCACAAGCCATGGAAAAGGTCCTAGCGATGGTCTTGGTGGAACCGTAAAGAGAGAAGCTCGCCGAGCCAGTTTGCAACGTCCAATACAGGACCAAATTACTACCCCAAAAATTGTATGAGCGGTGCCGTGAACATCTTTTAAATTGTAATTTTGTATTTTTAACAGAGGAAGATTATAAAGCAGAAGAAGAGTTTCTTAAAAACAGGTATATTGGCTTGAGAACTATACCAGGAACACAAAAATTTCACTATTTTGTTCCAGAAGGAAATTCAAAACTTATAGTAAAATTGTTCTCCGAAGACCGGGAATTTTTAATTGAAAATATTTACAATTAATTAATCGCCTGCATTTGTAATATAAATATGTAAAATAAATATTTCTTACTTTGAACTATTTTTGTCTAAATTAATATTTGTATTTAATACCAACCAAATAAATTCAAAAACAAAAATGTTTAAAAAAAAGTATAAAATTTTTTCAAACAATTTCACATTATTGTCTGTATTTCCAGAACTAATAAGAGCACATATATTGTTTTCACAATTTTAAAAATTTACTTTTTGAGATATACCTTCCCAAACTTTAAATCATGTGACAGTGACCTTCGACCTCTCACAAAAAAAATTAAACTAAAAGCAGTTTTAAAGCTATTCTCAATACCTTTAAAATGAGATCAATCTTGTGTGTTAAAAACTTTTGAAGATATAACTGATAATGGCAGACCACTTATAATTGTTTTTAATGATTTTTTAATTTTTTGACGCGCCATATCTCAGGAACAACAGAAGCTGGAACTCCAAAATTTTGCATTTGTCTTACTTAAGTAAGGTGCAAAAAGTCAACTAACTTTCAAAAGATTCAAAGGTGGTCGGGTAAATCCGTTCGTCGGTTATAAAAATTTTAACCCAGTAGAAACTTACCTTGTTTTAAGATGTTTAAAAATATTACCTTAAGTGGACATATAAGAACATAATTTTAAGATTACAATTTCAATGAAGTCAAGTTCATATGAAATAAAGTTGTTGTTGAATGAAAACACATTGATTTTTATTTCTTACAATACTGTTTTACATTTTGTTCTATATGCTACAAAACAAGACGAGTTTCGTAAAAAAAATGCATATTGAACAAAGCATTTTGTTAAACGCTTCTTACTCTTACAAGCTTTTGCAAAGAAGGAAATGTTTTTGACACAAAAAACCACAAATACTAGTACTTTCTTTGGTAAGAAGCTCGCGACATATTTTTCGGTTAAACTTTTTGCAATTAAGAACTAAACTTTAACATGGATTTCCCAAAAAAACATTTTTGTCATATAGAACACAATAACTTGCGAACGACGATATGTATGTGTATATACCAGTCAAACAACCCGATTTGTGGTGGATACATGCATGAAACAGAATTTCATAACTTCACATATGAGATGTTAACAATTTTATATACAGCTGCGATAAACCATTCTGTTTCTTTTGTTATTTGTTAATAAATTTTCTGCATGACTTTCTTGTGTAAGGTCACTCGAGTGTATTCAACTTAGGTTGTTAAGTACGAGTTTATTGTACTCAAACATCATCTACATATTACCTTTGTACGGCTATCACATGCGTATCCATCCCACAGAGATAACGAAGATGATTACAGAATTCATATTACCATAAGTATTTATATGCCGTAAGAAAATATGAAAATAAATAATATACGTACTTCTAGTATATTATCAAGCTAGGTGGATTATTAACTTATGGGATTATGGTCTTAAGGGAGTTATACCCTCAGCCATAGGTATCTGGTATTTGATATGGAAAAAAATTACAAACTATCGTGAATTTACTCGTTTATCTGTTGCATACGAGACCCTCTCTGCAATAATTTGTGGAAGAATAAATTCAATAGTTGCAAACCTGATCGCACCTTATGTGTGGAGCTTAATAAGAAGTTTAGAGAACAAACCCTTTCTCGATAAATTAATATCGAACTGCCCCAGACTCATATACTACCTGACATGATATATTCCGGAGAAACCTGTGCCAAGTCACAGGCAGAAACAAGAACACTGAGAGTCTTCGAGAGAAAAGTTTTCCACAAAATCGTTGAAAATGTTATCGACATCTGCCACTTTTTATGAATTAGAATGGATGAGGAATAGGATTTAGAGGATGTTTTTCCCGTGGGCACAAAACACAAGGCATGACGGTAGAGGGAGAATTAGCCGAAGACGCTGTATTCACGAAGTGTGTCTTAATCTTTCCATCCCGAGATTTTCCAAACGACTCTGTACCCACAAATTTCATGAAGATAGTCCAAAATTTGAATCCTATCGGTGAGGAAGAAGTCGAAATCTCTCCAATAAGATAAAGCCGATTTGTCCTAACAGTTTGCTCCCACAAAGTAAACGTTTGTCTTGGTAAACGTTGGACGTACAAAAATAGGATAATCGGATCCCAGTTATTCGTAGGAGTACGAATAGCGGACAAGCATCCGTTGATACCGCGGTGCAATGTCTTTAATGTCTTTGCTGGCCTCTAGTACCACAATTTGAAGAGCAACAAGTCTTCTGAGCTGGTCGTTAATTAAGATGCTCGAGTTCTAGTATGTTTCTTTCAACGTCCGCCACGCGATTTCGATACTGCGATTGGCCAGGGGAAATTTCGAAACTATGTATCACCATTCGTTTTGTACTAATCAAACGTATATAGTTGAAGGTAAAAAGAATCCTAAAAGTAGGCCAAGAATGAAAATCGCCCTGAAATACATCGACATCACATGGTAGTACAATAATATTACGCATCCCCTCGCCCAAAGCAAGCGGTGCCGCTAAAGAGTGATCGATAAAGGCTACGTTAGAACCATCAGATGACACGGATATACTACGTACCCGTCGTGCGGCAAGCCTAACATCCGAGCGGGACCGAACACTCAAAGGCGTGGACCCCGAAGATCCTGCTACCACCTTACAGTGAAGATTTAAAATTAAATAGTCTCTCGTGGATCCCCGGTAGACGTCGAACAAATACGCCGTAAGAGGCCTCGTATTTTCCCTCGACCGTTTCAATGTCATCCGGGTTCGTGTTGGTTTCAGCTTCGAGATGAACGAGAGACTTTTCGTATATAGATTCAACCACACTCCACAATTTCTTCAATTCAATTTCGAGAGTGATCACGGTATGCTGCTCCTCTTTAGTAGTGCTACATTTAGCCTCAAATTTAACTAGAACAGAGAGTTAGACATGATTATAACCTGAAAAAAACTATAAAACCCCGCATATCCCAACAATGTTCGCAGAATTCTTACGATATACACTGAAATGTTGTTAACGAACCACGAAATGGCTCAGTATTTTATTTATTCGATGAAAAATACAACGAAATCCACACATAAGTTCCGATAGCAAACGTAAAAACAAACTATGGATATCAAAATTCGTATTTGTATGCAAAAGCGAGGGTAGGGTACACGAACACGCACTAAATATCCAGTTAGTTGGAAAAATTGTCAAAATTTTATATTATATAAGACGACATTAAACTATTTAAGCGAATCAAAGTGTAAACATTGCATTGGCTATTATGCCACTAGAATTTATGAAGATGATCCAGTGAGGTACTCGAAGACGTATTCGAAGGAAGTCGAAGACTCCAATGGAGGAAACAGGTGTAGGAATACCTAAGGCAACTGACTTGAACAGGTTGTAAAGTGTAAGCGCTGTAAAATTTGTAATATTATTCCGAAGCAGATGCCTAGTTTGACATTTACGACGTGACAATTTATTAGTTAAAGGCTAGAAACTAATACGCGAAACTAATCGCTTTACGCTTGAAGAAAACCGGGAAATATTTAAAACTTTCTTCCAAAGTTCTGAGTCTTCAACTCAAACTGTAGGAAATTAACCAAATAAATTCGATACAAATAGAGCGCCATCATCGCTGTTTGTGGATCCATTTGTGAAGCGAGTTCGTCAATCCTTGGCCTAATTGTCCTGATCTCGCTGCTGTTGCTGAAAGTGTACTCGAACAGCCACCAACATCAACTCGCCTCCGTTCACAGCAATTTAACATTTCACGTACTTTTTTGCGCAGAATTTTTTTCCATAAAGACATCGGTATGAAGGCTCATTAAGTCCAATTTGTCAAAAACCTGAAGCCTCGTGATCATCCGATGCGTTTTTGCTTCGCTGAATGCGCTGAAGAACGCGTTGCTGATAAAGATCATTTGTACAAAAAAATCATATTTTCGGATGAAGCTCATTTTTACCTCGGAGGCTGCGTCAACAAACAAAATTGTCGCACTGGGGCTCGAAAAATTTACATGTCGTCGAGGAGAAGCCGATGCATCCACAACGAGTGGCTTTTTGGTGCGGTTTTGACATGGCGGTATCGTAGGCCCATTTTACATCGAAATGGGTTTTTGCATTTTACCTACTGCAAGGATATTAGATTGCAGCCTTTCTTCTTTTTGTTTCCATCCGCCGTTGGCCAATATGTTTGGTTCATCCGCCTTCTAAGGACAAAATAATATGACCGATAGCTTGATGACCTTCAGTGACATCAGTCACCTAGTAAACCTGAGACGCATCAGATGTCGCATAGACAATCAAGCTGCCTATCGGAAAGATTTGGTTTTAGCCGCTAGAAAAAACAAATAGTCTACCGTTTCCCGGATACCTCCATGATTGAGAACAGATGGCTCCATCTTTTGTGTACTTAAATATGGTACCCATAAATGTTTAGTCAAAATCTATATTGTAACTAAAAAATGAGCATTTTTGGCACGCCCATTTTTTAACTCCCATACAAAAGAGTTGGGCGGGTAACTGTTGATCGACACACCATATCCTGTAAGCTACAGCCGATCTTATAATATTGTTATAGGCATTATTGTGGCCATACTTACTATGGATTAATAATTTGTAACTTTGCGACCCATTATTTTTGCATTTCCTATACAAATTTTGGGTTGACAATGGACTGGTAGTCAATACAAATCCTAAAACACATTGAGAATTATATAAACTGAGAATTGTATAATATTTTTGGAAACATCAATCTACTATTGAATATGTTCGAGTTTACCACGCCCCTTAGTGTAACTGAATTTTGCTGGCTCAAAAAAATATAAACGGTTTTTAATGGAACGCCGAACCAACAATATTCATCCAAGGATGAGGGCATGTTTAAGTCGGCTTTGAAATTTCTGTACTGCGCTTCTCGTAACTTGCAGTGGATAAAATTAATTTAATGCAAAGGAGACACAAAATATCGTATATATGGATTAAGGAACTTATCCCAATGTATCATCTCGACTAGAATTAACAGCAAATTAATTTAAGAAAAAAGTAGTTTCTCATTAAATCACATGGAAAGAGCTTCTGACAATCAGTGAGCTGTGCGCTTTCTAGATTTATACTTACAAATTATCACACCGTTCCGAAAGGAATTTTTGAGAAGCTTTTTCGTGGTTAAATACTTGATAGTGTCTAGCCGACACTAAGCGAGCTGACCGACGTAGAAATAAATGTATTGTTGTCTGAGCAGAGACCGAACCCAGGTACAAGAACCGCCTGCCACAAAAAAGTGTTAGAATGACATACAAATAATAAGAAATTTATAATGATTCCCTATACAGTATAAGTACATTTTTTCCATTTAAAAGAATCAGCATTTTAACAAACAAGCATACCTAGCCGCTGTGACCCAACTTTTTCAATTTTCCGCCACATATTTCCGTTTAGGCTCCTTAATGGCACTCTTGACCAACCTTATGTTATCTTGTACAACAGCTTAATGTCCTCATATCTTGTACAGATGTAGGTACATCTAAGAAGCCCGTATTGGTGAGTATTCTTTTCGAGGCATATGATATAAGGCTTGCATAAATATTATACGTGAATTGTTGGCGTTAGATACATGGATATGATTGTCAGTCACGAATACATTAAAATCCAAAGTATAAGTGAGGCAAAGTAAAGAGAAATATTACGCATTTCCCAGCCTCGGTTTAAACGGGGTACTTTTTTAATTTGAGTTCGCAAATGACCTTGAGTTTAGCCTTTGATATTAAACAAACCCTTGACAAATCGGACTCTTATTTAAACACATAGACATTTAGATTAGATAAAAAACTAACTACGGAGTCTAATTAACAAACGCATTCTCCTTTGCTGACACTGAAAGGATAAGATTCGTCCCACGAGTGAGAGGGATTGTTTGTCGCTTCAAAGAATATTTGCATCGAAACTGAACACAATTTTGGCGCCCAAACAAAATGAGTTCTTTAACTGAACGAAAAGCTGCTATATTGCTGGTCTGAATATATTTCAATGTTGCAATGAATTTATTTCTGATGCGCCAAAAGAACTGGATTGGGAACTAAAGTATCCAAATAGGAATGATGTACGAACATTAATATCAAGTGTATTTTCTAATAGAGGTATGCGCGTGAGTGAATTTTCATTCACGACTACGTAAGCTCACGGGACAAAAAAAGTATAATTTAAAAATTTTAATAATACTTTTTCAACCATTCACGATCACAAACCCTCGCGAGAGAAGAAAAGCGATCACGCACGCCATTTTAATTCCAAACGTTATTTACCCTTTCGTTTCCGTTTATAAACATTATTCGTATTTATTGTTAAATGCTAATTCGTTTGTTACAAAACGATTACGTCCGTTTGTATGTGTATTCGGAAGAATCAAAAACCACAATTTTTAATCAAACTGGAAGAACTTTTGGAGACTGAAAATTAAAACTGTGTAGAGTTTTTTGACAACATACTCGTACTCGAAAGCCTGATTCGTGAACGTGAAGGCACGATAAGTTCCTTTTACGCGCACACCTCTATTTTATAATATCTTATTATTTTTTAAATTTTGATTAACAATTAAATATGTTTTATTTTAATCCTTTTATTGAATGGATAAATACAACAGTGAAAAAAAGTATGTATGTGAAGATAAGTTCGAATTTAACTAGCAAAGACACAAACTAATTATTTTAGCTGAGCTCTGTTATTATATTAACAGAACTATGTTCAACACAGGAATTGGGGGCGGTTATGTAGAATACCGCTTTTATAGAGAACTAACACACATCCATAATCCAAAGTGATAATTTATATTGCCAACATTCAGTAAATGGTATGTCTGTCAGAACCCAAAATTTAACTATTCTATGCCAAATTATAATAATATGGTATTTTTGTAATAGAAGTTCTTGAAAAGGTTGGGAGCTATTCCGGGTCATCAGCAAAAGTTTACCGATTGCGACTAGTATCAAATTACAGCTATTAGCATCTGTTTTCAATATTTAATATCCTAACATAGTTCTGTTAATATAATAACAGAGCTCAGCTAACATAATTGGTTTGTGTCTTTGTTAGTTAAATTTGAATTTATTTTTACACCCATTCAAAAAGTATGGTTTAACTAAGCTAACATGACCAAGTGGTTGTAGCAAGAAAGCGGGACACAAGGGATAACAAGTCTTAATTTTTGGTTTTAAATATAAAATTTAATAAAAATAAATGGATTTAGTTAAAATGAGGCTAAATATATGAAATATAGCATTCTGTTGTGTGTATAGTCATTTTGATATTTTTGATTCAACTCGGATTGAGATCCCAGAAAACGAGGTCCCATCAAAAGGGAAATGGTTGGTCTTGGTCAGGTTAGGTATAACCCAAATAACTGTTGTCTCAAACACTATTTTTTAAGTCGTTTTCCCTTTAAAAGTTGTCAATTAATGTATTTGCTGCAGCAACAAAAATTGAGTTGTTGCAAAAACGCAACGACAATTGGTCAATATAATCTTGTACACAATTACAAAATTGTCGGATATTCGAAAGGTTTTATTGCAATTGCATTCCTAAATCATCCGTTTATAAAACTTGTTTCTTTCAGTGCAGATGTGGTGTTTGGTTATGTGTGTTTTTCTATGACATTTATATCTGCCAGTTGCCTTTTCATCTTACTTATTTTTCATGTGCATACATCTTGCATACTAACGTTCTTTTTCTGTATCTGTAGTTGTTGTATATCTTTGGATAAGTTACAATATTCTTTGTAGTTTTCTCTGTAGTTTTGTATCCTTTTGTTACATGTACAATCATCAAATATACATTTCTTTATGCTTTTGGGTATACACTTGATGACAGAGTTATGATTGTCATTATCATAAGTCTCGCAAACCACTCATCACCACTCACTATGTACGAGTGTAAATGTTCTATGATTCTGTTCGGGTCATCTTTAACATCTTCACACTCTATAGCTGGTATATATAGGCATAACGTGTAGTCTGACTACTTAAAATGTACAAATTCTTAAAATGTACACATTCTTTATGCAAAAGAAAGGATTCTTATTGAAGAAATTTCTAAATAATATTTTTATATATAATTTTATATATAAGTATTGTATAAAATTTTATACTGGCGCAAATAGATGTAAATAGATTTAAAATATGCTCACAAAAATTGATCTTGCAATTACGCGAATGTTAATTGTCTATTTTAACATTTTTCATCGTTTTATCGATGAAATAATAAATAAATGAAATAATAAATAAATGAAATAAATAAAATGAAATAATCACCAATAAACGAATATAATGAAATTAGAATCAGTTCTTATGTATTTGATTGATTTCCAATTCAAATGAATTTCTATAACGAATTGCAATTCATTTGCAATTCATTTGAATTGAATTTATTTTGAAAAAAGCATTCCTCTCGTTTTGTTATCCAACTCATTTTTTTTATATCAACGACATCAAGCATTACTCTGGTTGGGCAATTCATTTTTCCAAATGATTTCAATTAGTTAAAATCAATTCAATTCAAAAGAATTGACGAATATTTGCAATTAATTTTGACAAAGTTTTTTGAATTGGTAATGAATTGCAATCACTTTGCCAAATTTATTTGAATTGGAAATGAATTGAAATTATAATTATTAGAATTAGAAAGGAATTGTTTTTGATTTCAATATATATATATATATATATATTATTTATATAATTAATTTTACTAATATAAATTTATGTTTATAAACAATTAATACAAAAATTAAAAGATGTAAACCGACTTTTTTTTAAATTTTCTTACATTGAATGCAGTATTTGGTTTTTATTTTATGAATTGAGAATCTGCTGCTTTTTTGTTTCTCATTTATTTATTGTTTCTCACGTATGTGTTTTCATAGGGTTCCAATTTCGAAAACCGCTACAGCACTTTAAACACAATTGCCACTATGGGTTGGAATACAAACAATATTCTTATATACAAAGGTATTACATGCAAGCCAAGCGCGTTTTGAATACTGGTGTTTTTAATTTAATTTCATAAATGGTCCGCCTCTCTGATTTTCTTTGTAAAGGCTCGGGCAGACAGGGATTCACGCTCTTGCTCTTTTCAGTTTATTTCCTCAAAATCATTTCTCATCACCACAAACCATTTAACCTACCGAGACTTTGCTTATTCTATTCTCCACTGATCACAAATATTTTCTACTAATATAACTTTTTCACAGCGTTATCAATATTCTCTGTCCGATGAACCACTGGCGATTCATCCATCCATCAGCCGAAATGAGAAACATGAATCACTCACTGAAAGCATAATGCAAAAATAAAGTTACACACTTACAAGAAAGACTGTGAATAATCTCTCGTTGTATCTCTTTTATTCTCTTGCTCTCGAGAGAACATAAACAATGCAACAAACACAGATGTGTTTGTATCTCAAACACAGATATATTTGGACCACAAATACATACATATAGTTTAAAATTGTACTCATTTTGTGTCCAACATGTAACATTGAATAGCAAACACCATGAGTTTGAAGAAAAGTATACTATATTTGCGACAAGCTTCAACGACGCGTTATGTTTGCATGCACACATCACAGATTTCTCAGCTCAGATTTTTCAGCGCGAACGAACTAAAACGCAACAGATTAGTCAACATAAAAAAGATTCACTTCATCTCCAATTTCCACATGCATTCAGGAAATTGATGAATCATTGAGTGAAAGAATAATGCAGAAATACAGTTAAATACTTAAAAATTTCACTTTCAGTAATCTCTCTTTGTCCCTATTTTATTATCTTGCTCTCAAAAGAGCATAAACAGTTCACCAAACACAACTGCATTTGTATCACAAACAAAGATATATTTGGGCCTCAAACATATTAATCATTGCGACCTAAACATGCTATATTGAATTGCAGACACAACGTGATTGGAGATAAGTATTCTATATTTGCGACAAGCTGCAAACACGTGTTATATTTGTATCCAAACAACAACAAAAGACGGATTTTCAACCGATTTTTTTTATATCGTAGCTCTCATCTCGATACTGTTACTGTGGCTGTAAGTTGTGGTAGGTACGAGACTAGCAACCGAGTTTCAGATCAAATTGGAAAAATAGAACTCCTCGCCATATCTAACTAGAATGCGAACTGTATAAATCGTTTTAAAACTCGTATTATAGAAACCAATGCTGCCGGCCATAATCTACTTAATAATTTTTAAAAAATTTCGTTGTTGGTGGCGATACTGATGCCAGAGCAGCCACTGCTTTTCACATAGTAAAACGAACTCATGCTAAGTGCACGAGGACTATCATCGTTACTCTTACGGTTTGTCCTGCAGCATATGTCGTTAGTGGTTCATTTTATAGTATGATAGTGTGTGTGTTGTTGTGCATTTGTGTAAGTGTGTGCGTGAGTCTTATTCTTACCGTCGTTGCCTTTATGCGTGCATGAATGTTTTATTGTTATATTCACAGTATGTCTGAATTAGTACATATATATGTGTATACATATATGTCAGTATGTATCGGTGTGTACATTTGGTCCTTTTATAGCTTTGACGATCGTCTACAGATGATGGAAGTCCTTAGGGTGATTTATAGATATAAAAGGTTTTTACTATACAACTGTGTTAATTACTGTCTTTATTTGGAATCATCAACTACAGCAACAAGGGCAGGAAAAATAAAAACGTTTTATTGCGTTTTCGAAAGGATTAAAGTTTCTATGTCTGTTAGAATATTTCGTTTATAAAATGCGTATTAAAATTGCTGACATGTAGCTATCGCGGTTTATACCCAGACGTCCTGTGTATGTTTTACGAGTGTATAGCGTCTTAATCGAAATGGAATTATGATCTTTGGGCTCGGAATTTCGCATAATGTGTCCACATAGCAAATTTTAAATCTAGTGCTTTTATTTCATGCAAATTTAAGACTTTTCCCAAACGAAACATTTTAGACGGCATGGAAAAATCTTTAATATTTGCCATAAAGGTTATTTACTTTTGCAATGAATGCCAAAAAAAATATTTTTAAAAAAATTTAACCAATCTGAGCCTAGTTACTCAGATATTTTCAAAGTTGCTTTATAACATCAGATCGTCGAATTCTCGGTTTCGTTTTTAATAATTCTGGTAGTGCAACACGGATAATTGTTTCCATAGTTTTTACATTGATATTCTTTAAACGTCGGTGCAGCATTGGTTAATGTATACGCCTCTTCTACATGAGAGCGGGAGTTCGCTCCCTGCTCAGACCACCTTCTATTTCTTTCAACGGCGCTCAGCTCGCCTAGTGACAGCGAATTTAGCAATGAAAGACTTCTCAAAAAACCGCTTTCAGTCGGCAAAAAAACTGTAGGTCCCAATCACTGAGTATATAACTAGAACACGCACAGCTTGTTGATTGCAGAAGTTCTCCCCAGTTCCTCCTTAGAATGTAATGGGAAATTATTTATTGATTTATATTTCTCTAAACTACTCGTACTTTTATATATCCCATTTTAAAAAGTACTTTATATAGTCATTGATATTACCTAAACTTTAGGTCTTACAATCAGAACATCCCAACACACTCTTTTCCAGGTGCTCAAGACACACGCTCCTTATTTATTGTGACTGTTTTTCTTAGAGTGTTTAAGTCACTACCAACATTTGCGAGCAGTGTAAACCAAAAAAGTCCAATGATTTAAAATAACATAGTCACAGCTTTAAAGACGAAAATACCTTCTCTACAGCAAATTGGACTGACTGTTCTTTTGGAATCCCATATCCCATACTTATATACTTATACTTATATACAGAAAAAATAACATATGTATGTGTTTCAAGGGGTAGTGTACGCGCCTCTTGTACTTGAGATCCTGGGTTCGATCCATGCTCTGACCACCTCGCATAATGATGGCGACACTATCGAGTATTTAGCCATGAAAATACTTCTCAAAAATACCGTTCGGAACCGGTGTAAAACTGTAGGTCCCAATCAGTGAGTATAAAACTAGCTCTCCCCGATTCCTTCATGGGATGTAATGGGAAACCATTTATTTTGTTTATGTGTATCTGCATAACATCTGTGTAGATAATATCTGTACAATATCCAAAAATAAATAATGACATTTATATTCCATATTAAAAGTTAACAAGCAAATGACTGCAACTGAATTGAAATTATGCGCAGCTCTTGTTCAGGCGAACGTGGGTTCGTTCCCTGCTCCAACCCTGCTTACACTTCTTTCGACTGTGGTCACCTCCCTTAGTGGCGTCGACACCATTGAGTACGTAGCCATGAAAAAGCTTCTCCAAATACCGTTCGGAACCGCCGTACGTTCGATTCAGTTTGTTGAAAACTGGAAAGCGCACAGTTCACAGGTTGGGAGAAGCTCCCCTCAATCCCTTCGTGGGATGTAACGGCAAACCTTGTTTTTTACTTCCAGGTACTTATCGCTTATCGCTTATTCCTTCATTTCGATCTACTCTCTTTTACAACCTCGTGAGGTCAAATATCGTACACATATTAATTAAACAAACAAATTAAATACATTTCAACATATTCCTCCAACTGGATCTATCCTTCGCCATTTCTCGCCAGTTGGTAACACCAAGGATATGGAGGGATTCTTCTGCCTGGTCTTTCCAGCGATATCTTGATAATCGTCTTTCCTGTTTCCATCGGGTACGTTATCGAAAACCATTCGCGCTGGCTCATCTTACTTCATTCTGATAACATGGCGCAGGCAATAAAATTGACTAACTTGATTCACCTAGCTATGCCCACGTCAGAATACAAGTGAAATAGCGCTTCGTTCCAATGACGTCGGTACTCGCCATTTTCTTTAACAGGACCATATATTTTACGGAGAATTTTTCTCTCGAATACTCCCCGGTGTTAGTCAACCGGTTGCGATATGACCCAAATTCTGGAGCCATATGTCAGGACAGGTAAAATGAGAGTCTGGTATAGCTGGACTTTTTTCTGTCGAGAGAGGGCTTTGTTCCTTACCTGCTTGCTGAGCCCAAAATAGCAACTATTTGCAAGCACAAATCTCCTATTTATATCCAGGCTGACTGACGTTACTGTCCTTGTTCACGGTGGCCCCGAGGTAGGCACATTTATCTAGCACTTCAAACTTAAATTGGTTGTCGACGTTCAAGTGCGGACCAAGTTGAGAGGTTTCTCAAGTCGTTGACAACATAAATTTTATCTTGCCCTGATTTTTCGATTCTTGAAAATGCTGCAATAACCTCTCAAAAATTTTGCCTGATGATGTCCATGTCGTCAGCATACACCAGCAACATATGGCCTTTTTGTGCTGATGACCGTGCTACAAATTTACTGCGGCTTTTCTCATTATTTTCTACATTAAGATGTTGACGAGATTGCACTAAAGTGCGTCGTTTTGTCTCAATCCCCGCTTGGTACAGAATGGTTCGGTGAGGTCGTTCCCCACCTTCACTGCTGAATTGGTGTTGGTCAGTGTCATTATACAGAGGCGGATCAGTTTTGCCAGAATGCCAAGTTCAGATATAGCTTCGTACAGTTTTCCCCGTATGGGGCTATTGAAAGCAGCTTTGTAAGCGACAAAAAGGTGGAATGTACCGATTTGCTTTTCGTTTTTCCAGGATTGGGCGTAGCGTGTATATTTGATATTTACTTGCCGTGTCTAAAACCGGTAAGGTCCAATCAGATTTTCAACAATTGGCTTTAGTCTTCACAGAATGCGCTCGAAAAGGCCTTATACTCGATGGATAAAAGATTGATACCGCGAAAGTCGGAACAGACGCACGCATCACCCTTTTGGAATACAGGACATAATACACTGAGACTCCAATCGTCCAATCGTATAGATTCCCCCAACCATATACCGCATATAAGTTGAAGCAAGTGGGTTAGCAGTACTTCACCATCTACCTAAAAATGGTCAATGGGTAGCCCAACCGCACCAGCGGCTTTATTATTCTTAAGCAGGGAAATTGCCATTCTGAGTTCTGAATCTGAGTGGAGTTGTTCTGAAAAGTGGTCTCTCCACATTTTAAGCATGTACTGCTTATCAGTCACCAGATTCCCATTCTCATCCTTGCAGGATGAGATTATTCGATCTTCTTGGCCCCTGGACAAGTTTTTGCAGGAGGGTAGGCCAATATTCGGCCCATTATTCGGTCTTCTTAGCCTCTGGAAAAGTTTTTGGGGTTCATTATTCATATCTGCATAATTCGGTATATTCTCTCTTCCATTGCTTCCACTGCGCATCTGGGTCCTCAGGAGGGGGTGTTATGCCCTAGCAGGAGAGTGTGGTTTTATTGATAGGACATTGATATCTCCGGTATTTGCAGCTTATCAATGTCTAACTTTTCCCGTGTTCAGCTTCGTACGATTTTCGCCCTGATCAGTCTTGTGCGAAATTTCGAATCGATATTCTTACCTTCAATCACACGTATATCCATTACAATAGCACTGTGCGTGCCATCTGTTACCAAGTGATCAATCTGGTTTTTCGTTCTCTGATCAGGAGATATCCAGGTCGCCTTATGAATGCTCTTATGCTTGAATCGTGTGCTACTAACAACCATGTTCTTCGCAGCGGCGAAGTCTATCAGTCTTATTCCATTATCGGAGGTGGTATCATGTAGACTGTGATTATCGATGGTTAGTCGAAAGACTCTTTCCCTTCCCAATTTGGCATTAACATGGCCTAGAATAATCTTAACGTCCTGTCAGGGCAGCGTTCGTATACTTCCCCCAGAAGCTTATGAACCTCATCATCTTTATCCTCTGTCGGCTTGGGCACACACACAAACGAGATGTTGAAATATTTCGCTTTGATGCGAATTGTGGCTATGCGTTCACTCACTGGGTTGAACCTTGACTAGGTGTCTCTTGCCAACTATAAATCCGCATCCGAATTCGTGCTTTCGCCCATGGCAGTAATCGAACGACCAAGACGAGAAGCTATTTCATCGAAACCCCCTGGATTCAACCAGGAATACTAGTACAGAATAATATTTTGTGGGGGTGCTTAGTCCATCGTAATTTCTTCTAAGGGTCCGTGGACTAAAACCTCCACAGAAGCCCTGGTGTAGAACACCCACTATAGGAAATCCCATAAGAAAAAGCCGAACGGGGCCAAATCGTACAACATTGGTGGCCAATTCACGGCGCGTCTGCGTGAGATATCCATGCCCTAAATCGCTCGTGCAGAAGGCCCATTGTGGCATCAGATGTGTGGCATGTAGCGCTGTCCTATTGGTACCTCATTTCGATCACATTCATATCAGCATATTTTGGTCAAAGGACCATGATTATTATCGATCGGGATTGCACTCCATCATCGTTTTCGAGGAAGTACGGGCCGATGAAGCCGCCAGCTCCAAAACCACACCAAAGAGTGATTTAGAGCGAATGCATTGTAACTTGTTGAACATCATGTGGCGTGGTTTTGTTCCTAACCCGGCAATGTTGCTATCCGTTCATTTAAGAACGGGGCTAGTCGCAAAGTGGGTGCAACGCGAGCTGCGTTACCGCAAAAGAACATTAATTTTCATAATATAGCTTAATCAATTACACGTGCTCCTTGATGCTGTAGCTTGGCATGGTAATTTGCCTTTATAGCCTGAAAAAAATATAAATAAATAAATTACCATTCGGAACAGGTTAAATTTGTAGGTCCCCCCATCAGTGAGTATAACCACCGGGGACCGCAAAGCTTACTGTTTGTGAGAAGCTCTCCATGGCACACTAGGTCAAATTGACACTTTTTCTGTGCGAAAGTCGAATTTCTTAATTTCGATTTTACATTACTTATTGTTGCCACCATGTAGGTAATAGTTCACAATAACAGAAACTTTACTTTGTTTTTGTAAAATGTCAAACACCGTCTGACAGCTATCAATCAAAGTCACACGTTCACCAAGTTATTGAAAGACTGTTTGCGCAGCCTATAATTTTCTTTTGTTTTAAGTGCACGTTTTTGATAAAGTAGAAATAAATAAAGGAAAATTCGCCATGGCAGACAAGAATATAAGTGAGTGCTACTGTTCCAGTTAAAAAAAGATATTTTTTATCATATGTTCACAAAAAAAAGTGATTTATTTACATAACCTCGAAATTTTTTTGATTGATTTTTTGTTACGATTTCATGAAAGCTTTACAAATTTCGGCCACTTTCGGCTAACAAAAAGTAAAAAGAAATGAATAACCTAAGATGTAATTAGTTGATTTTAGTTTACCTTAAACCCCACTTTTTAGCGCTTTTCAAACAAAATCGTTTTTTGTAGGTTACCATGCTATAAAAAAAGGCGATTTGTTTGAAGTGTGGCTGCGTGAGTTTTCGCAAAAAGAAATGCTTGCTTCGGTTGTCAACTATGTTGCAGAAAAAATTGGTGCTGATGATATTTCGGAAGGATCGAGGAAATTGTTGGAAGAAAAAACCCGTCTTTTCTGCAAATCCGTAAGAACTAAATTCGAAAAATGTGGAAAAAAATTTGGGAAGAACGCAGACAAATTTAGATCTGATAACAGCGTTTGGCTTACTGATGAAGTTAAATTCGAAATTAAAATGTCACCTGCAAAATCCAATTCTTCGACTGTTGGTCGCCCAAAATCTCACTTTTGTAACAAGAGTGAGTTTGGAAAAAGAAGAGAAGCAGCCGAGCTTTCAAAATCAGTAAATAACTTACTAGTACGGGCAGCAGCGACATCGGCTAGGAAACGAGGAAACGTGGATATGGTTCCAGTTCTAAAATCAAGTTTAGTAAGCCCAACCAGGCCTTCCAAAATAAGAAAGCTATGTGCTGAAAGCAATGCCAAACCAATTTCATTTTCTGCAGATGAGGCGTTAGCCTTTTTTTGGAAAATAATTTTACAAAGGAGCAGTACAAAGCAATACGTCGCGAGAGTAAATTAAGAAACTGCAACATATATCCACATTATAACCAAATTGCAGACGCTAAACTAAAATGCCGACCGGCTGGTATAGAGGTAAGCGAAACCATGGCAAAGGCTCCGCTCAAATCGGTTATAACCCATACTGCCAAAAGAATAGTTGAAATGCAAAGTGAGGTCATCGAAGGTGTTATGAAAAAAGAAAATACCAATTATGTGAAGTCTGAGCTAATATTAAGTTACGGATTCGACAGCAGCACTGGTCATGCACAATTTAAACAAGCTTTCAATGAGCCAAGCACATCGAAATGTTCTGATGCATCGCTTTTTGCAACAACAATTATTCCGTTAAGACTTGTGTTGCCATGTGGAATGCCTATTTGGAACAATCGTGCACCGCAATCAGTAAGATTTTGTCGTCCCATCAAATTAGAATACACCAAGGAAACAAACGACAGTGTTTTAAAAGAGCATTCGGATTTAAAAAATGAAATTGATGCTCTAGAAAACATGGTTATAACAATTGCTGAAAATAAAACAGTCGAAATTTCATTTAATTTGTGTTTAACGCTTATTGATGGAAAAGTGCTCAATATTTTAACAGGGACTTCGTCAAATCTAGCTTGTCCCATTTGTGGCGCTACACCAAAAGACTTCCTGAATTTTACCGATTATACTTTCGAAAAATTTCGAGGAAAAGAATCAAACTTTAAATACGGAATTAGTCCTCTTCATTGCTGGATCCGATTTTTTGAGTATATTTTGCATTTGGGCTACAAATTAAATATACAAAAATGGCAAATCAGAGCAGATGAAGACAAACGAGCAGTTGCGAATAGAAAGGAAAATATTCAAAGCGCTTTCTGGAGGGAGTTAGGTCTTCGGGTAGATATGCCAAAAGTTGGTGGCTTCGGTAGCACAAACGATGGCAACACTGCGCGTCGAGCTTTCACAAACCATCAAATCTTCTCTAATATTACTGGCGTCGACCAACAGCTAATTTTTCGCCTTAAAACTATTTTGATTTGTTTACCGATTGAGTTTCCATTAAAATCTGAACAATTTCAGACAGTTTGCTTCGCCACGGCTGAATTTATTCAAAAGTTGTATCCTTGGTTACCAATGACGTCCACCTTGCATAAGGTTCTCATACATTCGAAGGAGATCATTGATAATACTGTGCTACCATTAGGTTTCTTTGGAGAAACTGCTGCCGAATCGAGACATAAAATT
Organism: Phaonia tiefii; assembly: GCA_963931995.1. Taxonomy (NCBI): domain Eukaryota; kingdom Metazoa; phylum Arthropoda; class Insecta; order Diptera; family Muscidae; genus Phaonia; species Phaonia tiefii. The sequence goes on along the minus strand of OZ008367.1, from coordinate 101,565,998 downwards.
TATAAATCAGACAGATTACATCATGCACGTACGAATAATCGCATTAATAATCTTCGAGATATTTTTAACAGAGCAGCTGATACATCAGATCCGCTGATTTCTACAAAATATTTAGGCAGACGGATTCAACAACAAAAGCCTTTACAACTGCCACCTGAAGTTGTCGAAATGATAAGTTCGTTTGATTCAACGCAAGAAAGTATTGAAAATGATGCACGTGATGAAATTAATGAAGATGGCGCAGGCGACGAAATGGAAATATTTTCAATTTCTTCCCTTGATAATTTAAATAATTTATGTTTAGAAAATGAATTACATATAAATGGTAATTTAGAAGAGGAGTAATATACATTTGTCTAATAAAAACACGGAAAATATTTTTGTTTTGTTGTTTTAATATTACAAACCTTTTCTCATTTCTTACTCATGATTCTGGTTATTTTTGTAACTGATTTTAAGGAGGAGGGTGGAGAGGGTTTCTGATATTTTAAAATAAGGTTGTGGTAAAAAAATCGGTTAATAACTTGTGTCAAAAATCAACACAAGTCAATAGCATCCGAATACATATATTTATTACTTCGAATATTTCAGATAATAATCGCAAAAGTTTGCTTTATGAATGCTAAGACATTTATTTTTGTTTAATTTACTAAGTTCATATTTGCTTTAACATTTGCCATTGTTTTAGTTTGAAATTATACCATATTTTAGACGTTATTAATTTCGCACAGAAAATGTGCCCATTTGACCTAGTGTGCATGGGATGTAATGGCAAACATTTTTTTATTCTTTTAACATTTTTTACAGTGTACTAACACTTACGGCCTAATTCAAAATGAATAAGCTCTTAAAAATTCTTCTGTTATTTAAAGTTTTAAGATTTAGCGGAGGGTCCTTTAGTACCGTTTTCATAACGAATATGTATTTTAACTAGGGAACAAATAATTGACTAATGACCTTGTTTCATGTATTCTCACAGTGCTTGTGATGTAAAAATAAGATAAACAATAAACGATATACGGAATTAAAAAAATTTATTTAAATATGTGAATTTTAAACATTAGCGGAAAGAACTATTCAACAATCAGAACGATTAATATTTGTTATTTTCTTAAATTTGGAAGAGTTAGGCTGAGTTAAACACTGATCATTTAAAGGCTCAATTTAAACGCTCACAGAAAATGTTCATATTAAATGACATTTAAATGGCAAACATCGAACATTTAAAGCCCATTTAAATGGACACTTTTCGACTGTGAAACTGACCATTAGTTTTTGAGTAGTCGAATATAAAACCGGATAATGGGTTCTCACTTCAATCTTTATATACTAAACATTATTTTGATTAAAAGTTTTTAATATTAGAACGCAACTGTTTGGTGGCTTGGCAGGACAATGTGACACTATAAATATCGCAAATAGACGCAACATAATTCCCCGTTTTTTTATCGAATAAATATTTGTGTATGGCACGCGCGATACGTAAAGAAATTAATTAATTAATATAAATGCGGATAACATTGCGTTAAATAAGGGCTAAACGTCCATCAAAAATTAGAACCTTAGAGAACTTTTAAAAGAGGCATTTGTCTGTTATGAATACAATTTTTGGGCTTTGTCTTCTTAAACCTTTATCCCTGGTTCACGCTGCCTCAAAATTTAAGTCGTTCGCAATCTGGGTTGAAACTGAGTTAAAATTGCTCAATTTCGCATATATTTTTATAACTACGCTCAGAGAACTAATCGTTTGAAAAGAGGTCGTAGCAACCGTAAATTCGGCTGTTACCACTGAATTGAGGTTGCCACAACCGAATTGAGGTTGCAGCAACCAAATTGAGGTTGCCACAACCGGATTGAGGTTGTTCCGACCGAATTTAGTCTCCACAAGTGAAATTCGGTTGAAGCAACCTCGTTTCATAATTGATTCGTTTGTGACAACTGAATCTTCAAATTATATTCGCTCAGTCAACTAAATTTTTTAAAATTTCGGTTGAAACAACCGAATTTCAAATTAATTCGGATGCAACAACAGAAATTGGTACCTAATTCGGTTGGGGTAACCGAATCTGGTCTTAACCAACCTCAATTCGGTTGTAGTAACAGAATTTGACATCACTTCGGTTGTAACTATCGAATTTGGTTCAATTCGGTCGCAATAACCGAATTTAGCCTTAATTCGGCAGCAGCGACCGAATTTGGCATCAATTCGGTTGCTGTAACCGGATTTCTCATGAATTCTGTAGGTACAACCGAATTCATTTCCAATTCCGTTACCACAACATAATTCTATGTATTTAAAATCTGACTTTTACAATTTTAAAATCAAATATTATTTTAAAAAGGTAAGTAAAATATATTTTGTATTAAACTGTCTTATTTTGCAGATGTTATTTAAGCAGATATCAACAGCAAATATATATGCGGTAGTCTGTGTACAAAACGGCTTTGGACCTAGAGCAACCGATACAACACGTCAGAATTAGTGCGGTGTCCCATGATGGCCGGGACTTCAATAAAGGTTGGAAGAGGCATGCAAATTAAATGTATTATTCTACTTATATAGATTAACCCATATATATGACTTTATTTTCTCGCTTTCTAATTCATTTATAAAAATACAAGAAAATAAATCATCACTTAATAATAAAAAAACTTTAATAATTCATTTATCACAGTATCTAAATTCGGTTGTAACAACCTCTAATTCGGCTGTGACAACCTCTAATTAGATTGTGTCAACCTCTAATGATGTTGTGTCAACCTCTAATGAAGTTGTCTCAACCTCTGATGAGGTTGTGCCACCCTCTAATTCGGTTGTAACAACCTCTTAATTCGGTTACGGCTAATTCGGCTGTCTCAACCGAATTTTTCTCTGAGTGTACGAAATTGAGTTATTTACGACAATTTCGTTGAAATTGACTTGAAATAACACAAAATTAATATAGTACTCGTACTAGTTTTTGCATATATGCACTAAAAGAAGCCGACAGAGAATTTGTTTGGCGGTGTGCCGCCGACGTAAATAATTTTTTAAAGTTCAAGCCGCCGTCATGAATTCTGGCTTCGACTTCAAATGTTAGCCAATATTACAGACTAAGCCGATTTTAAAGCCCCGAATTACTAAAAAAATATCAAAATGTTTACACAAACAACGAGATTAGCCTAAAAGTAACGTAAACTCAGTTGCCGCCGTCGATTACTGTGTAGAATCAGTTCTGATTGTTAAAGTTCATGTACCATTCATTTATTTTATTGTTTTCTTTCATTTCCTACCAAATTTTTGTTTATCGTGTCCAGGCACGAACATTTTACACACGATATTGTTTGTAAACACACAGTTGTCATTTTGCAGCGAAATTGCCAAATACCAGTGGGAACGATTTCGATTTCGTGGCAGCTAGAACAAGGCATTAAAAAAACTGTAACAAGTTTTTACGAATAAGGCCGTAAGTTAATGGAAGTCGTTCTGGGTTAGTTACAAAATTGCTTGTTTTTTTTAAACTGGGAAGGAAATATTGTAGCAGTCAATTGTAAGCTAAACTTTATTTTAGTGGCCCTCGGTATTCTAATAGTTAGCGTGTACACAAGAAAGAGGTTTAAAGCCCGCACTGTTGATTGCCCACTTTGTGTTTTTAAAGGTTGCAATTGACGCAGGTTCATGCGAAGAGAAAAATAACGAAGTAATCTCACAATAAATACTGTAGACCAGTGATTCCCAAAATATGAATTTCGATAACACGCTTGGTGGACAGCTAAATGCTGTTCCAGCGCTGTGAACACACGTATAGTTTGAGATTCTTCGCGCGGTTTCGATCGTTGGCGTTCGGCTTTTGCTTTGTTTAAATTTTTTTCAATACAAACAGAGAGAAATATACAAGAGCCGCTATCCTCTCGTCACGTTCTCTTGATGTCGACGAGGTAGTAGGCCATTTCATCGAGTTCGAGTTGCTATTGTAATTTGCTCATTGGCTGAACATAATACGGACAGAAATAAAAGGGAATGCGAATGCGACGCAAACAACATAAAACATAATTTAGTATCAATCAAACACTATTTAAACTTAGTTTGATGCATGGTCTATAATCTCTATATCTTTTATGGTCGCTCATTCTACATCATTTCCCTAGTACGTTTTCGATCAGCTGTGCCATGGGAACCCCCTGATATAAATCAAATCAGTTGCTGTTCAGTATTTTGTTTCAAAATAGTACATCAAGTTGAACTTCGTTTTATTCTGTTTCACATACAAACGCAATATGTTATAATATGTGTGTGAGGATCACTGGTCTAGAGGCGTCAAATCGCACAAGCTGAAAGGCCAATTGACTAGCCCTATAAGTGAGAACTCACCGACGTCATCTACGAATGGCTACATTAATTGCTCCAATAGCGTAAAATTGGTGAGAAATTTTGGTACGCTGGCTTCCTTGTAGGTCGAATATAATGAATTTTTTATAATAACATTTAATCATTTGTGAGCGTTGTTCGAGTATGACGAATCACACGGAAACTGTGAAGAATTCGACACTGAAATTCCAAACATCAATAAATCGTCCGTTATTTGATCTGGAGCTGGCGCCATCCAAATTCTTCATTTTATGTTCCTTTGGAAAAGCTTTGCTACTTTGCTTATGTTTCCAAAAGCTCTCTACTGTTCAAGAAAATATTAATTGAAATATCTTTATTGCTTAATCGAACATTTGCTGTCGCATTATCGATTAAAAGATTGTATAAATTATGCGCATCCTTGAAACATAAAGAAAATCTGATATGGGCTTGCATGATGTATTGTAATACCTGTCATCCACTTTTTCAAGTGTCCTTTTATGCACGTTTGGTACATAGTTTTCAGTCTGTGTACTCTCTGTTGGACTTAAACCAAGTCACCAGAAACCAATTTGAATTAAATTCATAACTTCAATTGATTTTAAAACAGAAGGTACATTACCCTAATATATTTGTGAATCCTATCTATCTGGTTTCCTGCATCCATTGAAACCGCATAGATTGTAGCCGATATATCGCTCTGAATGCTAAAATATTACCGTGCTTCGCGTTGCAGATTTCGCATATACACATACTCAATTACTTGCAAACGCTGGCTGTCACATTCTTAAGCAAGCAATAACAGTGACTGACATTTGACCATCATAATCTGTTACTTGGAGGAAACTCACATGGAATTGCATTTATACAAACGCATACGTAATTGCTATCATATGCATGAGCTGTGTTTCTGGAACACACATGCAGACAGACAGTAATCATATCCTTCACTGCGATACATGTTGGCAGCAATGGGGAAAATTGCACATGCATCATCATAAGTTATAAAATCAAAGAACGAAGAGAAAACAATAAAGCACTATGCTGGACTTTCGCTCAGTTATTAGGTACAACTGCAAATTGGTTTGTTGAGTGACTACAATAACACAGATGTTTAAAAGTGGAGTAACACAGTTATTACTTTTAATTTGATCACGGTTGCGTGTTGGCAGAATCGAAACGCTGTTTCGAATATAATGTGATTTTTTTGCAATCAAATACACTAACAATTAAATTACTTACTTGATGGGATTTGATGGAAAATTTAGGTGTTTGCTTTATATAATAATAATTTTATGAGTTTTGTATACCAATTAATGTCTGTTGATATTTAAATAACTTTTCGTTAAGATTTTTGCAGGGTAGCACCCTGCATCCTGCGATCTCTTCAATATTATAGTTGAGGTGATAGTAAGGATATCTACAGACCATAAAACCAACAGAAGCAAAAGCCACATGCTTCTTGGATCTGCTGATGATATAGACATCATTGGCGCGAGCTTGTGTGATATTACATACTAACTAAGGCTACCGCAAACAACCCAGAGGAGCCTTACAATATGAGGATAACATGTTTCTCCAAATATCTCGATCTTCACGTTTTCTCTTCTAGTTTGTGAGACCAAGCTGTTGCAGGCAGTCTCTCAGTTGGTTTTTTCAGCGAAGTTGTGGTCGGCCTATTTATCGATGCTCTTTGAGAACTCCTTCGCATACCTTTTGCACTGGTTTATTCTTATCCATTCTAGTGACATGGCCTAGCTTTTTTTAATTCGCATAATTACGTCGATGGTGAAATACAGATTATACAGCTCGTAGTTTATCCGTCGTCGATACTCTCCGTTCTCGGTTATAGGACCATATATTTTTAGGAGCATTTATCTCTCGAAGATCAATTCAGGCAGAGCAGTTCGGTATCTGATGACTAACTGATCACGTAGTTAGAAACTAGTCCTTCTAGTGAGTGTAGCTAACTGAATTGTCCAGTATGCCAACAAAAGCCAACCAGTTTTTTACATAGAAAAATGTTCCCGACCTTGTAACCATATAGAGTGAACTTCTCATACATTAACTAAACATCCCAGTGATGTTGCATCCGCCTGCAATCTGTCTCACGGTTCTGCGCCATAAAGCAGGATAGCATGTATGAGCGTCTGATAGAGTTGCAATTTCGTTTCTCGAGAGAGGGTCTTATCTCTGAAGTTCTTGCTTACCCCGAAGTAACAGCTGTTAACACGCACAATTTTCCGTTTGATTTCTAGGCTGACGACAGAGACGGGGTAAATGAATTCGTCCACTACCTCGGTATAATAATGGTTATCAAAGTTCACGCTTTCCTCCTAACGGGTGGATATTCTGCTCGTCGAAGCAATGAATTTTGGCAGTTTCCCTGCTAGCTGCTAAACCCGCTTTTGTTGATTCCTTTTCAATTCTCGCAAATTCTGCAGTAACTTTCGGATGTATTAATGATCAGCAGATGCGAGCAGAGTGTTAATTTAGCTGCTGGTAGTTTTATTTGTGTTGACTGCAACTTTTCTCGCGATGATGTCAAAAAATATTTTGAAAGGATCACATGATAGGTTGTCGCTCCGCCTGAGGACTTGCCTCGTACTAACTGGTTGTGTAAGATTGTTACCAATCTTTACCGAGGATTTTATGTCGGTCAGTGTCATATTTCAAAGGCGTGTCAGCTTAGCAGGAATACCAAGCTCCGACATAGCTCGTTTCAGTGTTTCCCGTTTCGGGCTATCGAATGCAACCTTATAATCTACAAAGTGGTGCTAGGTGTCGACTTGTTTTTCGTGGGGTTTCTCCAGGCTTTGTAGTAATGTGAATATCTGGTCCATAGTTTCTGAGCCTAAAGCCACCCTGATAAAGTCCGTTGTGGTTTGCAACAAACTGCTTAAGTCTTTCCCACATTACCCTTGAGAGGACATTGTATGCGATGAGTAAGCGGCTTATTCCACGATAGTTGGTACTCCGGATTTTGCATACGAGCTGAAGAATGCACCTTCTCAACTCATAGCCGCCAACCTTAAACTGCTCAGCTGGTAGTTGATTAGTTCCAATTTCGCCTTGGGTAGGAGGGATCCAGTCGACGCCATCGTCCTGTATTTGCTCAACACCCTCGTCTATATGGAAGCCTCCTGGGACAAGTAAAGCAGAGAAGTGATTTCTCTAAATTCCCCATATACTTTGCTCATCTGCGACAGGATTTCCATTATTATCGCTACAAAAGGTTGACCCTGATTCTTGACCGTTTGGTAAAATTTGTATTTTTCTGCAGAAATTACCGGCCTCATTCTTCTTTCTGTAATATTAAATTTGCTTACTCTCGCGCCTTCTTCACAACCGTATTATTTCTTAAATATACGGAGTTTCTCCCTTCTCTTGTCGTTATACCTCTTGGTCTCAGCTCGCGTTGCAAATGACTGAAGCACTGCCACAAGTACAGTGTTCTTTTCATCAGATGTCGTGCGCAATTCTTCATGGTTTTTCTTTAAGCGGTTTAAGGGTCTCTGCAACAGTTTTCATAGAGTGCGAAATGTACTTACACTGTGGCTGAGGATCATGAGGCGGGGATGTGTTCTGCGCAAGTTGCTGAGTGAGCTTCCTGGCATATGCTGTGGCTATCTCTAGGAATTGCAGTTTTCCTATGTCCAGATTTCTACATAGGAATTCAAATCAATAAAATCAGCCTATATATCAAACGGAGTATTGTGCTTGCGCACTGGTGTTATTTAGCGATAAAACCATTTTTCGCGAAATCAACATCCAGTTATATCAGACTCTCATACAACCAGTCCTGGTTTATGGCGCGGAATCGTGGGTCATATCGCAAGCTGGCGAAACAGACGTGGGAATTTGGGTGAGAAATTGCTACGAAAATATATGGCTTAACAATAGACAATGGCGAGTATGAACCACGAACTGTGTGAGTTATATTCCTGCGTTGAGGTTGTTAGTGAATCAAAATGACACTACTACGCATGTCAGTAGAATGGATCACAACGAATCATTGAAGAACAGGGTGATTGAGAAACGCAGATATAACGCAGAATGCCATTACCCTACCTTGTTCTGTCCGCCTACAATGGCATTATACTTATAGGTTGCAGTCGTCGTATTTTCATATTTTGAACGCGGTTCTCTTTCAAAGGTTATCTTTTATTAAAACAAATTCCTTGTGGCAATATTACGACCCTAAATATTCATCTTGATATAAAATGAAATGGCTCTACATATGAAATTTGTTCAAGCACACGATGTCGGTGGTTGGTATGGATGTAGTTACACTATGATTGTCTGAAGCTAAAATGTTCATCTGTTCGCATGTGTTCACATGGCAGTGGTATGCCCACATTTACACATCAATGACAAAATTCCATTTAAACTTCATTTAAACAGATTATCGTCGTCATCGTTATCATTGTCTCGTCATGATCATTATGTCTTTCTTGCATATCGTTGATTCCATATTAAACTGATTACATTTTCCATAAATATTTTTGTCGAATCCCAAAGTTGACTGATTGACTCGTCTTCTAAAGTTGGAAGAATTTTTTTTTCTAAAAATCGTCGAAATAAGAAAATCGCTAAAATAAAAACAGTGGCTATAACTCGAAAACGGTGAGTCCAATAGAAAAAATAATCAAAATTTTACCTCTATAGGAGGCTTTAACCAATGAGTGTCTCCAATATGGCGTCGATTTCAATTTCGATTTAGCGATTTATTTTAGCAATTTTCTTATTTTGGCGATTTTTGACTTAATAATTATGTAATTTATTATCATTTCCTCTCATTTAAATATTTTTGCCTGTGTTTTATGCTTTTTTTGCAATTTTCTTGTTATTGGTTTTTTTTTATATATTTGTTAGAATTGTTTTTTTAAGTAAAAAATTTTCTTTTTTTAAGTTAATTGTTAAGTAATTGTTTAAAAGATTTTAAACTTTATTTTATATCCCGGCTGTTTTAGCTGATGAAATAAATATGTAAATAAATAAAATAATGTAGAACTTTTTGATAAGTCGCTTAGTTATCGGGTTATAGGATGTTGAAATTTAGAAAAATTATCGAGTTTTTTTTCTTTTCTCAAACAAAAACAAAAATTATTTAAAAACATCGCGCGATTTTTCGAATATTTTTTTTTTCAAATGAAAACAAAAATTATTTTAAAAAAATTTTTAAATTTTTGTTCGAGAAACGTAAATATCCGATAGCCCGATAACTAAGCGAGTTATTGAAAAATACTACATTATTTTTAGAGCTTGTTAGTGGAAAAAGTATCCTAAATGTCGGGGTCCATACCTACGAAACTATGCATTTGCCCGATTTCGTTATTTCACTTTCTTTTCTTAAAATAACACCTTCTAGCCGACGCAATAACTTCTGTAATTTTTGGAGAGTAAGCCGTATAATAGACATGCATCTGCCAAAATTAACTTACGTTAAGATGTGTTATTAAACCTTTTGTAGAGCCGCCATTGGTTTTTAAATCCTTTTTGCACAATTTGCATTTTGCTAGAGGTGCACCTTTCGACTCTTCCAAAAAATAACACCACACTGAACTTTTGTCATTGTTTTTAGTTTCATGTTTTTCAAAATTAATAATAATCCCGAAAAATCCCGGGAATTACTTATTAAAATCTTTATTTCTTATTTCGGGATTTGGGATTTCCCGTTTGGCATCCCTAGTAGCTACCCATTATTTTCCCCATGCCCCTGAGGGTAATGGGTAATCATGATGGGTAATTCCCCATTTTCGTGGGTAGATACCCATTACTTTCCCCATACCCTGTGGGTAAGGGTAAACGATCGCTAGCCATTCCCCACGGCAATAATAATGGGTTACCCTGCGTTACCCTCATTACCCACGAATATCGAACCCTGGCACAAATGGTCTACGTCGATTCGGAATAATCCGTGCAAATTTGAAGATAACAAAATAATGAGTTCCATTGTGAAATATTTGTTTTTTTTTTTTGATTGAACAGTAAAACCTGTTACACTTTTTATTCTGAGCTACTATTATAATTTCTTCTACATTTATTACATAATAGTAGCTGTGGAAACATTCTTGAATTTTCTAATCATTAACCAACTGTCTTTGTATTTTTTTTATCACCGCAGTTTGGTCATTCCGACCGACCCCAGTACAAAATTTTTAAAATTTTGCTTAAATTTTCCCTACGTTGTGTTAAAATTACGTGGATAAACTTTTTTCAGGAATAGAATATGCAATTTCAAAAATTCAAAATCTTTAACGCAAACTATTCCTGAACATCATTCGCTTTCATATGGAATTACCCATATGTGTGTGGTTTCATGTACGCACTTCTGAATGTAGTATATGTGTGCATGGATTTTTCAAGCGATGATGCAAGAGATGATGTTGCGTATAAGTATCCTCCGTCTACTGATGTGCATCCAAGTGGAAAATGTATGTAAACGGTTTCGTTAACTTTACTTGTATCGAACGTTGAAAGAGAAAGACAAGCCAAATGCCCATGTTTAAACTGCATTTATATCCAACCATACATGCATGCGTATCGACGTGTGTGCGGCGAGATTGTGTAAGTGTAGATGAAATTGTAGTTTCAAAGAAAATGCTGTGTGTGTTAAGAAATATCGATAATCCTTATAATAAGACGATGATAAATTTTCTTGTCTTTGTTACAAATTTACTGAAGCTTATTATGAATTGATTTTAAATCCCTTAGTGTTCGTACAAGATTGCATAGGTTTTTATCTGCATTTTTTCTCTATAACCAATAGAGTGACAAAGGAAAACGAAAGATAAAAACTCAGGTTATAATGGTATGAATGATTATTGATTCCTATGTTTCTTATACGGATGAAATTTACATTTTCTGTAAGTAATTTAACTGAAATTTCTCGAAAAGATATGTGAAGATTATCAATTAATTGTGTTTACACTTATAATAAACTTCCAACATGTACATATGTTGACGTCCGTTTGGGCCCAGTCGTTTTATATTCGTATGTGTAATTCAGGCCCAAAAATATTTCTTCGCCCCCAAAAATACTTTCTTTGCTACTTAGTTCCATAATGGACCGGAAAAATATAATTGTTTCCCGGAAACAAAAAGCTGTATCGTAAAAGTCGTTTGTTCTGTTGTAAACGAACTCTCAGTTGCCCCCAAATTTGGTTTTTGACGTTAGTGCAATATCTTTATGCGATATGTTAGTATTGTGTTTTAAATCACCGACATTGTACGTTGTATTTTTACTGCTTTAATATTTGCCCGTCTATATATATGATATATTACGGGAATCCCATTTGTTTCTTGGATATATTTTTCTGTGTCCAGGTGTATAAACGCCTCGGGTGGGACAAAGCCTTTTTGTAAGGCATGACTTAAATAATTTGCATTTGTATGGTAGGGAGCCATTATTAAATTGTGTTCATAGTTGTTTTTAACGTAGTATATCAATTCGAGTTACATTTAGCTAATTATACTTATACAATTTCTTATTTGAAATATACTTTGTGTACAGACTTTTGCCGTTATGTACAGAGAAGTAGAAGCTCTTAAACATTTCCTTTCGAATATCCTTAATTTGTCCATGAACGCCGGAGATACGTTGCGCCGGACAGGACAACCATATGTGATGACAGGACGAATTAATATTTGATACATAATAGTTTTGGCACGGGAATTTAAATGTTTAGAATAAAAAAGACGCGTGTATACTTTATAAAACAGCTTTCCTTGCCTTTGAGACTATCTCCTTTATATGTTCATAAAAATATAAGTATTTGTCCAGGGGCACCCCCATATATTTAATTTTGTGTTTGATCCCAAAAGGTTTGATTTGATTCCGAATTGTTTCCAATTCCGTTTTACGCCGTTATTAAATTTTCCTACTGGTGGCCGATATACAATAGCCTCACACTTGTTAGTGTTTTTTTAAATGCCAACGAAGGGCATACTCCTCGACCATTTCGAATGAGTTTTGAAGTACTTCATTAATATTAGATATTGTCTTATCAGCATGATAAATAACAATATCATCGGCGAATGCCGACTTGCTGGACTATTATTCTTTTTATCGTAATCCTTCTATAAATGTATTTATTCCAGAAAAGCTTCTATTGCATTTCCTCTTCGTCACGTATTTCACGGTTTCCGTATTATCCTTTTCTAGATCTTGCGTGTTTATTCCAGGTTTTCTTAGTATATTTCTTTCAGATTCGTGCACAACTATTTTAGTTATATTGAGTGGTTAAATTGTTTAACTATTTTCCAACCTGGAACATTCTTACTGGATCTCTATGATCTAATCTCTCCAGGTATTCGTGAATTTCTTTTTTACCTATTAATATACAATTTCATTCAATAGTTTTTTAATCAGTTTGAGTTTTGCTTTTAAGGTGTTAAATGACAATTGTGTAAGTCTGGTTTCTAATCTATTATGCATTTTTTATCATCGTTAATATTTTACTTTTTTCTGAGTGTAATTTTTTAATTATGCTATTAGAGAATTTTGAAAAGAAATATTTGTCTTTAAATTTTGGTACCGTACTTTCAATGGGCTCTGATATTAGAAGATATAATCTAGTGACCGTCGGTGGTGCAATGGGTAGTGTGCGCGCCTCTTGTACAGGAGATCCTGAGTTCGATCCCTGCTCCAACCACCTTAACATTTCTTTCGACGACGGTCACCTCGCTTAGTGACGGCGACACTATCGAGTATATAGCCATGAAAAAGCTTCTCAAAATACCTTTCGGAATCGGTGGAAAACTGTAGGTCCCAATCAGTGAGTGAAAACTGGAAAGTGCACAGCTCAGTGATTGTGAGAAGTTCTCCCCGGTCCCTTCATGGGATGTAATGGGAAACCATTTATTTATTTTTTTTTAATCTAGTTATATACACATCTATTTCATCATTCGTTAAATTTCGATAGTTCGGTATAAATGGTGGAAAACAATATTTTAACGGGAATGAAAATATTCATTCCATCAAAGAAAATTTCGATTAAACCTTCTGACACATGTTGGTTTAACCAGGCATGCAAAGAAGCTGTCAGATCCAAAGAGGAAGCTTTCAGTAATTGGAAATTGAATAAAAATCCAACTACTGATATGCTGTGCAAGTTAGCTAGATCAAATTGTGCCACGGTACTACGACGCGCAGAATTCTTGCATGAACAGCGTCTTCGCGCCAAAGTTCTTTCTTCTCCCGGGGGAAGTAAGAGCTTTTGGTCATTTGTCAAGAGAATTAAGAACAATAAAAGTTCCTCATCTATCCCAACCCGCAATTAAAAATGACATAATTTATACTAACCCGGTTGATAAAGCTAACCTTTTTGCCGAAATATTTGCAGAAAACTCCTCCCTGCCGATTAGCTCTCAACCACTCCCCGTCATCGCAAATATATCTAGCTCCATGCCTGAGATATTTTTTCGTACGCGAGGAGTTTAAAAGGTCCTTAAGGAGCTCAACGTAGGAAACTCTCCGGGTCCGGATGGAATTCCGGCACTAGTTTTGAGCAAATGTTCTTCGACGCTTGCTCGTCCACTGCGCAACCTTTTCAGCCTGTCATACCATACCGTACAGGTATTTTCCCTACTCGCTGGAAGGTTGCAAATGTCCCGCCGATCCCCAAAAAAGGAGAGGCTACTAATCCCGATAACTACCGGCCAATTGCGATATGTTCTACGCTCTCAAAAGTGATGGAGACCATGGTAAATTACCATTTGGTGAGTTACCTGGAAGTTAACAGTCTACTCAGTGATCGTCAGTATGGGTTTCGCAGAAACCGTTCAACTGGCGACCTGAAGGCGTTCCTCACGGAACAGTGGAATCAGTCCGTGCATAGACTGGGTGAGAGCAAAATAGTGGCCTTAGATATTTCTGAAGCATTTGATAGAGTTTGGCACCAGGCACTCATATCAAAGGTTAATGCTTTTGGTTTAGGTAGAAACTTCTCTCGATTTATTTCGAGTTTTCTCAGAGACCGTTCCATACGAGTTGTAATAGACGGTATCTCTTCCGATGAGTATACAATTAATACGGGAGTACCTTAAGGCTTTGTGCTTTCTACCTCTCTTTTTCTTAATTTCATCAACGACCTTCTGGATCGGACTACCAATCCCATCTATTCCTTCGCTGATGATAGCAATTTATGTCACTCAGATTCGTTCGATCGTCGACCCAATCTCTCCGTAGTGCAAGGAAAGAGACGAACAATATATGGCATGCTTAATCATGACTTGGATCTGATTAGTGAGTGGGGCAGGGAAAGCCGAGTCGAATTTTATGCATGCAAAACACAATGTTGCAGAATATCGCACAAGCATACTGGTGACTCGACCCTGCCAATGATTTCAATGGGTGGTTTAGGTTTAGAATCGGAAGCTCTTGATATTCTGGGCATGAAGATACAATATGACATTCGTTGAAATAAGCACATTTTCAACGTGTCGAAAGAAGCATTCAAGTGCCTGGGCTTTTTAAAGCGGTGTAAAAGATTTTTCACCCCACCCGATCTCCTCAATATCTACACCACGTATATTCGGCCGAAAATGGAATTCAACTCTCATATTTGGGCTGGGGCTCCACCGTCCACCTTGGAGCTTCTAGACCACGTGCAAAAGAGAGCGTTGAAGATGATAGGCGACAGCAGTGTATCCAGCACTGTTGCCTCCTTGGAGCATCGACGAAATGTTAGCTTGTCTCGGTATTTTATAGGTATTTCCATGGAAAGTGTTCCGCCGAGTTACATGACCTCATTCCTGAAGTTAGGGTATGTAACCGTACGCCGCGTTTTTCAAGTGGAACTCATCCCTTTTCTGTTTCCTGGCCGTTGGATCGAACTGCGCATTACAGAAACAATTCGTTCTTCAGCCGAACGGTCCATATGTGGAATAAGCTTCCGGCAAGTCTATTCCCCACTTCTTACAACATCAGCAAGTTTAAGTCAAATATTAACAAGTACTTCTTTCTCTTTCACCCTACTCCTATCCCATTTTCCTAAGTCCAATGCAATGCACTGCATTTATAGGGGACATCCCCTCAGTGTTGGTCTTCGCAAAAAAAAACTGTTTCTGACTTGATTTTCTGCATTACCACCTTCTCAAACCTTTCCAATTTGTCCCTTTAATGTTAGATTTGAACGTTGTCCCTCATTCGGCTCCCTCTCAATTTTCACAATTAATTCCACAGCGTTGTGGTCGCCATCGTAATCCAATGTTTTGAGGAATTCGTTGACTCTCAGTATATTTAGCCAGGAATCCTTTATGTATAAATCGTGGTATGAGGCCGACCGAGGAAAGGATGGTGCTACAGAAGCGTAAAGCTTGAATCTGAATTCTATTTCGTTTTCCGACATCCATTCTTTTAGGCTTTTGCCTTTTGCGTTATTAATAGTATCACCCCATTCCATGTGCTTGCAGTTCAAGTCTCCCGCTAGTACTTAGTAATTATTTGAATTTCGAAGATTCATATAATCAAATAGTTTTTGCAAATCTGCTCGTATTTAATTTTTCTTGCCAGCCGGATAGTACCCACATGTAATAACTAAAAAGTTGTCGCAGTCAACGGGTATCTTTATGGCGCATGTCTCTAAAGCATCTAGCGAATACATAATTTTGTTATCGTATCTGTAGTATTGTATGTTATTCTTGATTAATATGGCATTTCCTTAGATGTTTTGGAACTAACTACTACATAATATATAGCGAAAGGAACTTCGTTCCAACCGGATGCCCCATGACACCTCTTGTAATTTTTTTTCAAACTATTGGCACCATACATATGTCAGGTCGTCTAGTTTTGGCACGTCCTTTGTATAAGGCTCAATTTTACGGCAAGCAGTGTTTCACAAAGCAATTTTTTGCGCTCAAGCTACTAAAATTCGTTTGCGGTAAACGAAATAAGAGCTAATGTAAACGTTTTTTGGAACGAAGTTCCTTATCGCACGTTCCGGGATGGGGGCTAAATGAAAGAAAATTAAACAACTATGCAACAACCCAGTATTATCTACTATAGTGGGTAGTTTTGCCTTGGTTTACTACCTGTACCTGTTCTTCAAAAAATACTTCTTTGTATAAAAAAGTTCATACTCTGATGGCTTTCTCTTACAAAAAGTACTTCCTCTTAACGTAGTACATTTTCTTAATAAAAACAATAGCTTTAATAAAAGAAGTACCTCTCTTAAAAAATTTATCTTTTTGGGAAAATACAGGGTGATTCAGGAAGTTCCGGACAGCGTATTCCTTGGCTCATTTCATGAAAAAAAGTCCACTAGGACCATGTCGGAAAATGCAAGGGTGCGAAATGCAACGGGTTCAAATTTTCGGGTAAAGTTGCTAACTTCTGAGCCAGTGGTCGGATTTTTTTGTTTTTGGGCTTGAGGCTTTTCAGGATCAATAAAAAAAAGTAGAAAAAAGTCAAATCGCCGAGATACAGAGCTTTCGGAAAAAAATGGAAAAAAAAATTCACATAACTTCAATTTGCTCAGCCAAATGGCAGGTAACTTGTGTTCTGTTGCAAGATAGCCATACCTCTTACCTTTCCAAAATGACCTAAACGAAGTTCCAAAGTTATGACCATTTGACTGAAATGCAAAAATGTTTGTTTTTGTTTTTGGAAGCGAAATAACAGCACACATTTATTTGTTTTTGTAAATTAACACGTTTAAGATTTTATTTTTCAGTCCATTTTCCAGTCCATTCATCAGTGCGTAAAAAAGTAAGTAGTATTTATTTATAGGTATTCATTGATAGAATTTTGTCATTCAACAAGTGTCTACGAACGCGAAAAGTACGAGTGATTTTTGTCCGGTTTTTTAAAAGTGAATAACGACAATAAAGTAAAAGTTTACGCTAATCTCTGCTACAGCAACAGTTTCGAGTACGTTGTGTTTTGAATTAGTAAAAATGGCATCAAAAATGATATACAACGGAAAAATACAACTCTGTGATATAGATTAAAACTTACCTTAAGGCAGTGCAACAATGCGAGAACGCATGAGGATAAGAAGAACATGGTGGAAAAATTCTGTCTGTTCTTGTTGTAGGAATTATAGGCCTTTCAGTGATGTTGATACTTAGGGATCTTCGATCGATACTAATTCGCACATGTGAATTGCAGAATTGAGTTTGTATATATACGATTGATGATCAACCGTTGGTATCAATTTAGGCACAGTAGTTAGGCATGGCGCTACGAAATAACTCCCAAATGAAATAACCCCCAAACAAGAAAATGAAATAACGCCCAAAAAAATTACGAAAAATCTTTTGGGGATTATTTCCTTTTTTTTTGGGTGTCATTTCATTCCCACTTTTAGCCATTATTTCATTATGAAATAATCCCCAAATGAAATAACCCCCAAAGAAATTTTGTTTGCGAAATATTTAATTTTTTTGGCTTTTGGAGATTATTTAATTTTATTTGGGCGTTATTTCATTTTGTTATAAAATCAATTTTTGTAAATCTGCTTTAATCGAAACCACAATTAATACAGTTAGGATTGAATGAAGCTATTGAGTGAAGTAGTAGAAAAATAAATTTGTATTGTCATTCTCAGTTCTCATTGGAATTTTGTCTAAGGAGCATGAAAAGTTCGAAAGTCCAGGTTGCCGTCAGGCAGTTATCGATACCATACAAGTTTTCTTGTAATTAGTTTTTATATATTTGGACATGTGAAGCTTGTATTCAATAAATAACAATTTAAATAATGTATTAGTTACTTAAATTGATTTGGGGATTATTTCGTTTTTTGGGGTTTATTTCATTTATTTTATCATGCTTTTGGAGGGTAATTTCGGCGTAGCGAAATAACTCCCCATGAAATAACTCCCATGAAATAACTCCCAACGAAATAATTCCCACCAAAAATGAAATAACTTCCAATGACGAAAAAATGAAATAAGTCCCACAAAAAATGAAAAAACTCCCAATAGCAAAGTGAAATAAGTCCCAAGACTTCTCCTACAGCACTTGTTATATGGGCCTTGTACAAACGGTAATTTTTTTTGGGAGTTATTTCATTGTCATAATGAAAAAAAAATGAAATAACTCCCAAAAAAACGAAATAAGTCCTACTAAAGTGGGAGTTATTTCATATGAAATAACTCCCACTTTTGTATGGAAATTTTTTGGGACTTATTTCATTTTTCTGGTGGGAGTTATTTCATGTGGGAGTTATTTCGCTACGCCGGTAATTTCATTATGAAAAAAAGGCCTGAATTTTGGGGCTTATTTAATTTCTTCTTTGGGGATTGTTTCATTATATTTGGGTTTTATTTCATTTTTTCTCTTGGGTCTTATTTCATATTTTTATTACATTGGGGTTTATTTCATGTTTCGTCTGGGGGTTATTTCATTTGGGGGTTATTTCATTTGGGGGTTATTGCATATCGCCGTTAGGCATCTGATGATGAACTTGTCACGGAGATCGAAACTAGTTATGCCAGTGAGCGTGTGTTGAACTGAATTGTCGATTATTTCCAACAAAAACAAACCATTTTTTAATTAGCAAAATGTTAATGACTTGTAGGCTTGTAGTATGAATTTCTCATGCATTAAACAAAAACTAACAGAAATCGGTCATGAAAATTCAAATTAAACAAAAACTTTTCTTAAAAAAAGTTTTTTCATTTTACAAAAGTATATTTTCTTAAAGATCCTGTAACGTGGTTTTGTCTAGGGCTGAGGTAAGCTCAGCCATGTCCAGAGTCTTTCGTTAGGATCCACCAAACCTTTCGAAATAAGAACAGAATAGTTTCGAATTCAGATTATTTATTGATACTTAATTTACAAAGTAATTTGATCTACAGGAATAACATCAACTGCTTCACTCGGTGGGAACACTCCTCTTAGCTTGAAATCACTCGTCTTGATTGACAACAGTCTTCCGGGGGCACTTATGTTGGCTTAACACTCTTCTGGGGGTACTTATCTTGGCTTAATACTCTTCTGGGGGCGCTTATCTTGGCTTAGCACTCTTCTGGGGCAGGCTGGTTGATTCGGAATGATAGGGCACTTAGTGCGTCGCACCTACGACTTTTCGGATTCGCTGCGTAGATCGGTATCGGATATGCGGGATGCTGGCTCGGTATGTGCTTTACATGTCCGGTTAGAACAGTTCGGTATCGGTTATCGTCGGGTGAGTTACATAGGAACAGTGAGCCGAAACTCCTGTGTAGGAACAGTGGGCCGAAGCCCCTGTGTAGGAACAGTGAGCCGAAGCCCCTGTGTAGGAACAGTGAGCCGAAGCCCCTGTGTAGGAACAGTGAGCCGAAGCTCCTGTGTAGGAACAGTGAGCCGAAGCCCCTGTGTAGGAACAGTGAGCCGAAGCTCCTGTGTAGGAACAGTGAGCCGAAGCTCCTGTGTAGGAACAGTGAGCCGAAGCCCCTGTGTAGGAACAGTGAGCCGAAGCCCCTGTGTAGGAACAGTGAGCCGAAGCCCCTGTGTAGGAACAATGAGTCGAAACTCCTGTGTAGGAACAGTGAGCCGAAACTCCTGTGTAGGAACAGTGAGCCGAAACTCCTGTGTAGGAACAGTGAGCCGAAACTCCTGTGTAGCAAATGTATTTTCACCGTCTTTACTAAAGAACGGATCCCAAAATGTGCTCCTGTCCTTTGCAGAACTAGAGCCCCAGGCAAAATGCTATAATCTTGTCTGGTTGTTCGCTCGGAGGCGGCGACTTGAGTCTAGTCAACCTCAACACTAAGTACCATTGCTGTAGTGACGCAAATGAGAATTGCATCCAACTACTCATTCTCGTGTGGACATTAAAACTAGTTCGCTGATAATATGTACACAACGTCGACAGAGCTTGTGTGTTGTCAGTGAGTGTGATTGTTCGCGGTGGTTGGTGCGACTGATGGATGTTGTGTCTGCTTAGGTGATGGGTAGACCAGGGATGTATGCGGGTGGGAATGGCGGTGAGTGTTTGGTATTATGTACGGACGGATCATGACGTCACGTTACAATCCATTTAAATTATCTTTTTTTTCAACGGGCACCTTAGGCGTGTTGGATCTAACTAGTACATTAGAGGTGGTAATTTTAGTTCATTCAAGTGAGCGCTCTTCTCAGTTCAGCTCAACAAAATGAACTAGTTCATTCATTTAGTTCACTAGTTCATTTTATCATTTCAGCTTAACAGTTCACATGAGCTGTGAACTAAAGATATAATTTCAGTTCAACTTGTAGTTTTAGTTCAATCGGAGTGAATAATCGCGAAAATGGTCTGATCTTTGCAGATTTCTAAAGTGTTTTGGATGCTGTGCTATTTTTTTTATACTAAATCGCCCTATAGAAGATCGGCTTTATGATTAGGTTATTCCGTTTCTGAAATATTGGTGATTCCGTATTTTTTTATATTTTGGAACAAATGTTGTGATTAGCGTTGTATTTATTGTGTAGAAGCCGGTTACATATATATTCCACAAAGATTACAACATTAGGAACCTCTGTGCAGATTGACTGAGACAAAGAGAGCATGAACTAGAAAATGGCGGAGGGAACTGCATGATTGAAGTACAAAAAAACTGTTGAAACAAGTGAACTACTGAGACAAAAGAGCGGAACAGTGTGAACTAGTTCATCTAGTTCACAAGAGTGAATCGTTCAATTGAACTAGTTCGTTCGTGAACTACACAACTCTACAGTACATAGTATATAGCGAAAGGAACTTCGTTCCAACCGGGTGTCCCCTGACACCTCATCTAATTTTTATTACCTATTTTATTTTGCTACTACAAAGGGGATCATATGTTTGACCCAACAATTTTTACTTTCCTGCAATTATATTCGAATGAATTATTATGTACTGTAATGGGGTTTAACAGCATTCTGACTGAAAAACATAAACTTCCCAAGATCAATAAAACAAACAAAAAAACGGAAATAATATGCAGAATGTACACTGTAACGCCAATCACATGAGATTGATATGGATACCATTGGTAACGTATACCGAAAAAATACAGAAGGTGTTGAGGTGTGATAACACATGTATTGTTGCATAATCTAGAACAAAGAATTCACAATTGTAAAAATCGTTCAATTTCAATCCCCGAATTTGCAAAATACTTCAAAAAATTCCCAAAAATGTGATTTTTCACAAAAGTTTCGGAATTTTTCCTTACGGAGCTAGATAGTAACAATTGTTAGCATGCTTATTGGGAACACATGTATATTCACACTGAGGTTAAACAAATGGCGAGACAGTCCTGACATCCAGATATTTTTCGCCAAAAGCAAAATTTTTTCTAAAAGTTGACTTTGGCTTTGGAATCATCTTCCTCAACATTTACGTTGTTTTTCTTTCACAGTTAATGAATTCAGAAGTTAATTTTTAGAACATGAAAAACGAATAACCTTTTTCCCAAAAAACAACGTTAAACATTTAGTCAGTAGAATCTTCTGATTTACTATCTATTCGCACCTCTTTAAACCATACTCTCATATCAAGTTATTGGGTTTCAATAACTCTCGATAAGTTTTTTTTTTTAAAATGTTTGATTCAATGTGGCCTCTGACAAAAAATCTGTAAAAAAAACCTAGAATGGAGTTCACTACGGAAATCAAAAATTTTATGTTTTTTATTATCACAAGTAGAGATTTCTAATGTAAGGTTGAAGGATATTACTGCTACCCAATTGTTCGTTTGGAAACAAAATTCGTGTATCTTCAAATGGTGGCAATTCCTGGAAATTTCTCCAAAGATTATAGATTACATAATCGCTTGGCATCGCGTTAAGTGCCCTTGTGGGCATTCAGATATCCTTACATGTACTTACATTTGCATGTGAACTCCATATATATGTATGTATATGTTAATTTCAGTAGATGCTCACACAAACTTACTTGCATTATCAGCACATATCCACTTAAGTTAATATTCATTGCTTTCATAATTGTTAAGTACACACACGTTAATGTAAAGTAGTAGCATTAACATTTATTTAATTACTTTAATTAATATTGCAAACTGTTAACCGTTGTAATCGACATTGTAAAGTAGTAGTAGTTGCTCTCAATATTTATGC
Organism: Phaonia tiefii; assembly: GCA_963931995.1. Classification (NCBI taxonomy): domain Eukaryota; kingdom Metazoa; phylum Arthropoda; class Insecta; order Diptera; family Muscidae; genus Phaonia; species Phaonia tiefii. The sequence goes on along the minus strand of OZ008367.1, from coordinate 101,543,641 downwards.
AGTGTGTAAATGCACTCAAGTACATTAAATGTGAATTTTAATAATATTTATGTAAATATTCATTTGAGCGTAATATTATTTCACTTCATTCGTGCATATTTGCATTCCTACTATTTTACACTTTACGCAGAAAGTTCATTCTCTACTGGTAAATAAGGCTTCAAAGCGATTAATATGGAAAAATATACATTTTGCGGATTCGAGAAATGTAAAACAACCAAAATGTAATTTCCAATAATTTTTTTTTATTATACTTGTTTTTTGGATTTCTTGTAGACGTCGAAAGTCGAGTGTCTTGCTTTCAAGATATTGTATTTTAGGCGTTGTTATTTAGTTTGCCAGAGGAGGGGGGATGCTATTTTTTTAAATTTATCATATATTAGGAACGAATCGTGTTCGAAAAGCTGCTCAATACGGTTCGCGTGGAACTCGCAAGCAACGATAAGCTGTGCAAGAATTCTATACGTACAGCCTTAACGTTTATCTGAATCAGTGAAAGAAAGTGAATTCGAAATCAAACTCATAAATCCTAAAAATGGGGTTATAAATGGTTTCCCATTACATCTCATGAAGGAATTGTGGAGAGCTTCTCACAACCAGTGAGCTGTGCGCTTTCTAGTTTTTTATACTCACTAGTTGTAAAGTGTGTAAATTGGGGTTAGGTGCTTAAAATATTCACGAAATTCGGAAAATATTATATCCAAAGTGTAACTGAGCTAGAAGTAAAGTATCAAAAGTATGTAATTTTTTAGATGTTTTAAAACGCATACCCTATTAAAGGCGAAATATCGATTTTGTCCTTTGAATGTTACAGTTTTAAACTTCCGTACTCGACTTTGGTGGGCCTTCTGGGAAATTTATCGCTTGCTAATATATAAGCGAGTTCTACTCTATCCTTCCTTAAAGTAATTAGTATCTACTTTATTAATATTTTTACCCAGAATGATATTAGTTCTGTTACCACAGATATAAGCGGGCTGGGTTAAACACACAGAGAAGAGATTCGTTGTCCAAACTATATTTACAACCATCTGAAATTTAGCGATGCCTTTGACTATCACATTATTCAGTTGTGATGAAGACCCCGGGGGTCAGGGACCTTACCAAACCAAGATAACATATTTCGCCACCAGTTCGATATGTTGCTTTATTTCTCCAGTTGGCAATACCAAGTGTACGCAGGGATTCGTCAACCTGATCCCTCCAGCGGAGTCTTGGTCTTCCTATTTTTCGTCTTCCTTCGAGTTCGGTTTCGAAAACCCTTCGTGCTTGTTCGTCTTCATCCATTCTACTGATATGGCAATCGCGTTATTTTGATCCGCTTAACTATGTCAATATCGGGATATAGCTCGCACAGCTCATGGTTCATGCGTTGCCGATACTCGCCAGTGTGCACTATACGGCCATACATTTTTCGTAGTATTTTTCTCTCAAAGATGTTTCGTCTGTTTGCGATAGGACCCATGATTCTGCGCCATAAAGCAAGACAGGTTGAATGAGTGTCTTGTACAGCTGGACTTTTGTTACTCGAGAGATGGATTTATGTCTGAAGTGCTTGCAAGCACAATTCTCCGCTTGATCTCAAGGATGACGTTGTTGTTTTTGATTTCGGCAGATCCGAGGTTTATAAATTCGTCCACTACCTCGAAGTTATAACGGTTATTAACGTTTACGCTTTGGTCTAATCACGTGGAGGCCCTGGTTGTTAAAATCATTAATTTTGTCTTGTCCTTATTTACCGCCAGACCCACTTTTGCTGACTCCTTCTCAATTTTCAATTCGCAGTAACTTCTCTAATTGTGCGCCCAATGACAACTATATCATCAGCATACGCGAGCAGTATGTGACTTTTGGTGCTGATGGTTTTATTCATGTTGACTGCAGCTTTTCTCATAATGACCTACATTAAGATGTTAAAGAGATCGCGCATTTGGGTGTCGCCTTGCCTGAGGCCTCGCTTAGTTTCGAAAGGTTCGGTAAGATCCTTACCAACTTTCACTGCGGAATTGGTCTTCGTCAAAGTCAAAAGGAAAGGCGTATGAGTTTTGCAGAAATACCAAGCTCAGTACTCTTGCTTCGTAGAGTTTCCCCCGTATCGGACTATGGAAGGCCGCCTTATGATCGACAAATAGATGATAGGTGTCAATTTGTTTTTCGTGTGTCGTCTCTAGGATTTGGGGTAGCGTGAAACTCTGGTCAGTTGTCGATTTTCCAGGCCTAAGGCCACACTGGTATGGTCCAATCAAGTCAGCGATAATTGGTTTTAGTCTTTCGCACATTATACTTGATAGAACCTTATATGCTATGGATAAAATACTTATTCCATGGTAGTTGGCACAGAGACTCGGGTCACCTTTTTTAAATATGGGACATAGTACACAGAGATTCCAATCGCCAGGCATGCATTAATCTAACAAAATTTTGCTAATGAGCTGATGCATGTACCCTATCAGCTCATCGCCGCCAGCCTTAAACAGCTCCGCCGGTAATCCATCGGCTCCTGCGGCTTTGTTGTTCTTACGCCCAGCAATAGCTGTTCTGACCTCGTCTTGGTTAGGAGGGGGGCAATTGACGTTGTCGTCCATATTGTGATCGTCTGTCCCATCGTCACTGGATATCTCAGGTACCAGTAGCGCGGAGAAATGATCTCTCCATATTCCCAACATGCTCTGCACATCTGCGATGAGATTTCCGTCCTTGTCGTTACAGAAGGGGGGCACTGAACCACGTCCATTAGTTCCGTTTTTGACATAATAAATAAATGGTTTCCCATTACATCCCATGAAGGGACTGGGGAGAACTTCTCACAATCACTGAGCTGTGCGCTTTCCAGTTTTCACTCACTGATGGGGACCTACAGTTTTACACCGATTCCGAACGGTAATTTGAGAAGATTTTTCATGGCTAGATACTCGATAGTGTCGCCGTCACTATGCGAGGTGACCGCCGCCGAAAGAATTTTTTTTTGAAGGTGGTCAGAGCCGGGTTCGAACCCAGGATCTCATGTACAAGAGCCGCGCACACTAACCATTGCACCACCGATGGCCACATATATTTTGACATATTGGTAGAATTTTCGGGCTTCATTCTTCCTTCTGTCTGTCTTAATTTTCTCACCCTCGTGCTTTCTCCACTGCCGACTGATGCAATGGGACACTCTTCATCGTACCATGGTTTATTGCGAAGCGGTCAACCAAGTACGGTTGTTGCGGCAGTTTTATAGAGTCGAAAATGGGTTTCCACTACGCATCAAGATCGCCACCGGGAGGGGTTGGGTTCTGTGCCAAAAGTTGGGGGAGATTCCTTGAGTAGGCTGTGGCTACCTCTGGTAATTGTAGCTTTCCGATATCCAGCTTCCTCTGCGTCTGGTTTCGTACGGTTTTCGCTCTACTTAATCTTGTGCGAACCTTTGCTGGTACCAGGTAGTGGTCAGAATGGATGTTAGCTCCTGTGATCACTCGTACCTCCATTACACTGGATGAGTGCCTTCCATCAATTACCACGTGATCAATTTGGTTCTTCGCTCTTTGATCAGGGGATACCCAAGTAGCCTTGTGGATGTCTTTATGCTGGAATCTTGTACCACTAATGACCATGTTTTTTGCCGCGGCAAGGTCAATCAGTCTCATACCGTTGTCGGAACTGACAACATGTAGACTGAAATTGCCAATAATTGGATAAAACACATTCTCCCTTCCTACTTTGGCATTAAAATCTCCTAGTACAGTCTTAATGTCATGGCCAGGGCAGCGGTCATACGTTTCCTCTAGGAGCTCATAGAATATGTCTTTGGCATCATCATCTTTCTCTTCTGTCGGGGCATTCACACAAATTAGGGAAATATAAAAATATGTCGCTTTTACGCGGATTGAACCTAGAGACTAGATGTCGCAGTCTTTTGCCAACTACAAATCCGCAACCAAATTCATGTTTTTTTTCATGGCAACTGTAGTATATATCGCAGTTTCTTTTTCTTGTGCAGCCATGTCCTGTCCATCGCATTTCCTGGATACCGGTAATGTCAGCCTTATAACTTTCGAGGACTTCTGCCAGTTGGATACTTGCACCGGATCTATATGTGCCGCGCAAAATAGAAAGGGACCTAAGGGTAAAAACCGGTTTTGTTCAGGAGAGCCATTTTAAAGATTTAAATACGTGTATCTCTGGTGTACCATCACTGAGCGTGTTGGTGCATATCTCTGGGAGGGAACACTTTTGGGGCATGGGATCGGTCTCATTCGATACTCAGATGTTGTCCACATCAAAAAAAAGAAAAAAGTGAAAATTGATTTTTTTACAGTTAGGTCCCTTTCTCTATGCGCTGTCACATATAGAGTTCTTATATTCCCAGTGCATATCCGTCGGGGGGTCGGGGGTCGTCAACAAATAGGGGTTGTTTATGTTTCCTTTTTCGTTTATATATTTTCACTGCCATTGTGAACGGTGGCGGGAGGCAAACCCAGTCCACCGGGTTTTTGGCATTTACCTACTGCCAGGATATTTGATTGCTGCCGCCCATTATGGATCAGAGGCTGACCTGGATGCAATATGTCGAACCTGGATTTTCTTCTTTTGGTTTCTATCCGCCGTTGGCCCGTATGTTTGGCTCATTCGCCTTCTAAGGACAAAGGAATATGCCCGATTGTTTGATGAGCTTCACTGACATCAGTCACCTACTAAACCTGTTTTGCCGATCGTTTGTTCCGCCTTCTCACTCTAGATAGCTAACGGAGGTTTCCGAAAAGCCATTGTCCAAGACATACTACGTGGAAGTAGTGAGCTGCTTGGACGGCTCAATGAAGGAAGCATTTCTGGCCACTCCCAAGTGAATGGCTATCAGAAATTTACCACCTCCACGGACAGTCCCATGTCATGTCAATGGCTATAAACATTTTTTCTAAATTTTTCACATTTTCAATCAAAAATGGGGATGGGTCAAACCATTCGCCGTGGGTAATGGGTATAGGCCGCTTACCCATTCCCCATGTGTAGTGGGTAATCGTGCAGGGTAATGTCCTCACTATGATGTGTATGGATTACACACCACCACATGCAAATAGTTATAATTCACAAGTGAAACATGTTAATTTCTAAAATATAAATTTCTGAAAAATCATCAATTGTGCGGAACAAATTTTTTCTGCGTGTAGAAACAAGAACGAAAGTTCATCATAGCTCTAAATAATTAATTCTGGATGATTTGATGGAATAACTTAATTTTCAGAATATTTTTTTTTTAAATTTTCGATTGTTTTGTGTATACTTAGAAAAAAATTGGTTAAACTTGATCTTTAAACTTCCTAAAATTTAGTTTAAAAAAAACTCTATTTTGGATTCTATTTGTAATTTCTGTTAGGAAATTTAAATTTTACATAATGAGCGAACATAGAAAATGAGTATGGACAAACTAATATATCAAACTTCCTTAACTTTTCTGTTGCAAATTTCCTCCAATTAAAAAATATTGTATTGAATACGAAAATTAAAATTAATTCAAACAAAAGTTGAGTAAAATTTAAAAAGTTTGTCGATTATCGAAATGTTAGAATTACGGTCCCAAACAATTGTTTTCGTACGAAAGAAATTTGGTGTAACAACACTGTAATTGATTTTGCCTACGAACGAGCTGAGTACCAAACAAATGAAGAGCGGGCGAAATTTTCGTTACTTTTTATACACGTACTTTTTATGGCAACGAAAATTTCTTAAAAAATGTGTACCGGACTTTAAAGTAAAAAGTCAAAGCCAACATGTAGTAACATTCACAATTTATTATTTAATCTGTTTTAAAATGTATAGCGTAATAAACTGAAAACATAAGCCTTCTTAAAACCAACAGAAATAATTCGAAAGAAATTACGAACACACAAATATCCCCAGTTTAAAAAAGAACTATTACACTTAAAGAGGAATTACATTTTTCAAACTTTGAATGTAAATGTCATTTAAACTAGATATAGGATAATTACGACATTTTTTACGAATAAAGTCTATAATCTTAATATTTATGTAGCAAAATAAGTAAAATAATTTTTATATTTTTTTAACAAAATTATTTTTTTTTATTTACAGGTAACAAATTAATAAATACAGGTAATAAATTTGTTTAAAGAATTGTTTTATATTGAGCACGTAGGCCATGATTTGTGAATGTAAAGTATGGAAATTATCAAAACAATAAAACTTTAACAGTTTTGTTTTAAATTTCAACACACATGTCACGCGCAAAAGCCCCTAACACTTTCGAAAAGGAAAATATCGTCTTTTTGGAATCCAAAGGACTACATACTCTTCAAATATCAGAAAATTTAATTGAATAACATCGAGAAATAAAATGGCAGCTACGGGTCGAGAAAGGGCAAACATTTACAGTCTTGCCTCCAATTCTGGTATGCCAACCGCTCAAAGAACATGGAGTTGTCGCGTTTGTTTGTACATTACGTCGTATTTGAAAGTCATGTAAAGGGTCCGCCATCTAACTTTTTTTTCAACTAGTGCTTATTTCATGAGTGGTAACACTTAGCTCATGTCTGATTTGACAGATAATTAGTTTTATCGTTCCGCTGAACGAATATGGTTGTGTATACGCTTGAACAACGCTGGGAAATATGGGAAAAATGGGCTTGAGATCGGCTTACAGAAGATGCCGATTTTGCCAAAAAAATCATCTTTTCAGATGAAGCTCATTTTGATCTTGGCGGGTATGTAAACAAGCAAAATTGTCGCATTTCGGGAACTGAAAACCCGCACGCATACATTGAAAAGCCGTTGCACCCAAAACGAGTCACTGTTTGGTGCGGATTTTGGTCCAGAGGCATAATTGGGCCATTTTTCTTCGAAAATGAGCAAGGAGTGGTCGTTACGGTCAATGGCGATCGTTATCGGGCCATGTTGGACGAATTTTTGTTCACAAAAATTGAAGAGGAGGATATTGGCAACATTTGGTTTCAACAGGACGGCGCTACGTGCCACACAGCCGAAGCTACACTCGATATTTTGCGCCCTGTTTTTGAAGATCGCATTATCAGCCGCAAAGCTGATGTCGTTTGGCCACCTCGGAGCTGCGATTTGACACCGTTGGACTATTATTTGTGGGGTGCCCTCAAAGATAAGTGTTACGCCGACAAGCCAGTGACAATTGACGCTTTAAAGGACAATATTCGTGAAGCCATTGGTGAAATACAGCTGCACACAATCGATAATATGCTTAAAAATTGGACCGATGGTGTAGGCTACAGAATGGCCAGCCGAGGCAGCCATTTGAATGAAATTATTTTCCATTATTAACCGGAAGGATTGTACTTTCAAATAAAAAAAGAAATTTGACAAAATATTCAGTAGTTTTTTTTTATAGCATTTTCAAAAAAAAATTATTTGGCGGACCCTTTACATTCATTTCTCGTGGGAAAATGCAAACACTTGAACTGCAGCCACTTAATGCAAAACGTAAAGCTCAATCTCTCCTATTTGCTAAGGCTACAATGACATGGTCAGACAAGTGGTGTTTTCCGACGAGAAAAGACTTAATATCGATGGCATGGCCCAGATGGATACTACTACTATTTCCACGATTTAAGAAACGAACAACAATTTTTGCAACGAAGAGGTTATGATGTGGGGTGTCGTGTCCTAACACGTCACCATAGATGTGGGTTTTGAAACCAAAAAAAAGTGTATCGCACAAGAGGAATCCGATTTTCCTCAATTTAACAATATTTTTGGATTCATTTCCTGGAGTTACCAACAAGATTTTGCTCCAATTATTCATACTATAACATCGGCTTCCAATTATACATACTATTGCATTGGCCCCCATATTGTACGAAAAGTGTACGTAGACGGAAAGCGATATCAATGCCTTAAGTTGTTGCCACTAAGGGTGGTAGCTCCCATTACCAAGTTTATTTGTTTTAATATCGAAAATTTGTCAAAAAAAAGGTTGTCCGTTACATCCTATGAAAGGATTAGGTAGAGATGCTCACAAAGCTTTTTTATGGCTAACTATTCGATAGTTTCGCCGTCACTAAGCGAGGTGACCACCGTCGAAGGAAATTTAAGGTAGTCAGAGCAGGTACCGAACCCACGTTTTCATGCACTAGAGCCGCATACACTACCATTGCACCAACGACGGCCACATTATATCTAGTTTTTAATTTTTCCTTATTCAAGTGATGCATTCAAACCCCATTATTTTATTTAATGTAGATACAAAAAAAAAAACATATTATTAAAAAAAATTATCTTATTTTGCTTCATAAATATCAAGATTATAGACTTTATTCGTTATGAATTTCGAAATTCTCGTATTTCCAATTTAAATGATATTTTCGCTCAAAATTTGAAAAATATTCTTCTTTATTTAAGTGATTCGGAGTATATCTGCCTTGTCGAAAACAAAAAAATCACAAAAATTGCAACGTTTGTTGAAATCTTAAAATCTTTCTGGTGGAATCATCAAATCGTGTTAAGCTTCGTTTTCATTATGTCAAATTCAATGGCAAACAGAAATGGCACATTTGAAGACATTTGCATTTGGTGTCAAACGCGTTTTCACTACAACGTCATAACTGACACAAAACCCAAATGGCAACATTTGACATCCATATTTGTTGTCAGTCATTTGCCACACCGTTTTTATTATGCTAGCTAAATAATGATTTTTGCGAGAAGAAGAAGAAGAAATTAATTTTAAATTTTTGTGTCAAAAGCGACGTGGTAGCAAAATTTTTTTTTTAAACAACAAAATGTCCACGAATAAGCAAATTGCCGTCGCAGCGGCATTAGTACTAGTGACTACTTTAAAGACATGGAAAAAAAGAATGAAGCAAAAAGAAGAAGTGCCAAAAAGTGGTGGATACGGCCAGGCTTGACCATCAGAAGCAGGAGTGGCTTCTATCGCACTCTGCATTGTCAGCTGTGGGACCAAGATCCGCAGTGGTTTCACAATTTTGTGCGAATGTGTGTCGAAGACTTTAATTATTTGGTGGAGCGTCCACGCGGAAAGAACAGCGGAGGCTATTCCACTTCGTTGTGACCTCCGACCGCGTTAGATCCAGTTCGGAAGCCACTTCCTGCCAAAGCGCCTCACGTAAATTGCGGTCTCTGTATTCTTTGATGAGGTAGTCTCAGGTTCCAGGGCGCAATTCGACTGCCTCAATCAGCCGCTCCGTCTGCTCGCTCGTCCAAATGTGCTGGAATTTGCGCACCCTCTTTTTCGAACTGGCGACGTCTTCCACATTTATGATTAGCACATCGTCCATGTCTATTCTATAATTAAATAATTTTACTTTTAGCGCGTTTTTCCAGAAGTCCGTCCTTGGCGCGATTTTCTCTTTTGCTCGTTTTCCTCCTTCGCTTGTTGAAAATGCCAGCAAAATCAGCTGTTTGCATGGCAAATGTGTTTGCATTTGCCAACATGTTGGCAAATGGATTCTCGTTGTCAAATGATGCCATATCGGTCTATTGTCATAAATTTACCCGTTTTCACTTGACTGCCATTTCGTTTGACAAAGCATAGTCATATATGACGTCAAACGTAAATGTCACCATATGACTACCCGTTTTCACCTAACTGACTACCTTTGCCATTGAATTTGACATAATGAAAACGAAGCATTACGTTATCCCCGAAAATACACAAACAACTACTATTCATCACCAAAATATAATGCATTCAAGTAAATCGTCCTATTATCGGGATTGCGGTATGTTTCTTCTAGAGTTTGACATTTTAATAATTTGTACCTGTAATTAACTCTTTAGTTCGTCTTAAACTGCAGTTTCATCCGCACTGCTGGGGGATATTTGATTTTAAAAATTATTTTACTACTTGCCATAAAGTGGTCTTGGCGATGCTCAGTTCTTGAGAACGCCGCGGAATCGACTGATTTGGATCGTTTGCTATCGACGCCTGGACGGCAGCTATATTTTCGTCACTTCGACCAACCCGTTGTCTCACTAACACGACAGCATCACACAAGTAATATGTAGACTACAATTTTTGCACTAAAGTTGTTATTGTTTGTCTACTAGGGCGTGAATAACGGCCTAAAATTGGAGTTAACACTCTTAAAGTTGCGGTTACCGACTCCGAATTTCGATAGTACATTTTTATAATTTCCATATTTCCAAATTTCTTTTAACACCCTAAGCTACTTTTGAAACCGTAAGCTACTCCATTGAACATTTTGAACGTGTAAAAGCAATTAATCTACAACGGAAAAATACTTTAATATCGAAAAATTAGTGCACTCATTACATTAATGTGAAATTTCAATCAAACTCAATCTGCTGCATGAATCAGAGTGGGTCGTAAATATCTTTTTTTTTGTTTCCCAAAAAGTTTCTATACAATAGCAAAACCCATTATAAAATAAAAAATTGTTCTATATTTCAATTCGCGCAGCGTGTTTGTTTGTTTCGTTTGTTTTAATAAGCGGTTGATTTCGGTGATGATTGTTGTTAATGGACCACAAATGAGACTTTATTAAATTTAATTTTCTGCTCATAAATTAATGGTAACAAGGGAAGCTTATGCCAGTATCGTTAATGGGGTACTTTTATAAACACTGTTCCGTTTGCTTTTCTCCAAATTAAAATTCCCTCACCATAAGGGGTCGGTCCTTTAGAAAATTAAAAGCAATAATGAGTATATTTTATAGGAGCATCCTTGAATATTGTGTGTACTAAAGTATTTAAATTATTAAAATTTAAATTCATTGCGAAATTTATTATATTTCATTGACTGCATATTTCTAAAAGTAGATTACAATAAATATAATTTAATTATGACTGAAGTAACCAGTTACAATCTTTTGAGAAGGAGTTTGAGTTATAGAAAACATATAGTTTATTAAAATTCTGTGCCGCTTATCCAATTGAATATGCATATATTGACTGTCGACAGCAATTAGTGACCAATGCTAGTCCCGGTCACCTAGTTGTGTTTGGAGTTGCTTATAATTTTAGTAATTTTTTGCGGGGTCTTCGGTAGTGCCATGGTAGTGTGCTGGGCTCTTGAACATGAAAACGTGGTTTCGATACCTGGTCGCCCACCTTATAACCAAACCTTCTAAATACATATAAAAACAATCTACCATCATGTGTTGTGTAAATTACTTATTAGCATCCCAGTGGAAGTCATCAATTGACATATCTCCTTGAATCCAGCACTGACCGACTGGCGGGTGTTGACTATTAGCCCGTGGTATCACAATGAAAAAATGAGGAACCACAAATAATGATTATTGTTCTTTTTTAAATCAAAAAATCAATCACTTAGTACGGTCGTAAAAGAAAGATAATTTCATCATAATAAACTTTTTGGACAATCTTTGCATTACCGCCATGATTTTGAAATTTTAGATTTTTACAGAGTTCTTTGATGGTAATGAATAATTTTGAGTAATATTTCAAAAATCAGCAGCCCATATACATTATTTTTGAGCAAAAAAAAATTTCATTTATTTATTGATGTGTTAACATCTATAGCGGCGTATAGGGACTAAATCTCTAAAAGTCAACACATGCAACCAACACACAGACAGGTTTTCTGCTGCTGCTAAAACCAGATTTTCTGCGACTGCGAAAGAGAATAAGGACGTGTTAAACAAAAATGAGCGAGCAAGAGAGCAATGAAAGAGTGTTGTGGCAGGGGTGAGGCAAACGAAATTGTGTCTATAGCGTATGTATTAACATAATAATGTATGTTTGTACATGTGTCTGTTGCTGTTGTTGAACGGAGATATAAAGCATAGCCACGCAAAATTTCATTGCGCAGTCGACATTATGGTGACACACTAATACGTCAGCTACTCCGTACAAAGTATGTGTGATGTTGTGTGTTTGGCTGTTTTGTTGCTGTTGATATGGCAAACATGTGGTTTTGTGACACACGTATACGTCAGCTACTTCGTACAAAGTATGTGTGATGTTGTGTGTTTGGTTGTTTCGTTGTTGTTGCTATGGCCAAACAAAGCGAGTCATTTGATGTTCAGCATTGCCCGGTGTATACAAAAACGAGTAGAAACGGTGTTAAGTTCGGTCGGGCCGAAGCTTATATACCCTCCACCATGACGATTTACACTCACACTCTCCACTCTTTGCATTCCCTTAACAGTTTTGCTTGTTGGTACTTATTATTTTATTTTATTTTTTTTTCGCTCAAAATATTACTCGCTTTCAATTTACGTTTTTTTGATGTGTTAACATCTACACGCGCGCCTCTAGGCCAGTAAACTATAAATTTAATACATACGCAAGTGTTAGGTTTGTAAGAGTAAATCATCGTTTGTTTGTTCGTTGCTTGGCAGTCGGTATTGGAAGTGATTATTGGGCGATTTTCATATAATTTTCCCACGCGATTTTCTCCGGAAGTTCATAGCCGATTTTATTAATTTTTGGATTAAAAAGCTAGTGCGGGTTTCGACAAAGAGTTTAGGCCAAAAATTAAGGCGATCCGATATCGGCGAGCCGAGATTGAAGTGTTTTAATTTGGAGTAATATTAAAAAAGTATTTTATGTTGATCTTCGGTTATATTGTACGAATATAACAATGTATGTATGTATGTACAAGTGTCTGTTGCTTTGCATTCTTTGACTTTTGTGGGAATAAAACAAAAAGTATTGAGCAAGAAAATAATGACACATGTGCTTGCACTGGGTCTTTAAATAATTTTAAGTATTAATATTATTTAACTGTAACGTCACCATATGATTGAACGCTGTTTTTTATTTTCCAATGTAACATTTACGAATGTGTTCATAGAAATCGAACAGGTACCGTGTAGCAAAAAGGTGTTAACACATCGCCCGTGAGTTCGAACACTCATTGGATTTTTTTTGTAGGGATTTTTGCCAATATCGTTGCATATCTTCATAAAACAAATTCAGAGGAACCAGCCAAGGCGAATAAAATTATTATTTATACAAATAAAATCAATACCAAAAAAAAATACTTATGAAATAATTTTTAATAATTGTTTCGCCTTGGTTGCTTCCTCTGGATTTGTTTTGTGAGGTTATGCAACGATATTGACAAAAACCAGTAAATACATAAGTTTCAGTCGGGTGAACCGACTTAATTACACCCTAACACTAAGTCATCCATTGCATGGGAGTTCGATTAAAAAAATCCAATGAGTATTCGAACTCACGGGCGATGTGTTAACAAATTTTTTGCTACACGGTACCTGTTCGATTTCTGTGAACACATTAGTAAATGTTACATTGGAAAATAAAAAACAGCGTTCAATCATATGATGACGTTATATTTAAATAATATTAATACTTAAAATTATTTAAAGACCAGTGCAAGCACATGTGTCATTATTTTCTTGCTCAATACTTTTTGTTTTATTCCCACAAAAGTCAAAGAATGCAAAGCAACAGACACTTGTATATACATACATACATTGTTATTTTCGTACATACGCTACACAAGTTCACAAAATTTTCGTTGCTCTCTTGCTATCTCATTTGTATATACGTATAAGACGTCATTATCCTCTTTGCTCTGAAAGTGCTCCGCACCCACATTTTATTTGACTTACCTTTCACAATAATAAAAAACCAACTCGTAAAAATCATAGTTTTTGCCCCTTTGTCCAATCCCGCCCATATTTGCGGCAGATCTTAGAATATGTAAGCCAATTTTGTTCACATACCGTGAACAGGAGCAGAAATAATGGATTTTTAATTTGTGATTTGTATGGGAGGTACCACGTCCCTTTATCCAATCCCGCCCATATTTTGATAGTTTATTTTTGTCGTCGCCATTAGTTTGCCCGCGAAGTTTCAGCTCGATTGCATCACGGGAAAAAGGTTAAGGACAGGTGAAGTTAATATAAAGAATTTAAAAAGGCGTTCAATCATATGATGACGTTTCATTTAAATAATATTAATACTTAATAACACTTCAAAATATTTAAAGACAAGTAACATGCAAATACATACATTGTTATGTTCGTACATACGCTACACAAGTCCACAATTGTCGTTGCTCTCTTTCTATCTCATTTTTATATAAGTATAACGACGTCATTATTCTCTTTGCTCTGAGAGTGCTTCGCACCCACATAATACAACTATTCGCTGCCGCTACATCAGTGTGTGTGTTTTTTGCAGTTTGACAATCTGTGTTTCGCGGTCGGACAAATCGGTGTTCTATATAGGGGTGGGTCACCCTTCTCATTTAGGGGTATGAAAAATAGATGTTGGCCGATTCTGAGACCTACCCGATATGCACACAAAATTTCATACAAATCGGTCCAGCCGTTTCGGAGGAGTTTAACTGCAAACAATGTGTGATCGCTGTCGGACAATGTGTGTGAGCGTAGTCGGACAAATTGTGTTTGGATGTATTCACTTTTTGAATTTATGCCGCACCCGCGCCTATAGATGTTAACACATCAAAAACGCGTATACTCAAAAGTCACCATATTCAACAGCAGATTGGAATTGCGCTAAATATTATAGTACACCCAAATTAGTATCGATCCTAAGTGGTTTTGGGGAATTTTTTTCCCTCCCAATATTTATATGCGAGGTAAAAAAATGGGCACGGCAAGTTGTTGTCAAAATTTTCATCAGTAACAAATTATATTAAGATGTGTTATGATTTATTGGAGATATCGAGTCGGCAAACGGGAAATACGCCCAACTTTTGTGTGGGAGGTACGAAACTGGGCGTTGCATAATAGTCAGTTATTAATTACATGGTAGCTTTTAGCAAAATATTGCCTAGTACCGAATTTTATTAAGATCGGTTGTAGTTTACGAGAGTTATCGTGTCGATCAACCGTTCATCCGCCCAATTTATAAATGGCAGGAAACAGAGTGGGTGTGGAAAACCAGCTCTGACTAAGTATTGCCTAGTATAAACTTTCATAAAGACTTTTTCGGTGTTGCGGAACTTCTCGTGCAGAACAGTCAGACGGCCAAACAACTTTTACGTGGCAAAATCACCCTTGTTATAATCGGTAATTGGCCTTTGATAAGGTGAAACCTTATACATATCTAATTTTATTAAGGTCGGAAGTGTTTCACGTGATTTATCGGATTGACACCCCGGACGAACACCGTGTTTTGTATGGGAGGTACTAGAACTGGCGCGACAATCTCGCCCATTTCCTCCAGTTAAGTAGGCAGTTACAGATTATTAACCAGTGTGAGAGTTGAAGCTAATCACATCTACCAAAAGAAGGGCTTGAAAGAAATATGATTTTGTGATAAATGTGTCGATTTGTATGGGAGGTACCTGAAGGGTCGGGGTCAAAACGCTAATTTTTTTACGTATTAAATGATATATATCCCCATCCTATGGGTGAGGGTATAAAAACCCCCACAAAAAAGTCGTAAATTGAAAGTGAGTTTTTTTTTTTGAGCGACTTATATTACAAAAATCAGTAATATTACTCAGAATTAATCATTACCATGGAAGAAAATTTTTAAAACTCATAATATGATCCTTATTTTTTAATTTTATAATAAAACTCATAATGATTACGGTCCCTAGAACCAATGCACCTAAGTGAGTCATGCATCAACTGCCACCAACACCAAAAACCAACACCTCACCTAACTTAAAGCCCACAAATAGTAAAATGCGATGATCAATTTTCCAAATTTACGCTACCTTCACTAAAATACTCGTGGTTGTAGTGAAAATCCTGGTAATTTTTATGCAATTTTCTTATTGTGTTTTTTTAGCTGCATGAGAACTGTCGATTTCGATAACTATAGGTTCACAGCTGGGAATATCTAACTGTTGACATTTCTGTTGAGTAATGTTTGGAAGTCATCATGAATCGTTTAACGCTGCAACAACACGCTTACAATGGGTGCAAATTTACTTTGAAAATAAAATAAATCTGTTCGTCCATTTTCCGGTCAACATAGTCGGCCTAGTGAGCAAGGAAGTCGTACAGTTATTGATCGTTTTCACACTAATTATAAGTATACTCCTCTCGCTTCAAAACCTTTAACGTTTGGTGCGGTTTACACGCTGGCCGCATCATGGGTCCTTATTTCTTTCGATATGAGCAAGGACCTGCCGTTACGGTCCACTGACAGAATTTTTGTCATGCTGACTGAATATTTGTTTCTAAAAATTACATTTAAAAATTACAAAAAATCAACGACATTTGGTTCCACCAAGACGGCGCAACTTGCCATAAGCGCGCCTAACTATCGATTTATTGCAAAATCAATTTGGTGTCAACTTTATTTCTAGAAGTGGTCCTGTTCACTGTTCGTGCTAATTAACGCCTCTGGATTACTTTTTATTACATTTTATTAACCCATTGGGGACAAATTTAAAAAATACGAATTTTTAACCTCACTTTTTTGCTAAAAATCTGATTTTCTCAAAAAACAGCCCCAGTAAACCTATTTTCTACCTAGACTCGGGTTGTAGGCAACACTTCAGGCTTTGTTTTGAGGTATAACACTTCGCATTAACCCTTCTAAGACCGGAGATATTTATGTTCAGAGTTTGAAATACAAGATAAATACAAAGATATTTTATTAAAGTTGATTAATTGTAATTAATTAACTTAAAAAAAAAACCAAAAAAATATATAAATGTCCAATATTTTGATTTTGAAGCTTAACTTGAGGCCTATGCTAGGAAAATAAATAAAATTTTGGAAAAAAGTAAAAAAAACTTTAATTTTTTCTTGTATATCAAACTTTGAACATAAATATCTCCGGTCTTAGAAGGACTAATGCGAAGTATTATACCTTAAAACAAAGCCTGAGGTACTGCCTACAACCTGAGTCTAGGTAGAAAGAAGGTTTACTAGGGCTGTTTTTTGAGAAAATCAGATTTTTAGCAACCAAGTGAGGTTAAAAAATCGTATTTTTTAAATTTTTCCCCAATGGGTTAATAAAATGTAATATATTTATATGCAGATTTAAAGAGTTTTTAATGGTCTTTGTAATGATATTCACCGGAACCAGATCGGACTATAAATGTGTGAGATATGGCCAATTATATACTCAAGCTTTAAAGGCCCATATCTCAAGAAGTTGGACCGAGCGCAAACATTTGATTTTTCTATTTTAATAAGCTTTTTATTTTGATTAAATAGCGCAGACTTAGCTATATCCATATATACCGATTTCTCAAAAACTGGAGCCAATCTGACACTTCCAAATGTACTTTCGCACTCAGGGGTCTCCCCCCTAATAGTTCGAAAAGGATTCATCGAAGTTAATTTTTTCGACTATCACAGTGTTTATTATATTACAATTGAAAACTAAATTATTATTTTATATTTGGTAATAAAATGCGACAGTTGCCTTTATAATTAAAATTTGCTTTTAATTTTTTAATTTAAATTTAATTTTATCTTTATAAAAACTGGTCCACGCAAAGGTACAAACGTTTAGAGCTCGTTTGATGCAAAAATATTTATCTTCCTTCAAAAATATTTTGTTTTGCTACTTAGTCTCTCGTTGCCTGCAAAAGTTGATACTTTTCCTGCAAATGAAATGAGTTTGTCGTAAAAGTGGTTTCAAACGAACTCTCATTTCCCATAAAATTGACAGAATTTCCTGTTGCGGTAAATAATAATTTTGGGGTTATTCTAATGCAGAAAGCTTGCACTAACCGCTGACTACTCTCATTTATTGCTAGGTACTATAGTCTTTGAGAGACAATAAATAATAATAATGAAATAAATCTTAAATATATTATGTCTTCTTCTACCAGAAACAAACAAGCAATTCCTAATTTTAAGGGTTCCTTGGTCCTAATGAGATAGACTCGCGGTGTCGCAGTGATAATTCTTGGGTCCAACCAGGGGATATCGACAATGGTAGTTCAAATTTGAAAGCAAAAGGTGAGAGAAGATAGACGAAAGAGCGATGAGCAACGATAAGCAATCTATTTGAAGCCACCTAAGTTTAAATTGTATCAAACAAACACTATTTAAACTTAGTTTACGGCACGGTTGCTTATCGCTCTTTCACCTATCTACTCGGTTAGCTATCAACTTCGTTCTTCATATTAGATCAGCTTTGGCACAGATACTCCCTGCTCAAACAGGATCAAATTTCGTCTTACTTCGGCGACCGTAAGAAAACGCTAAGAGAGGAATGTAAGAAGCTCTTTTCTATTAATTTATGGTTCAACCAGAGAGAAATAGACAAAAGTCTCTTTTCCTCACTTTACGTTCTCTCGATGACGGAAAGGTAGTAGGCCATTTTATCGAGTGTTCGACCAGAGTGTTTTAGTTTATTAATCCATATTAATTTACAAAGAATTTACAGGTATTTGTTACATATACAAAAAAATATGTTTCTCCATCCAGCATGCAAAGACAGTTCTGGAAATACTAAAAAAGGGCTGGCCACTTTTAATTTGCAGAATACTTTCCTTATTACTAATTTGTTTGGGAAAAGGATTAAAAAACCCAATAACTTCGGCCATTTTATCGAGTTTGAGCTGCTGTTATATTTGACTCTTAGGTTGGACACAAAACGGACACAAATGAAACATAATTTAGCTGTCATTAGCATCAATAAAAAGCTATTTGAACTTAGTTTGCTGCAGGGTTTGCTTTTGGTTCGATATCGCTCTCTTGCCTATCAACTCGTTTTCTCTCAATTTTCTATTACATAGTCGATCGAATGCGTCTTGTACAACCCTGGTCAAACTCTATTTCAGGAAAATTTCAATTTGAAATTAGTATTCAATAAAATGAGGTTTCATTTCCATCCAAAATAAATCCAGGCCAGCAAAATATATCCTGATTGCATTAAATGAAGAATCAGATCGTCGTGAAAAGTTATTTGCAACAGTTTTCTGCGAGTTTTGGGTTACTGCAACTCGTTTGCGGTATAAGGACGAATATTTAATGGAAATATATTGTTTTTTTTAATTTTTGTGTTTTTCGGACTTAGAATTTCTATGCATCGTCTGTTGTAAATTTTCCTGGGTTCTATTTTAATCATCACAAAGGAAACCGTAGTTTTGTTCCTCATTTCCTCAAATGTTCTTGTTCCTCATTTATGAAACCGTACAACATGCAATTTCTGTAAATAATAAAGTTCAGGACGAAGTTCGTCGCCTTGTTTCTGTCAGTTGTTTCAAACCAATCAATTCTAGTAAATGGTCGTCTCCAATAGTTGTGGCGAAAAAACAGAATGGTTCTATTCGAATCTGTGCAAATTTGTAAATCAACAGTCAACCATCAAATTGAAGTTGATACACGCCGATAAATATCGGCCCCAGCAGCATATTGCAGGCACCATGTGCATGTTTGCAAGCATTGTTTTCCTGAATTGATGACCTGCTGCTTCTTGTTTCTGTGTTGCGTGTCACGTTTTTGTTTTCAGCAGTTTTCAACAATCACAGCCTCACTTGGGTCACAAACAAATATTTGATAACCTATTAATAATTATGTTCTAAACATGTTATATGGACACTAGGGTAATAACTTTCTGCATTTTTTGCAAATATCAAACCTCCGCAGACAAAATCGTGTTGTGCATGGACAAACATTGCGAACTGCGTGTTTAGTTTTTCGCTATCGTTAAAAAAGGTTACGCACCAAACGCGTCAAAGTTTTGAATCAAACGTGGAATAAAAATAGTACAAGATATATATCCGCTTTGTAAAACATCGCGTACTTTGAATCTAAAGTTTATATCTTACAATACCTACTTTTAATCATTTATTGTTATTATTTACTTTTAATCATTTATTGATATTATTTACATATCGCACCTGTTCCACAAAAGTGTAACAACTCGAAATTTCAAAATTTTCAGTAGAGACGAAAAACTGTTTCCGTTAATATTGATGATATATTTCAAGAAAAAAATATGTTATTGTAAGAAATTATCATTAAAACGAATAAAAGCGTTGTTTGCGTTAAAAATGTTACTCTTTATATGATAAAAAACAAACCGATTTGCTTAAACATTTAGAGACAACTAAAAATGTTACTCTTTAGTTGAGTCTAAAAAGTTATTCTGAAAACAAAGAGAGAGTCATAACAGTTTTTTTTGACGAAAGAGGAGACAAAATAATAGATGATTTTTACAGTGGGTAGAGGAGATGACCACAGTGTGTTGTTTTCTTGCCAAAAACGAAAATTTAGAAATTTTGAGTTGTTACACTTTTGTGGAACATGTGCGATATGTATAAACCATATTTTAAACAAATTGTTATTAAAAAAATTAAAAAAAATATATATTAAAGGCATTTTAGAAATCGCTGTCGGGTGCTTAACGTTTTTTTTTTACCAAATTGAACTGAAATAGTTTTTTTTATCATTAATACAATATTTGCCAATAGAAAAGCCCTGGGGAGAATGTTGTCTAAAAAAAGTTATCACCCTAATGGACACAAGTATACTATATTTGCGACAAGCTACAAACACATCACTTTTGCATCCAAACGACAATGAAAGGCAATTTTTTCAGCGGGTAGAGATCCCATTCCACTAATTGAAGACAATTTTCATAAACTTCAGGGTGAAAAACAGAGATTATTAGTTAGATTTCTACATTTACATTTCTTCCATGGCTCGGTTTCCATTAACTCCATCTCATCTCCAATTTTATTGGGCTCAACGCAACATTCAATAGGTGTGTTTTAGATGTCATAGTCTGTCACTTATTTGGTATGGAGATCTATGCGATATTTACTGGTATTTGGAAATAGCACTTAATTTTTTGGCAAAATCAGGCACAAAATTTGCCACTACGAGAAATTCATCAAAATGATTGCATATATGTATCATGCTTTATAGCAAGACGGCCATTTGTAGCTCCAAATATAAAGTATATGTATGTTACTCTTGTTGCCCAATTTCTTTTTTAAACTTTGTGATAAATAAAAATTATACGAAAACACGCCTATTGTAACATCCATTTTCATCTTTGCCTAAAATTTTACAAGACTGCAGATTTCGTTCGTAAATTTTAATGTTAACCCAATTAAACTCTAAGGCTTTAATCAGCTGGTTTTGTCTTTGTTTAGTCTTTCCCTCTTCATTCATTGCTTATTTATGTTTATATCAATTAGGCTTTAATTGAGTGCAAGTATATTAAATCATAACATTTGTTGCTAACACAGAAGACATAGAAAGATTGAAATTCCTTTTTGCCCTTTAAATTATAATTCAAATTTATGCAAATCTTGTTAACTGAAAAGAAAACGAGGAGAGAAAAATTTACTCGTACATCAAAAGGTCCCTTGTAATTAGGTACTTGTATTTTGAAATCGTTCATATTTTCTTACAGCAAACCTTAGTTTGTTTTCTCTTGTTTTTTTCGTCCTTTTATTTTTCGTCCGTTTTTATACCACTATGAATAAATTATAGCGTTTTAAAGGGGCTGGTGAGATTCATTTTCATAATATTCTGTGTTGCTTAAAGCTTTTTATGCCTTCAGCAATGTCTCAAATGCTGCACTTCTTGTATCTCAGGATTTTTGCCCCATTCATCTTTTAACTTATGTCGTACTTTTTCTTGTGTTTCTTTAGCTCGAAAGTAATTTATATAAGAGGAATATAAAAAGGTCAAATACAATCTTCTGCTGAGGCACTTAAAACTTAGCGGGTGGTTAAACGAATCTGAAAGTATTTTTTTATCAAGAATAAAAAGATCTTGGAAGACATTTAGCAAGCCACAGCGAGTGGTGGTTCTTTACAATTTAAAAGGTTGTTGCAAATGGATTTCTGTGGATATGAAAATGTTCTGTGGCATTTCGAGGTAGTATTAATCTGTTGTAAGTGAATACGGCTTTAAAAATTTGAATTAAATGTATTGACAATTAGTGAATTGATATGAAATAAATCTTCTTCCCAGGTTTTTCTTTCCTATCAGCCTATTGAGGGCAGGTAAATATTCAATAAATCCGATTTAGCGTAATATTAATATATATCCGGTCTATTGTAGAATCTTCATGGCTGTGCCACAGTACCGTTCAAGGTTGCAAAAATTGGTTTTAGACTTTTGCACATTATACTTCAGGCGACCTTATAGGAAATGAATAAAAAATTGAATATTATACGATAGTTAACATATATAGTAGGTTTGCGTAGATTGGTTATACTGGATCGGCACTCAACACGCTCAAACTATTAGCTAAGTGCGTGGATGATTACTTTTTAGTCAAATTTTCTACCGGATGGCATATGGTGGTCAATAAACTGAACGGAAGGCCTCGTCACAGTAGTTTTGTTCGTCGCCGCAACGAATATGTTAACCGAAGGGGAGAAACGTATGGAATCCTAAGCATATTGAAAATAAATTCATTCACTGCTGAATTTTAGTCCCCATGTCGATAATGTTGCATTGATAAAGTCAGCTTTTTACATTCCTTAGGAGTGAGTTCGTGAATCACACAATAGCTACTAGACGCTCCAAAACTCGTTAAGTTTGTGAATCGTACTACTGTTCTCGATTTTTCCCGATAATTCACCAGTGAATTAATCGTTGTTGGAGATCGCTTAGTAGCATCATCTGTCCTCGTTGGTTCCATCAAACATTCATGGTGAGCTGGTACATGGTTTCAATGTCAGACAAGAAATTTCAAGTATCACTACATTTTAATATTGACATAAGGTTCAATTAGACGTGACTTAACATAAGAAAACTTAACATAAACGAAACAGCTGATCGAACCAAACGTATGGGCAACAATGTAATTGATTAGTGGTGACTTAACACAATGCCAACGACACTGCGTAAAACGTAGAAACCAATTGGTTTTTGGTATTTTGACATAGCATAGCGAGACAGCTGATTGGTGTTTTCATTTCTTTGGTGTTTTCTTTTGTTTCTTCTTTCATTTTTGTTTCTTTTAGCGTACAAACTCATTATACCAAGAAATAAATTCTCAATTTCTTCACCACTGCTCATATTTCTTTATTTTGTATTTGTTTGTTAAGCACTTTGAAGTAAATAAACAACGACAACATACATACCAGCTGTTTATTGTTATGGCACCACTAATCTATGACAAAAAGCTAAGTTACGGTTTTTGCTATGTTAGGCGTAAAAGTTTATGTTAAGTCACGTCTAATTGAACCTATAGTGCCGATGTCAAGGTTAGTTACTCTAAAAATGTAAAGTATT
The DNA here is from genome assembly GCA_963931995.1 of Phaonia tiefii. Lineage (NCBI taxonomy): Eukaryota > Metazoa > Arthropoda > Insecta > Diptera > Muscidae > Phaonia > Phaonia tiefii. Next base: position 101,520,548 of record OZ008367.1, on the reverse strand, counting down.
TTTATCATATAAGATGTATGAACACTAGGGATAGTCACTTTTATTTGCGGCAAATGCTCTCGGAGTACGTGTAAGGTATGACAAAATATGAACAACTGTGTCTTTTCATTTTTGTTATTCGGAAAAAACCTTCCGCACAAAATGCAATTAGTTCCACTCAAACTAGATATTTTGAGTTTTATTTTTTTTGTGATTTTTAAAATATGAAAAAAAAATTTTTTCTTTTAAATATTTCTTGTGACGGGTTTAGTTAAGATTTGTACGCAGACTGCAAATCTGTATTTACAAAATTAGATTTTTTTCAAAATGATGGGGTTCTGTCGTCGAATTCTAGTAGAAAGGTCTAAAAAAATATTCGTGTATCGGCGTTTTGCCAGATCTGATCAGATTTTTTTTTTAGGGCGGGTCAAAGTTTCCGCCCCTCGGAACTCTCCTGCAACATATCGGCATGCAAAATTCTGTGTTGGTGACTTCTGAGGTACAAAAGATGTTCAGAAATTTTATAGAAAAGATTCAGATAAACATTTTTGTGGAACAAATTAACCCTCTAACTGTCACGTATAACCATAATGAAAACTCGGAAAAAACTGCTCCAAAATGACGGGAGCCGTGGTCAAAATGTTCTACAAAAATTATCGCCATAAAATTTCACTATATGTGTCCGAACACTCCAAAAAACAAATCTTAGTCCAAGATGAAATATGTCAAAATTCATTATATTAGTGGACTATTTTTAATGGAAACAGCAAAATGACAAAATTCGTTATTAACCCTTAGAAGGCAGTTAGTTTTTGCTTATTATTTCATATTTGTGCATTTCAAATTAATTAACGCACTACTGAAAAATATTGCAATACATTTGAAAAAGTTTTGAAGTCAAGATTAGGACCGTAACCAAATGTAGAAGTTGTTCCTATCCACTTTAAAGGTTGCCACACTAGACTTGAGAGGTTGTCACAGCCGAATTTAGAGGTCGTCACAATCATCTATAGTGGTAGTCAATATCGACTTAATAGGTTAGTATAATCCACACAAACACCTTTAGAGGTTATCACCAATGACTTTGTAGGTTACCGCTGACAAATTTTGAGGTTGTCACAACCAAGTTTAGCGTTTGCCACAACCCACTGTAGAGGTTGTCATAACCGAGTTTAGAGGTTGTCCCAATCGACTTTAGAGGTTGTCAGAACCAAGTATAGCGGTTGTCACAACCGAGTTGAGAGGTTGTCATGACCGAGTTTGGAGGTTGTTACAACCCAGTTTAGCGGTTGACACAACCGACTTTAAAGGTTGCCACAACCAAGTTTAGCGGTTGTCACAACCGACTTTAAAGATTGTTACAACCGATTTGAAAGGTTGTCACAACCGACTTTAGAACTTGTCACAAATGACTTTAGAGGTTGTCGCAACCGAGTTTGTAGATTGTCACATTCGACTTTAAATGTTGTCACAACCGACTTTAGAATTTGTCACAACTGACTTTAGAGGTTGTTAAACTGATTTTAGAGGTTGTCGCATCCGACTTTAAAAGTAGTCACACTCGAATTTTCAGGTTGTCACAAGCGACTATGGTGGTTGTCAAAATCGACTTTAGAGGCTGTTATAATCGACTTTAGAGGCTACTGTGGAAATTGCCACAACCGTCCTTAGAGGTTGTCTCATCCGAATTTAGAGCTTGTCACAACAGAGTTTAGGGCTTGTCGTAAACGACTTTGTAGATTGTCACACCCAACTTTGGAGGTTGCCACAACCGACTTTGGAGGTTGTCACAACCGACTTTGGAGGTTGGTAGTGCAACTTTAGTGGAACGATTTGCAGAGAGAGAAATGGAATGAAAATCTCTTCCACGTGACAGTAATCGTTCTATCATGCAAAAACTTATGTCTGCAAAGTGACAAGCAGAATACAACAGTTATAAAATTGAACACAGAACACAACTTATTATGAACAATGACTAAAGATTTGTAAATGCGACGGACTATAAGGTTTAACTGCCGTTTGTTTTGTCGTTCTTCGTTTCATTCAAAATGCAACCTACATCATTTTTTGAGCAAAACCAAAAAATGTGAGAAATCTGACAGATCTGTCAAAATGTCTGAAAATTGTTCTCCTTAAGTTTACATTTCCGCTCTCAGTAAATGAAAATTTTGACACATGCAACAATTTCTCTATCAGTCAAGTTTAGATAGAGGTTGTCTAAATTTGGCGGCCGTTCTCAATATAATGAAATTTTGATCAGTTTTCTGTGTATTAAAATTTGGTCTTAAAATTTGGCTAAAATTATTTAATATTGTGAAACATACATGTATGTTCAGATTGCAAACCTAATAAATCAGTCTAAATTGTACGCATTTTTGGCGCAAGGTATCCTTCAGTTTATAATTAATGTTTATTTTCTAAAACAAATTAAAAAATCCAATGACAATAATGGCATGCATATAAATATATTTTTCAATTATATTTTTTTATGGCCTATTCTGTTAGTTCTGTTGGTACTACATTTCTGCAAAAGCAACATTCTTCTCTGTCCAAAATGGATGTTTTATTCTACTAGCTAATGTATTTGTGTCATACGAGCTGGAAATTAGTTCAGTCGTATCAAATTTATTGCGTTGTAACCGAACTAAAACAACAGTTCCCGATAAATTCGGTCGATGTAACCGATTTTTTCATTAATTCGGTTAATGCAACCGAAATATTGAAAAAATCTGTTGATGTAACGATAACAATTGGATGTTCGGTTACCGAAAACGAACCAGTTATGAAATGAGGATGTTCAATTCGTATTTCTGAATTTACCTGTGGCAACTTCAATTGGCTTGTGACAATCTCAGTTCGCCTAATCGCAGTTTGAAAGTGACGAAAATGCAGCTGCTGCAACCTCCTTTCACGCAAATAGTTCTGCAAGCGGCTGTTTCGTCTAACGTGGCGATTCATATGCTTTTCGTTTTACAGCGCTCCACCGCAGGTTATATAGCAGTCATACTATTTGCTGATAAACGATCTTACGTGTACTTAGTAATTGGTATTTTGCTTAAGCCGACGACTTTGCAATAAATTACTTTTTCATGTTTTTTTCCAATGCGACTTATAAAGAAATGCCAAACCCCTTAAGGCCGTTAGCAGGCGACGCAATGTAAAAATTAAATTAGATTTGGCAGGTTATGATATGTTATTTTGGCCCTGCATTCCATCAATATGGAAAGAAGTAGTCTTCTATATATGTGATGGCCTGTTTGAATCACCTCACTCCTATATGCACGTACATAATTATTCGTAAGTATCCCTCTGTGTACACACCCCAGAAAGTATATCAGTTCACATCTATCGTAATTAAATTCCCTATATCAATTCCAATTTTCTTGCGGATGATTAATACTCTTGCCGCTAACAATTTATTCAACCCAATTTAATTATTTAACACTGACAACAATTGTGATTGCCCCAAGAAGTATCCCCACTTTCTCATTCAAATTAAGCTGATAGTATACAAAAGTTTTGACTTTCTACGTAATGATGCCTCAGCTAAATAAACAACTTATCACATTAACTGCATAGTCAATCCTTCCGCTGCAGACCGACAAAATACTGGAGGGTACACACACACATACATACTTCTTCTTGAATATAGAGGATAAAAATTGATATCGGGAAGTAGGACCACTACATGTCCCATCACCTCGAGTACATATCCATCGATTTGATGTCAGTTACACTTAATTGTTATATCATTTTATAGCAAGAGTATCATTGAAGTGGGCGAAATCGAGAAGAAGCAGAGCAAGTAAAAACAACATCTGCTAATTCCGGCAACTTTCCTCTTAACTAACAATTCAAAATTTTACAGAACTTTGCTAATTCCATTGGGAATGCACTGTGAAGGAAAATGTGAAATTGAACGAGGAAATTTGCAGAAGAATGAGTGAAATTTAAATGAAATTGAAAAAAAATTGGATCATAAACTATACATTTATAGATTGTATTTCAATTTATGGAAATGGTTGAATAATTGGTGACGACTAGAGGAAACTGCTTTGAAGAATTTCCCAAGAAGATCACTTCAACTGATGTTATGTCATCCACATCTCAGTTAAGGTTGGTGAAGGTCTAGCCGAACCATTTGATATCCGCCGATGCCATACATAAGAGGCAGCACATCGTGCGATCTTTTCGACATCTTAATGGAGATTCAATTGAGAAATTGCGACATGGTGTACGCATATAGCGGTGATATAAATATTGCTGAGCCAAAACTGAGTGTAATCAATGCATAATTTGCAGGTATCGGGAACGAATAATTGAAGGTGGGTTATGTAGTAAATCATGATAAAACTCAATTATTAATTTAGACCAATAAAGATTCCTCTCCACTAAAATAATACCTGAACTTTGAGAAACGTTTTAGTTTAGAGGTACTGAACGTGTTGGGTTGTATCGAATTCCCCATAAAAAATAATGTCTGCCTGTAAATTAAACTAAGATTTATCCTGTGTTATTTCCGGTTTCAGAGAAAGAATGCCCTGCCGAGAACCAAAAATCCAGCTTAATCAGACTCTTATACAACCTGTACTGTTATATGGCGCTTATAAGCAGATGAAACAAAGTTTGTAGTATTCTTGAGGAAATGCCTCCGGAAAATCTTTAGAAGAGCTATCGATAACGGCGAGAACTAAGGTCGTATGAACCACGAACTGTACGAATTATATCCCGACATTGGTGTAGATTCAAAGTGGATTCAAAGTAAAACAATTGCGTTGGCCAAATTTTTTCAGTAGAATGGATAAATGATAAGATAGCGCGATAAATATTCGAAGACTTACTCGAAGGAAGCCGTAAAACAGGTAGACCCGGACTACTAGTGCACGACCTGGTGAATGAATGTCTGCGAAAGCTTGTTTGAGCTGCAACGATTGCAATAATATGTTATCTATGTTTGATTACGATACGGACCTAAATGGCTTGTGATTGTCTAATAAAAGGAGAGGAAGAAAAGTGTTTAGCTTTTAACGATATGTGCACTTACAAGGTACCGCTTTTTTACTTAACAGTTATATATCACTTTATTTTACAAAATGTGTTATAAATTTCCTCCACTGTGCCTACTATTATCCATTGGTTAAGCAGCGTTGGCTCTGCTGAATTTAGTTGAGGCGTCAGAATACAGAAAATTAATTAATTCAAAGTTTTTCATTTGTTTGCTCTAGTACTTTAGCTTACAACTTCTTAAGGTAAAATCTAGAAAAGAACTTAAACAAAAAGTTAAATTGATTTTCATTGTTAGCTTTTTGAACCCACTAACGATATCTGTTCGTCATCATTGTACTTGATAATCAGCACTTGAATGACAAGAAATCAAGAGAATCCAGTGACTACCACTCACCTTCTTGCTGGTGACATTATCGTCACTGTGATTGTCGTGGTCCTCGTCAACGTAATTGGCAATAGGTTGAAATATACAAAAGTCCTTTGAAGTGTAAATTTTAAAGGCACCTAATCTGATAACAAGTTTTTTATTTCTCTTTAAGAGCTCAGACGAGAGATGTTGAAAACCGCAGAGTGTACGTATGCATATACAATTGGTGGCTAACAACAAATAACCTCTGACATATAAATAGCTTAAAAATGTATAGTAGAGGGCGGATTAATAAGTCCGTTACTTTTTGAATGAAACACAGTTTTTTTTGCAAAAAAAAAATATTTTTCAACATAATCTACATTTAGCTCAATACACTTAGTCCAATGTGTCTCCAATTTTTGTATCCCTTTCAATAAAATAGGATTTTTCGAGGTCCATAAAATAGGCATTTCTTTTATCAATAATTTCATGGTTGGAGCCAAATCTCTTTCCACCGAGCCATTTCTTTAGGTTTGCAAATAGGAAATAGTCACTGGGGGCTAAATCCGGAGAATATTGCAGATGAGGTACACATACGTAGCCCAATTCTTGGAATTTTGCCATTGAGACTACACACGTGTGCACACGTGTGTTTATGGTCAATTGACAGCAAACGCGGCACCCATCTTGCAGACAGCTTTCTAGAACCCAACTGATCATTTAAAATCGAAACCACACTGTCACATAAAATGCCTATGGCATCAACAATCTCACAGACTTTTAGTCTTCGTTCGGCCAACACCATATCGTGGATTTTTTCGATATTTTCGGGTGTATTGACCTCAATTGGCCTTCCAGATAGATTGTTCAGCATCATTTGTACTTGTACGATCACAACGAAAGTCAGTGAACCACTTTTTTACCATTGAAGTCGATGGTGGAGAGTCCCTATAAAATTTATCAAGCTTTTGCTTGCTTTGGTTGACGGTTTTTTTTGCAAAAAATAATGTTTCGCAATTCACTATTTTCCATTTTTAAAACAATTCACGAGGTTGTATGTTTTGAATAGCTGTTAAACGCAAAGTAAATGATGGAACTTGTTCAAAATTTGACAGTAGTCTATTAACAGGTGGTACTTGATAGGAGCAGTGTTGAATTTCATATAACTACGAGGGAAAAGTCATACACTTATTGATCCGCCCTCGTATTTACATGTATTTATTTCTAAACCCAAAATCACCCAGCGCAGGAAGTCAAAGTCGCATCTTTTCTATCGGATTTATTACAAATTTTTATAAATCTTGCAAGGAGTACGCCTACGATAGATATACAAATTCTAGATATACAAATACGCCTACGATAGATATCTAAAAAATCATTCAAGGGTTAAAACACAATTCTTATGGAAGGATAATTTTAAATACATAATTTACAAGTTTGTTTTGTATGATTTGTAAATTTATATATAATGCGGAATAAGGTTGGATGTCGATGGTCTCAACCTTTACTATAATTTTTACATATAATGGTTAAATTTTGTTGATATAAATCAATATAATATATCATAATTAAACGATACACTATTATATCGAAGTTTGAACAATAGTAGAATGTATAACGAATATGTCCCAATTTCCACTCTACAGACAACCATTCGAAAAAAGATTCGAAAGGTTTCGACTTTTTAAAAATTCTCCTACTTTTTGGTTATGTTTAACTTAAGTACCCCAAACACAATAAACGTCGATACAAAAGCACAAATCAGTATAAAATCGAGAGATACAAACATTTCGCTCCTAAATTTGTTGTAAAAATATTTGTTGCGCTTTGGTCACATATCGATTTTTTCTATTTATTTATCCAAAATACCGACGTAAAGTTTCACAGAATGAGAAGGCATTCCTATTGTAAAGGAACGTCTGACAACACGCAACACCATAACACAATTGTGTTTTTGCTGTCTTTAAAAACTATCGTACAAGTTTCGTGAAACCAAAAAAATTGTGTGTGTACAGTTTAAATATGCGTATGAGTAATATTAATTCGTATATATCATGGCGCCATATAGGGATGGGCGCGTGCCTAATTTTCTCGGCACGACCCGACACAAGCACGACCCTGACAATAACAAGCACGAACGAACGGCAAAGGCACGACCCGGATGAGCACGAACTTAGTAATTGGAAACACGCAGGCGTCCTCGCGGAAAGGCACGGTCTAACACGAAAATATAAAAACAGTGTATACACTGAAAACGTTAGGTATAAGGATATACTATGTTTAGAGAAATGTGTGTACCAACACAAGGATGCGTAACAGGGACAAAACAGTTTTAAATTTTCTGCAGCATACATGACCCATTAATGTCTCACTACACTCAATTTGCAAAAATGTTTGCCAAACTTGCCACCTTGCATTTGCATTTTATATTAACTCGAATTCCGGCTCCTTTCTTAGAACTCTTCTTTGAATGTCTTTTTTTGTATTTTGTTTGACAGTTTGGACGACTCGCCGATGCTTGATTTTTACTGTCTGTAATGTCTTTTAAATATGTGACGGAAGAAGTCTATCGAATTGTTCTATGAATTTTAACACGGTTGTAAATTTCCTCTTGTTAAACCGTCGGTGGTGAAATGGTAAGTGTGCGCGCCTCCTGTACATGAGATCCTTGGTTCGATCCCTGCTCTGACCACCTTAAGTTTCTTTCGGCGGCGGTCAACTCGCATAATGCCGGCGACACTATCGAGTATTTAGCCGTGAAAAAGCTGCTCAAAATACCATTCGGAATCGGTGTAAAAACTGTAGGTCCCAATCAGTGAGCGTAAAACTAGCAAACGCACAGCTCACTGGTTTGTTTGTTAGTAGCTCTCCCCAATTCGGGGAACCATTTTTTTCTTTTTTGTGTAATATTCACACACATGAAGAGCTGCAACTTAGAGAGGTGGAACCCATTGGAAACCTTGCCAATCACGGACGTAAAGATAACTATCACTTACACTAACACCATTGATTGGTCTAGTTGTGTGTGATAAAGCTATAACGAATAAAAACAGGGCTTAGTTTTTAAGATATTTGTGACATTATCCTCCACTTGCACGAACTATACACGCACGAAATTTTTTTAAACTGCACAAATTCAAATTTCCTAAACAAACACATTGTGCAGACGCGTGGCACATCGTGGCGCAGCAAAAAGCACGGACTGTGCCCACGTCTAGCGGCATCCCCCTCATTAATATGCAGTTTTAGTTAATACAGTGTCATAGGTTTAATCTACGTGAAAAGTAATAGGGTTTTAACAGCCGTCTGCAGATATTTAGTAAATGTCCGATGTCTGAAAGGCAAGAAGAAATTCAGGTACATTAGGGCCTTAATTCTTATAATACATCCAATATAAATTATGCTTAATATTGACCTATAAGTGTGTTATATGAAGATTCCAGAGGTAGGACGGACAATTGCAGAATATTAACAGGCAGCATTTTTAATAATGTTTTTTTCTAATCCAGGACTCAATGTGATATACAAAACGATAGCTCAACAAAAAATATTGTCGAGCCTTTTAAAATTGTTTCATGTGTTAGCATTTTTATATGTCGTTTTCAACGTAAGTGAAGTGTTTAACCACTTTACCAAGAATAAACACAAAAATAATTTTTAACCATCAGTATGACTTTTGGAGGAGAGCTCAAATATACATATCGCACACTATCAGTTATAGGGCCACAACTCAAAATTTAAAAAATTTCAGTAGAGGCAATAAACTGGATTCGCTAAGGTAGAAAATACATATTCCTGCGGGATTTTCTTTCTTTATGAGTAAATGATGCCAAATTTTTACAGTGGATAGATACGGGTTTTGGTTATTATTTTGAATCAAAAAATAAAATTATGAAAATTTGGAGTTGTGTCCCTTGCGATATATTATTTATTTTGTTCAGCCCAAAAAATTTAATTTGTAAATATACTGAAATTTAATTTTTATTACAAGTACAAAAAACCGTTGCACAGACACCGCAAATTCAGTTTGGACGTCTTTTCAAGAATAAACTCCTTTAATTATAGAAAAACACACGTAAATATTTATAAAATTAAATAACAACTAAAGTACAATTTTGCAAAAATATTTTCGGGAGGGGTTTAACCCCCAAAACCCCCTCTTGCGCACGGGCCTGCCTGCAGAACATCAGTGGGATCGGTGCGCAGAGCACCTGAGATGCACTTTGTCGTCATTCAGAATAATTGGTAGGTTTCTCAAGCACCTTCCATCAAACGATAACCCGATAGAGTATTATCGGTCTGACCGCCACTGAAAAGAGTGAACAAATATAGTATATTGGGTAAGAAACTAAGCTTGCTGTCTAAAATAAAATCCATGCATTGGGCACACTCTGGAAGCTTTTTTATACATTCGGGAAAAATTACCAAAGTTCGCAATCTAACTTGGAGAATGTCCCTTAGGATACTGGGGCACTTGCCCTTTATGGCAGTTGTCACTCCGTCCGCATAAACAACAATTTTCCCATTTTCGAGAGTGACCAGTATTCCATTAAACGCAAGATTCCATGGAAGTTTAGACAAAACACCTAATTGCAATGTGCCACAGGTAACATGCCTCGCACAAGTCGAGGTACCCAACTCTGCTGTGACACATCTCCTGGTTAGCATTTGGTGCGCCAGCCACATAAGCTTCACGTTCATCTTAATGTCAGATGGCGCCAATTCTATTGCATTAGGAGTTATATTATTGACCGCTTACTCAAAGTCAAGAAATGTTACCAACGTATCGTCGTTAGCAGCCAACGATTTCGCTAAGTATCCTTTCAGTTCATGCAGTGCCCTTGCAGTTCGAATGTTGTGCACCAGACAACAATCTTATGTCAATTCTCGTCTATCAGCCATTCAATGTTCAGTAAGAACTACGACAGGCTTATAAACCTAACACCATTGTAAGTAGTAAGATGCTGGGAATGAACACCACTACTGTATCCCTCCACCCTCTATACACGCGACGTATCACTTTATTAATAGATCGGCCACAGCCTGAAGTTACGCTGGTGATACCATGTCTGGCCTGGCAGACTTAAAGAGCTAGAAGCTGCCTGTAGTCCATTAAAACCTGGATTTAACAACGATTTCAATGCTAACTTCTGATGTATGTGGAGTGTATTCACCTTTATTGATGTCCTTGAAAGTGGGATTTAGTGAATTTGAGTTATCTACTGCCCAGAAGATTCCTTCAGGTAACCTATCGTCCTGTTGCCTTTCGTCATTGTTTCCCTTAACCTCGGCGCATCGGATATGCCTCCTATTGATTTAGAGAACAGCATCTACGAGTTTAATTAGAACCGTGTTATAGCATTCTTATATAGCCTTAACTCAACTCTGTAACTATTCCAGTTCTCGGAAACATTGGCTAATTATTCCAGTCCTCGAAAGCTTGGCTATGTTAAATGGTCATCGGTATGAGCTGTTTATATCAGAAAGTTCTCTATTGTACCAGGCAGGCTTATGCACCCCCTTGGCTTCGTTTTTTGGGAAAAAGATTTGTAGCAACTAGTTAAGAACTCTCGCGGATCAGTCCGCTACATTGTGTATGTCATCTACGTACCTAATCTTCATACATATTTCTGTTTCCAAACAACTCTTGCAGGTCTTTTCGTAGAGTAGCCTGCTAGTCTTTCTCACATTGCGATGAACTACTTTACGCTGGGTCATGATCCAGTCAAACTAGAATCCGGTGTAATTATGATCAGAGAATGAATTTTCATCAAGGAAATTTTATTCCCTGGTCATGTCATACAGATACTTCGTTTCATAGGTGACATCTAGTACATCTTGCCTGGATCCAAGTGACGAAAGACGTATTATTAAGACAGTAACAAGAATTGGTCTAAAGCAACAACTGGTCTGAATTTATCTCAAAGCTTCCTACAGCGCTTAGAAAGTTTTGGAATATATCCAAAGCAACTAAAAGAAATTGAGCGTATTGCAAATGTTTCCTTAATTTTTTTTATCCAAACTGCACATAATTAAAAGGTTTCGTCTAAATTTTGTATAGGTTGTGGCGAAGTGTTGTTATGGGCACTCTTGTTTGTTGAACATTTTTAAAATGTAGGGCTGGTCAAAATCTATCCACTCGTGACCATAGTGTTTTATTTACCAAAGAGAGATATAGAGTTTAAACCGATCCGCATTTTATTGGTTTAAAACATAGATGTGCAGCTAGTACTCTTTTGAGTCATCGTGTTTTCACACCGATAGTAGCTTGATCGTTTTTTCACACCAACATGTCCGAAAGCTTGCTGCTTGTTTACCGATTCAAAGTCAGTTGCTGTTCTGCATTCACACTACACTTAAAAAATTAATTTTAATTGCCATGGACGAATATAAAGAAATTTTTATGTTTGTAAATGGCAAAAATCATAAATGGAAATAATCCTTGGAGATGTTGATATTTGATTTTTTTTTTAAGATTTAGTTTTAATTTTTAATTTTTTTAATTTTAATTTTTTACTCAGTGTACTACTTTTGTTTTCTCTGCTTTTGTTCTGCTTGCTCCGTTCAACTTAACACAGTCGCAAAATTCGTAAAACTGATTTGAAATGCGTTTGTGTCAGTTTGCACATGTCTGGTTTAAAATCGTTATCTAAAACCAATCTTCGACTAAGCTGATCAACTATCAAAAAAATGCATTTAAATCCGCTGGCATATTCTCATCGGCACATTTCTGCAAACCACAATAACTTTACAATTGCCTCCATTCATCCTCTTAGCTTATGTTTAATTTAATGTACCGTGTAACGAGATTATTATTAAAAGTTATATTGCTCTTAGTTAATAATGTCAGTCCTTACAGAGCTATTACCCAAACTATATATTCCAGTTTATTGTACCAACACTTTGTGTTTTATAATGTAATAGGGCAGACTTATGGAAATGTAACACCTAGTTCTCCATTCATAGAAACCCACAGATACGTTACCACGTCAAATTTTGAAATTACTCTACACGACATACACGGCATAGTCATTGTCCTTGTTATCCTGTTGCTGGTAATACTTATAGTTATACACACAAAGAAAATTTTGTTAAACCATAACGAAATGCGAGGTAAATGAACTTCATTTGGGGAATGCAGCAAAATGTGATTTAAAAAATTTACATTTGTTGAATTGATCCTATAGTTTGTTTTGAAACAAATAACTAGTTTCGATACGGAAACGAAACATTGTTACAGCAAACAATATTTTGTTTTTTTTTTTATTTATTTCTTCTATCTGTAATACGATTAAAAAGTACATATATTTTCCTTAATATTTACAAAATTTGAGAACTAACTAGGATTATTGCAGCCAATAGTACATATTTTTGTTTATTTTTATATACGAATTATTTTTAAGATTTTGATACAATTTAGGGAAAAAAGATGGGATAAAAACCCATTTACATTTTTAAAGAAATTTTGGAATTATGTCTTCTATCATTTTCATCCATGAAGATGTAGAAAAATTAATTATGCAAATTTCGTATTACTACATAGTTTGAAGATCTGATCTGTCTTCGAATCTTTGTGTAAGTTTAAAAATTACTGTGTTGAGCATATCCATTTTGGAGCGACCGTGAAGAAGAGTGGTCGAGAAACGTCTGTTTAGATCGAAAATGATTTTAAGGTTTTTGTTCTATATGATCTACACAAATATGTACGAGAAAGGAACAACGTCTTCAGCACCTGTTCTTTCATTGACTGCAAAATAACGGGGTTTTCAATAAGAGCGCTACAAAAGTTTTTTTAAATAAAACAAAACCGGTTTTAGATACCAATGAAATTCTTTATTCTTGTGAAAGTAAGTTCGATGCCATTATGTATGGAACTCGATTTCTTTTGCATGGCCACCACGGGCACGCTTGCAGAAGTCCAGAGGCTGAACCCAATTTTCGACGGTTTTCAAGCATAAATCGGCCGATACTGCTGCAATTTCACGTTCGATATTCGTACGAAGTTCATCAATCGTCGCTGGCTTGTTGGCATAGACCATAGACTTGACGTAGCCCCAAAGGAAATAATCTAACGGCGTCAAATCGCACGACCGAGGCGGCCAATCGACTGGGCCATTTCGTGAGATAACACGTTCACCAAACTTGGTTTCCAATAAATTGATTGTGGCATTCGCGGTGTGGCTTGTGGCTCCGTCGTGTTGGAACCACATGTCCTCCAAGTCCATATTATCCAATTGGGGCCAAAAATATTCGGTTATCATTGAACGGTAGCGATTCGCATGCACAGCAATGTGCCGGTCTTGATCATCACGGAAGAAGTACGGCCCAATGACGCCGCCGGCCCATAAACCGCACCAAACCGAAATTTTTTCGGGATGCAATAATGACTCATGGATTACGTGTGGATTACTGTCTGACCAATAACGCATATTTTGCTAATTGACGAAGCCATTCAGCCAGAAATGAGCCTCATCGCTGAAGATGATTTTCCGATGAAAATCCGAATCGTAGTGGTAGTAAATTTCGGTAGTACATTTTAATAATTTCGACTCGTTGTTGGCTCGTATTACTTTCCATGATGAAATTGCAAACCTTACTGAAGAGAAATGTCAAAAGAGCGGGAAAAAATATGGCGTCGTTTGCTGTCCCTATCGATTTACTTTTGTAGCGTCTCTGTTGAAAAACCCTTTAGTTGTAGTAACTCCAAGCTACAAAAAACTTTTGCGTGAAACGAAAAATGCTTGTGATTATCTGATTTGTAGTTTAATGCAAACGAGATATGCTTGACTTATTAGAATATAATTTGAACAGAAGTGTATATTAGCATAAGTTATTAATGAAATTTTGAACATAAACTAAGCTTGGTATGCACGTTTTGCCTAGAATGGAGTTCAAGGCTGGCATTATCGCTGCAAGTTCGCATAAATTGCACGAAGGCGAACTAAATCTTAATATTGGGATTTGCTTGTTTGGTTTTGTTGAAAGAATGCAAAAGTAATTCAGGAGACAGGAAAGTGTACATGTGTGTTTGTTTGCACTTGTTTTCACTCCCTGAAAACAAATCCAAACATGGGTGTTCCACGTTTGTTTATATTCCATATGCGTGTGTACACTTTTCGTTCAAATTGATCGGTTAATCTAATGGGTGTCCCAACAAGAACGCAATTTTTAAATCTGGAAACATTCGAAGTGTCATTGTTTGACATTTGAACAATTGTTGTTGTTTGCTAGTAGAAGGTACGAGGTTAGTAAAAATGGAGCGCTACACGACTGAACAACGCATTCTCATTGTGAAATTGTTTTACCAAAATGGTGAAAGTTTACAGTTCGCCACAGTTCGCAAATTGCGATCAATTTGGGGTCACAATAATGCTCCAAAAGAGTCAACTGTAAAGAGATTAATGGATAAATTTGCCGAAACTGGGTCTGTTAGTGATGTAAAGACAACAACGCGCAATCGACCAGGTCGATCTACCGAAAATGTCGCAGCTGTACGTGATGATGTTGCTCAAACTCCATCCACCTCAATTCGACACCGAGCTCAGCAAATTGGTGTCTCCAAATCCACTATGCAGCGAATTTTGACGAAAGATTTGCATCTTCATGCATACAAAGTTCAATTGACTCAGGAACCACATGGCCACAGGCGCCACATGTCACACAGCCAGAGAAACAATTCAATTGCTGCATCAGTCATTTCCCGGTCGTGTTATTTCGCGTTTTGGAGATCAGAATTGGCCGCCTAGATCGTGCGATTTAACACCATTAGATTTGTTTCTTTGGGGTTTTTTGAAGTCGATGGTTTACGCGAATAAGCCGACGACGACTCAAGCCTTAAAAGAGGAAATTGGACGCTGCATTAATAAAATACCGCAGCATTTATGCAAAACGGTCATTGAAAATTTCATTAAAAGATAGCGTGTATGCCAGCAAAGCCGCGGCGGCCATCTGCACGATATATTGTTCCATACATAACCTCATTCTGTCTACTTTACGATATAATAAAGTTTCATGATTTTTTTTTAAATATCTGTGTTTTATTTAAAATTTAAAAATTGCGCTCTTGTTGGGACACCCTTTACATCACAAAAATTTGACTTTCCCGTTGGAAAATTAGTTTTTTGAAAAAGTTATCAACTTTTCGGTCAACCAAGAGACAAGAGTTAGTATTTACTCTCTATGTGTAATCCAGACACATCACCGAGTGGGATGGGTATTGAACGTTTACCCAATATTCACAGGGTATGGGGAATTTAATGGGTAGTTATCCAAGGCAATGGGGAATTACCCATCACGATTAACCATTACACATGGGGAATGGGTAGCAGGCCTTAGCCCATTACCAACGGCAATGGGTAATAGGTTACCCAGGATAACGCATTAGAATTTTTGGTAGAAATTATTAAAAAAAATTAAATAGAATTCCTATATCGTTGAAACGGAGCGTCCAATCGAAAAAATAACTAATATTTAACGTTTTCTAAGGGTTTTTCTTCGGGGTTTTCTATTGGTAAAAAATTACTATAACTCGGAAACAGTGCGTCCAATCCGTGTGAGGTTTTAACCTATGAATGTCTTCAAGACGGTATAACATTTTCTATATCGTGGAAACGGTGTAGCCCATCGAAAAATAACTAATATGTAACGTTTTCTAAAGGTTTTTCATAGGGGGTTTACAATTGGTAGGGAAGAAATTTTTTTTTAAAATAATCAAAATATGGAAATCGCTAACATAAAAAATGGCTATAACTCGGAAACAGTGCTTCCCATTCGTGTGAAGCTTTAGCCAATGACTGTCTTTAATACGACATCACATTTTTTTCAAGAATTGCTAACACATGCGTGCATTTTAACGATTTTTAATTCAAACATTTTAGATTTAGCAATTTTTAAATATTAACCATATAACAATATTAAATTCCTCCTCTGGGGGAAAAAATTCATTATTTTTAATTTTTTTTATTTTCGGAATTTTGTAATTTTTTCGATTTACAACAAAAATTTTTTCATACGAATTTAAGAACTTTGTGAAAAACCTCTAGAAAGCAGCAAAAATTTGTAGTTTTTCAATTGAACGCTGGGTTTGCGAAATAGAGACATGTGGGCGTTTTAGCAAGTTTTTATTCGAACAATTTATGTTTTAGCGATTTAAGAAAAGAAAAAATGATGCCGTATTAAATACGTGCATTGGTTAAAAGTTTATTATTTTTGCAACTGGACGCACCGTTTCCGAGTAACAGCGTTTTTAATTTTTGGAATTTTCTTATTTTGGCTATTTTTTGAAAAAAATAATTTCTTCCAAACGATTTTGTAAAAAAAAGTGATGCCGTATTAAATACATGCACTGGTTAATAATTTATTATTTTTGGAATTGGACCCAACGTTTCCGAGTAATAGCAATTTTTTTATTCTAGCGATTTTTTTAATTTGGCAGTTTTTTGAAAACAAATTTTTTCCATACGAATTTTTTTCTTAGGGTAGTATTCTAAAAGTCCCGAAAGTGAACGTAAACGCAGAAGCCAACTCGAACGCCAAAGTAAAAAAATGGTTTATATATCACTTCGCGCTTGCGTTAGTTTACGAAAGCTGTCACTGACATATGCGGTTTATAGAGTTGCCAAACTAAAATAAACAATTATAGATCAGAAAACAGAAAACAATTATAGATCATTTTCTCTAAATTTGTAATTTCTTCAGCTAACGCGAAGAATTGTGGCGTGTTCAATTTGACAGCTGAAGTGATCAAAAAAGTTGCGCTGCGTTTTACAAACAACCTATTAAATAACGTAACTCAACGTAGGTAGTCACCGAACAGCTGTAACGTTTTATAACCTACCAAAACGACAAAAGTAACGCGAAGTGACTGATTCACGACTTATAGAATACCACCCTTAGTTATTTATTCGATTCGGTTATGTCCGTTTGCAAGATGTATAAAGTTTTTTCAATTTTTTCATATTTTCGATCAAAAATGGGAATGGGTTAACCTAAGTAACCCATTGCCCATCGCCGTGGGTATTGGGTACAATCCGCTTACCGATTCCCCATGTGTAATCAGTAATAGTGATGAGTAATTCCCGATCGTCGTGGGTAACTCCTTTACTCTGTAGCTACCCATTATTTACCTTTTGGGTAATGGGTAAAAGGTTGGTACCAATTCCCCACGCCGATAATAATGTGTTACCCAGGGTAACCAATTACCCACAAAATCCGAATCCTGCAAGAGATTACGTAAATAAATAAATCTTCCCCATTGTATTCCATGTTGGGAAAGGGGAAAGTTAATCACACTCACTGAGGTATTCGCTCCATTACATTCCATGAAGGAACAGGTTAGAGCTTATCACACTTACTGAGCTATTCGCTTTCTAGGTTAACACTCACTGATTGGGCCTAAAGATTTACCCCAGTCCAGGCCGGGACAAAAAAATTATTTTTTCCTTTCTGTGTATCATTTTTTTGCACTGGATGTCTATGACATTATCGTTTGTTATTAATTTTAGAGTTAATTTTAATTTCAGAGACGATTCAAAAGGAGTTTATTTTTAAAATTTAGCGTCACCTGTAGTACTCGTATAGTGTTAACCACTTTTAAACAGACATCGCTGTGGTGGAATATAAAGCAATCATGTGATAAATGAGTGCTGCCAACTTTTGCGACGACTTATTTGAAAATTATTTATTATTTATATTTATTTTGATTTCCGTCTCTGTATTAAGCAAGACAATTGTAGGTATTATTGAATTCAATTGTAATTAATTTAATTCGTGAATATAAAATAACAGTGATGCGTCCTTCTTTCGCCGATTGGGCTCTGGAGCAGTTGGAAACTGACCCGATATTTTATCGCAAAATTGTTTTCAGCGATGAGGCACATTTTCGTCTTAACAGGTTTGTTAAACAAAAAAATTACCCAATTCATAACAGACCCTACAAACTCACTGGTGGCATAGGACCCTATTTCTTCAAAAATGAAGCCGGAGCTCGCGTTGCGGTCAATGGAGATCATGATCATTGATTTTTTGAAAATATGGAATACATTGATCCAGGCGAGATGTGGTTCCAAAAGGATGGTGCTACGCTGCATACGGCGACCGCAACCATCGATTTATTGAAATCAAAACTTGGCGATAAGTTGATTTCGAGAAATATATATGTAAGTTGCCCTCCAAGGTCGTGCAATTTCACACTTCTCGATTATGTCCCGTTGGACTACGTGAAGTCCCTGGTTTATGCTGATAAACCAGCAACAATTGATGCCTTGGAAGTCCCAATTATTCATGTCATTCGAGACATACGGCCAGCAATGCTCGAAAAAGTGACCCAAATATAGACGTCCAAAATATGCTTCGTAATGAACAGCCGCGGTGGCCATATGCTCGAAATCAGTTTCAAGTGTTAATGCCATGTATTTTTGTGTTTCGAGTAAAGTAATTTTTTGATTAAAATGTAATTTTTGCTGTTATTTTTTACAATTTCAATTTTTATCGCACTTAGACAACACCCTTTATTTTTTATCTGGAGTACTAGAATATTAAATTCATAAAGTATATTAAACTAAATCTGAAAATTGATAGTGGGCAGATTGCTAGGCAATATTAAAAATAGAAAAATATCAAATTGCCTCTAAACCAAGAACTAGATTACAGTTTTTTTATAGCACTTTTATAAAGTGCAATCCAACTATATTTATAAAAAATATATAATTAAAAGTATCATGGCTTATATGGTAATGTTATCTGAAGTAATGAACACTTGAAAAAAAATATCTCTCTGGTATTACAATATTTTCAATAAACTGTCATACAAATCTAAGACAGTAAACCTCAAAAACGTATAAACAATTTTTGCCGCAGATTTGTTGCAGTTTTTAATCCCTTTCATATCTATCCCATAAGTAAACAGACACAGTCAGATATAAACGTACTGTATACTTGTGTGTATGTACGAATTTAGACGATAGTGTAAAATATGTATAGGTATCCTCGGGTTCAATGAAAAAATAAGAGAGTGAGAATCTACGGCTTACATTGGTTAAACAATTCAAAATTGTAATAACTTCTTTTAGCAAAGTCTATTATATAGTTTTATATTTGTAAGGCACAGGTATGAAATACCAAACATTTTAATAATTTTTTGCATGTAATAATTTTTCGGAAATAATTATGATTGACATTGCTACCAAATTATCCAAACTTACTTCGTAAATCAGTTATCGATTCGCACAACCTATAGATGACTTCGTGATAGTTAGGGCGCAAATAATTCTCCACCTGAGCCAGTTTCGTCAAACTCTCTCCACATACTCTCAACACGTCGAACGAAGTAGATCTAAATTTATCGATTCGTCGACGGTCGCAGGAATGTGGGCTCTGTTCGTACACTACGTGGACAATTTGGCGCAATAATCTTGACCAACACCCGTATCGAATTCAGCTGGTGCATGAAATTGAAGCCACCAGACCATCATATGCATTCATCTTTCGACGTCTGACCCGATGTTTTATCGTAAAGTTGTGTTGAGCGATGAGGCTTAACAGGTTTGTTAATAAAAAATAATGCCGCATATGGAGTGAGACCAATTCAAAACAAAACCTACAGACTAGTACAGCCAGAAAAATGCTCCGTTTGGTCCGGTTTACACGCTGGTGGCATCATAGGACCTTAATTCTTCAAAAATAAAGCCGGATCTCGTGTTAGGGTCAATGGAGATCGTTACCGCACTATGATAAATGATTTATTTAAAATATGGAAGACGGTGTTCATCAGGAATCAAATCAATAATGGATCCCAAACCAAGATTCCTTAAAACAAATTACAAAAACAGTTTTTGGCCAGACTCTATCCTATCAACATGACACCTATAGATAGGGGTCCAAACTACCAAACCATATCTTAAAGGGTGTCTCAGTAAGATTGAAATTTTTCATTTTTAAATAAAAACACGTATTTTTTTGGGGGGGGTTGTAAAGACTATATTTTCCGATTAAGAATGGAATAATATATCCGTCAATTAGCCCCACCGCCCTGATCACAGGTCATTACTCTTTTCATGAAATTTTCCTTGAGTTTTTCACAGGGATGTGGCTATATCTCACCGATGACGCGTTGGATCTCGGATTTGAGCACACGAATTATTGGTGTACCGTATAATCCTCAAAATTAAAATCCCCAAACACAGAATCCTTAAACACAAAATCCCCAAATTCAAAATACCCTAACACAAAATCCCCTAATCAAAATCCCATTTTCTTTGTGAAATAGCGCAATTGTTAACCTAATTTTAATCCCTGTTTTTAAACAGACACCGCTGAAAAATAATGCCCCAGCAACATGTTGGAGGAACCATGTACATTTTTGCAAGCACCGTTTTCTTGAATTGAAGATCTGCTGTTTTTTAGTGTCTGTCACAGTTTTTGTTTTCAGCCGTTTTCTACAAAATAAAAAGACGTTTGGGTCACAAATACATATATTTTAACCTATTAATCATTGTGTGCCAAACATGTTATATTGAGCATCACACACAATGTGTTTGGGTACAAGTATAATATATTTTGCTACACACAGGTTCTATTTGCACCCGAACAAAATAAAAAACACATTCTTCAGCGTGCATGATTTGCTTTTATTTTGTCAGTTACAAGCCAACACATTAGAGGGTTTTCATCGATAATATTCTTGTTTCAAGCTCGCGTTGTTCTATGTAAACTTCCATCAATTCCCTTGCTGTTTATTAATCATTACTTTTCTAAATTTATACAAACTCAAGAGCATTTTGAATAAATTTAGAAAATTAAAGTTTTAACAACAGACCGACGTAAATCTCCTGCCAGAGAATTGATGATAATTGACGAAGAGCATTGGGCGGGTGAATTTAATTTCTGCGAGTTTCCCTGATTTTAATGAAACAAACTTCTTGTTTTTATGATTTTTAGTCTTAATGCCAATAACAATCGAAGTTGATGTAAATTAAAAAAAAAGGATAAGTTATTAAAAAGTTATTAAGAAAATGTGTGTATTTTCACTGTTGAAAAAGGAAGAAACTTTTAACTAGAGATTTTCAAATAGCGAATTAGGGTGCTTCGGTGGTGCAATGGTTAGTGTGCGCGGCTCTTGTACATGAGATCCTGGGTTCGAACCCTACTCTGACCACCTTCAAAAAAATTTCTTTCGGCGGCGGCCACCTCGCATAGTGACGGCGACACTATCGAGTATATATCTCAAAATACCGTTCGGAATCGGTGTAAAACTTTAGGTCCCAATCAGTGAATGAAAACTGGAAAGCGCACAGCTCAGTGATTGTGAGCAGTTCCCCCGGTCCATTCATGGGATGTAATGGGAAACCATTTATTTATTTATTAGGGATTTGTTTTCGAAAAATTTCAGTAACTTGAATGTAGTCTGCGAAGTTTGGAATACCCGTACACAAAATTTCATGTTAAATGCGGAAAAAGTGTCGAATTTTTGATGTTGTCCCTTTATAAATGTAGGTCTTAGTTGGGAACTCAACCGAATATTTCCAGAATTTTTACTGAGGTAGACTACAAACTGTTACGGAGTGAAGAGTTTTGATGTGTTTTCGAATTTAATGGTGGAGATTTTCTGATCGTCGACATACACGATTTACTATAAAAAAGTTAATCATTGCGATTTTCTAACTAGTGAATGTTTTACTACGGATCCATAACTATATATTATTACAATATCACAAATAGATAGCAAACAAACTATGAAGTCGTCTCGGTGGGAAATTCATCTGACACACTTCAAGTTAAAAGAAGACTATGCGACAAATCGAAAACACCTAATACGCTACCACACCACTGTGCAAAAGAGCTGGACATCTAAAAGTTATGAGTGACTAATACTTCAATAGTCTCATTCTGTCCCCAAAATACACTCATTTATCTTTTCAGCTTTTCGGATCTTATTAAAGTCACTAAGAGGAGATGTTGCTGCCACTGTTGCCGTGTCGTGTAATTGCATGTTGGAGGCTATCACAGTATCCCATTCGGGCGAGAGCTGGAAGAGAATGAGAGGGAAATTGAGTTCCTCTCGACGATGGGTAAGCTGCTCTGGTGTTGTCGTTACCATTGCTTGTGTTGTGTAGTCCATGGCTTTGAATCAGTAAATAATAAGAAGTGCTATGATAATAGCTAACCAACGAAATATGACTGTATGTCCGTATGCATAGACAGATTGTAGATGATTCTGGAACAGGATGAATAGCAAACACATTCATTGTTAGTTTCCAACGAAGCAGAAAACAATTATTCCTTTCTTGTTGAGGGCTGCTCACAACATGCCCTTGGCAAAATGACACTTTCGTCTGCTCGCGCGTGCAGCAATAAAGGAAAATCATCAGAGATGTGACGAGAAATAGACCACTGAAGTAAAATATAAAAATCTATACATATTATTAACAAATAAAAAAGTTTAAGTTTAAATAAGCAAAGATAATTTGAAAAGGAAATAGCTCTGTTAGGGATTTGAATAGATAATAGGAAAAGCATAAATACGAAACGCTATCAACTATTGTCATCAGCAATTCAGCCATCTCTTATATGAAGTGTGATTTGGTAAGGATATAAGAGCAATTTTATGGCGAAAAGTCTGTGTTGTACAGCTTCTTCGGTTATAGTGGACGCAGAATTTATTCATGTTTTTAATTTACCATCCAGCTGAAAACATTGTGGTTAAAATACAGCTAAAGGTCATCACAAAAAATGTATGTGCACGACGAAGATGTACATAAAAACGTGAAAATATACACCGATTGTAAAGCGCTAATCAATCAAATATCGCCACTATGTCTTAGATCGCTTGCGGTAGTAGAGGGCAATGAAGAAATAAACATATTCTCCCACACCAACTGCCTCAGAATTATTAAAAATTCCCGAGTACCGTCGCGTCTTGGACAGACTTCAACCAATGGCCAGTAAATGCCCAGCAAAAAATTGTGCTAGCCAAAAAGCAGTAATGGAAGCAGAAATATCTTCGGAAGCATTTGCCACTGCAAAGCATTTGCCACTGCAAAGCATTTGCCACTGCAAAATAGAAGAAGTTATTTATAGCTTGCAGAATAAATGATCCTCAATCAGGTGCTTTTTTACGGCTCATAAATGACACCAGAAAAGGGGAACAATTTTTAATTTCGTTCACTGTCTTGATATTAACGGAATTCTATCTCTACATCAGCGTCATCGTGTTTCATATTTGCTTCGTTTGAACTACCTTGGAACAGTTTTAGTTATATTGTGTATACTTTCTTCCTAATTCTCAGAAGTACTTCGGAGCTCCATTCTTATTATAAATATATATATACATATATATATATAACATAATCACAGCATATGTCGATTAATGCATCGAGAGCAATTTCTTTTTCGACGAAGAATGCATTCAATGTCATCAATTTGTGTTCAGCATCTTCATTTTCGACTTTTGTGTAGCCTATCAATTGAGAATTTGGTTCCTTCAAAACAACTAGATGTGGTTCTTTCAACATCCTTGTCTCACCGATTTTATCCATTGATAAAGCATCATTTTGTCGGCCGTCGAATGAAAATGCTATCAAATTAGATGCATCATACTGCTTACGAAGCAATTCTTCTCTGCATTTGGCTTTTTCTCGACGCACTTTAATGTTATCCATGATGATAGGATTGCCATGTGCATCTTTTACGTCAATGTCTTGCATAAGAGCTGTTGCGAGTGCTGCTGCTATTCTATCAGACACACCAAATCGATCACACATCGCAGCGAAGTTCGAAGCATCGTATCTGTGAGTATACGGTCCTCGTATCATTGGCGGAACATCTTGTGGATTTGAACTTGGCTCATCTGTATCAGTACTTGGTTCATATGCTAAATGCGTCTCTTCAACGCTTGTTGGTGTTATTGTTGACGTTGATGCTGGCTCTTCAACTTCTGGCTCGAATTCCGGTATCGTCAATCTTCTGACATTATTTTGATCTCGCATAAACTCTTTCAAATGATCTGGAATCAATCTACATGAGCATAATGCTGCCTTCAAGTCACATTGACATTTGCCGATGTAAAATAATTCTTTTGTAGAACGTTCTGAATGAGGCGATTTTAGGATGTTTAGGTCCGATTTGATACTTGTCAATCAATGCACCCAATTTTCTAACAACACTTTTTTTTGTTAGAATTTCAACATTAAGTTGACTCCAAATTTGAATCAATTTGTCTGTTACATGCGGTACGAATGTTTTATACGAAAACATTTTGTTTTGGAGTTTAGCACGTTCGCCCAAGAAAAAAAAAAACATCTTAAAATATCCTGTTTCGTTGGCAGATTGAGTCCACTCAAATCCCAAGATGCACCAAACACAGCAACATCGTGCGAAGGCAAATGCTTCAAATGATTTTCGGTACTCGTTGATGTTGTTGCGATTTTCGATATAGACGGCAATGTATTTGGATCCATTGTATACTTTTACTAAAAAATTAAAAAATAACTGAAATTAGTATATTTTAAAACATTTGGTTCGAATATATTTTTTCCACCTACAAATTGGTAAATACACAGTGGTAAAAATGTGAGAATTTTATTTACATTCAAATATCAAATTTTGATTTGAAACGAAAAACGAAAAAAAACTGTCTTTAATTGACTTACTTAAAATAAACAACAATAAACGTCAGAGATAAAAAGTCCGCAAAGCAGCAGAAACAATTTTGGTTGAAATTAAAATATGCATGAAACGCCCTCTGGCGGTGGTCATAGGTAAAAATACAGATCAGAAATGAATTTCTCGACCCCAAAAACCCCCCATATACACATAAAAAAGATAATATAACAATGAATAAAAAATCGAATTTTGAATCAAAATGATGTTATAGGGAAAAAATCATTTTTTGAAAAGTGGGAGACTCGAAAATCGAGATTGACCTATGGTTCCTTCACCAAAGTTGCTTATAATTGTCCATAGAATCATCCTAGAGGGCGGCTCTAATCGAATTTTTCGGCTCCATGCCAATTGGCCCGCCCTATATATATTCTGACTTACTTTATTGCAAATAAGAAGAAGGAAGCAGCTTCTAAAAACTTCAACTGCTTTCAAATAACCAATATTTTTTGCTGGGTGGACTTCAAGCAATGGACACTAAATGTCACCCTTCAACCATGGAGAAACTATGGCATGTATCAGACAGCAAACGAGTGCCGAAGATCCCGCGAGGCGACCCGGATATGATTAAAACCAGAGGCCTGGCGAATCGGAACAACTAACTTGAACAGAGCATATTCATGGGTGTTCGGACTCGACGCTTCGTGCTGCAAGAATATCTAAATGAAACTGAGCGACATGACGCAAATGAATGCGGGTCATGCGAGGAGAACATCGAAACTATGAAACACTATCTCTAAACCAGTGACGGCCAACAAGAGAAATGAGAATGTTTAGTTGTGTTTAACAAAAGTGAGAGTGTATTGGTAAATATACACATGGAGAAATGCATTTGTTTTCTTTTGTTTGCGTTGTTGGATTGTTTTACTATTTTTGCTTATATATGTTAAATGTTAACTTATTATGTTTAAATATTAAGTTTGTTTAAATATTTGTGGGTTTGTGTGTTAAAATTATGTAATGAATGATTTAATAAAAAAATTAAATATATGAATTCAATTGTTTGCAATTAATAAATATTTTTTTTTTCTTTAAGAAAACAGGTACGTAAGTTCTTTTCACATAGTATGTTATCTTAAAAATAAGTTTAAAAATATTATAATTAATTGGTTTTCAGAGGTTATGTGTGTTAAAATTAAGTAATGAAAGATTTAATTAAAATAATACATATACGTAAATTCAATTCAAATCGTATTTAATGATGATTTAATTTAAAAATTTATGATTTAATAAAAAATAAATATATATAAACGTAAATTTAATTCAAATCGTGTTTAAGTGTTTAAATTATGAAAAATAAGTTTAAAAATATTATATAAGTCATTGATTTTCTGAGGTTTTGTATGTTAAAATTTAGTATTGAATGATTTAATAAAAAATGAATGATTTAATAAAAAAAATATATAAATTCAATTATTTGCAATTAATAAATAAAATAATAATTTTCTTCAAGAAAACAGGTACGTGAGTTCTTCTCACATAGTGTGTTGTCTTAAAAATAAGTTTAAAAATATTATAATTCATTGGTTTTCAGAGGTTTTTTGTTTTAAAATTAAGTAATGAATGATTAAAAAATTAATATTTATGAACGTAAATTTAATTCAAATGGTTTTTAAGTGTTTAAATTATGAAACTCAATTAATTTATCTATGTCAATTTCTTTGTTGTAACATTTAATTTTGAGCAAAGTTTCTACATGGTTGTCAGACAATTTATTTCGATATTTGCTTTTAATTTGAGACAACGACGAAAATGTTGCCTCGCATGTATATGTTGTCGAAAACATTGAAATAAGATTCAATATAAGATCCCTACTGGCACCATATTGTTTGGGACAAATATTTTTCCCAAATGGAATACCAGTTTCCAATGGTAACGATAAATCGTTTCTCATATTGACCAGTTCTTGTTGAATATTTAATGGTACATTTTCCATTGAACATGTCAGTGGGTTGTTATAAATATTAGCAACCCATTGCATGCCAAAAATATCTTTAAATCTTAGTTTAAAAGTTTCTATAAGTTTTTTAAGTTCTTCTGAAAAGAGTTTTAATTTATTAAAATTTGGAAATTTGGAATGTATTACCGAAACTTTTTCAAAATTTAACAAATTTTGGGAAGCCATTTGATTTTGCAAAATCACTAATTTTCTGCTAAATTCAGTGATTGCATATAATGTTTCGCAAATGGTTTTATCTTTTCCCTGTAAAACTAAATTTAAATTATTAATGTGCCGGGTTATGTCAGTAAGGAATGCTAATTCTAATAAGAAGTCGGGACATTTAATGGCTGTAAGCAAGTCTGTGTGCTTTGGGGAGGCCTCAGATTGCAAGAAAGCATCAATTCCCACTCTTAGGCTAAAGAGTCGCTCTAAGCTTTTCCCTCGACTTAGCCATCTCACTTCCGTGAACAAAAGGACGTCTGCATACTCCGCATTTACTTCCTCCAAAAATGCCACCAACTTCCTATGCATAAGAGCATTATGACCACCTCTTAAACGATTTATTATTTTAATGGCTGTTTTCATTGTATCAGCAAAGCCAAGAGATTTAGCGAATAGGGCTTGTTGATGTATGATGCAGTGAAATGTTGGAATATTTATTCCTGCTTTTAATAAGCGCCCTACAAAGCCCTGCTTTCGCCCAACTAAAACGGCTGCACCGTCCGTACAGACAGCAGACAACTTATTTTTGTTTATTAAGGACAAAACATTCCGCTCAAAAGATGAATAAATCGTGTCACCATTAACGTTTCCATAGAAGGATTCAAGTTTTAATATTTCTTCAAAAGAATTAAAATTATCGTCTATTGTGCGAATACAAATGATCATTTGGCTGGTGTCATTATTGTCAAGACTTTCGTCGAAACTACCCGAAACGAATTTAGCATTTGTAATCCGCTCATTTGTTTCGGATTGTATAAATAACCCAATTTTTTCTGTTCGACGCATAATAGTGTTGCGGGACAAAGCCATTTCATTCCCAATATTTTCCATTTTTTTCCCAACATTCCCAAAAAATGGAAAAACTGAAATACAAATTTCTTTCCATAATTCCCCATCCTCCAAAGGTCGACCTTTTTTAGCTAAGGCTAAGGAAATTGTATAGGTCGCCTTGAGTTGACCACTTGGTGAGGAAATGATTTGGTCATGATTGGTATTCATGAACTGATTATATTTAATTCTTAAATCTTCTTTTAACTTGATAATTAAATTAAACCTAGCAATTCCAGTAAGAGAATGCATATCTGAGTGGCGGTTATAGTGCCGCTTTAAATTGCATGCAAATTTCTCTTTAATTTTTTGGTTGCAAACAAGGCATTCTGCTTCATTAAAAATATTTAATGAAAATAAAAATGAATTTTCCCAACCAATATCCCACATACTGAATGAAAATCAAAAAATGTATTTATTAAAAATCAAAAATTTAATATATTAAATTTATATAATTTTTGAAAAATTTTATTTAATTATAAATTTTAAATTAATAAAATAAATATTATTAAATAAAATCTATTTAATTTTAAATCAATTATTTAAAATAGAAATATAATATATATAAGTTGTATTTTAATGTGCTGTTTGAATATTTTACCAGTGTTCCTATTTCATAAAATTTAATCATAATTTATCAAACAAAGCGACGACAACCTGCCTTTGTTGATGCTGGTATGCAACTGAGTGAATTTTTTTGTTTTTTCCTCTATTTTTTTTTGTTTCGTAAACGTTCGTGCTGTGTGTGTGTGAAACCCGACCAAACTTCGTCGTTTCAACAAGAGTTGGCCGTCACTGCTCTAAACCCTTTCTCAGATTCAAGACAACACCACCTCTCTGATAGCACTATACCCCGTTTGGAGCACTTCAGAGAAACGGATTGAACAATTCTGAGGAAACTTTTTTCGCATCACGAACGTCCTCTAGATATTTGTGAAGTTCACTTCGACGACCAAGATCGCATAGCTGACATATTTCAGGTTTATGTGCACACCCAGCAATTGGTCAGTAGGCGAAGCAATAATGCTTCGTTTCCTCATTCTCAACTTAATCTAAGGCAAAAAAATTAGTTAGGGGGAGACAGTGAGATGTTATTTTATATTTTCTCTGGTGCCGCCAAACTTTTACATGGCAACTACAAAATTAGGCAACATATTAGTCAATAGCAGTATCGTGTCGACAGCCAGCCAACCAGAAAAAGGGGTTCAACATAGTTAAATTGTCCTAGGGCATTCTAAGAAGTACTTCTGTGTTTTCCTTTTCCCCTCGAATAAAGTATACGTATCCTCATATCGGAGATGGTTAGAATGAAAATAACTTTTAACTTCTGGCCAACAACAATTTTCATGAATGATATTACTCCCCTTGGTATACGGTTGCAACTCTTACAATTCTCTTTACAGTATTTTATTAAATAGAAAAGAATTCTGGTTTGTGTTTTGTTTTGTTGGCTTTGTTTTGTGAGGTAATGTTTTGTGCAGTATTAAGATATAAGAGAATGCAAGTAACTGTAATGATTTCAAGCTTAAGGTATTCAACCCCTCCATTTATCTGTACTTATTTACATAGCAAAACTTGTGCAGACAAAATGAGCCTCCGGGCATAATAGCTAATGGACATTCTGGTAGCAACAACAAATATAGTTATACTAATAACACAAGAATTGCATTAGATCTGCATTAGGAACTAAATAAACCAATGCAGCAAGAACCGGGTTCGAAGACAGTTATTGTAATTATTCCTTAGGACCTGTTTCTGAACACAACTTGTGTTATTAACTATTCTGTTCCGTTATTTATGGTTAGTATACCGAGTCACAAAAAAAATTCATTTTGTCTATTCCTCAAAATTTACCTTGGTTTATTTTATGATGATGCACAAAATATTTCGAGTCTAACATTCAGATCCCGTGAACTGGAACATTATTGAAAAACTTTTTTTGGAACGAAGGACCTTGTCGCACGATGCTGGATGGGGGCTAAATGAAAAAATTTTAAACAACTTTTTTTTAACTACTTTATTACAACCCATTATTATCAACTATATTGGATACTTTTGGTTTGGTTGGGTTTAAAGGGAAGTTTTCTAGGTGGAGCCTCTTTATTACATATTGTAGTTTTGAAGCCAATAAAAAGTAAATTTAGAAAAGCCAAAGTACAAGACTGGCAAATCTGTGAAGTATAACCCTGAGCATGGAATTACATTTGGCATCACTTTTACTCTTACACTCGTACTTTTGGCTTGGTTTGTGTCTAGACTAACATATAACATATGGGCAGATATTTCTTGTTTCATGGGAAGTTTTCTAGGTGGAACCTGTTTATTACATATTGTAGTTTGAACCGAATAAAAAGTAAATTTAGAAAAGCTAAAGTGAAAGAAGTTTAAAAATTTCAATTTTCTTAAATAAGTGCGTTTTCTTAAAAAAAGTTAATTTTCTCAAAAAAATACCTATTCATATTCTTAAACAGAGTACCTTTACTTAACAAAATACCTTATCTTAAAGAAGTACCTTTGCTTAAAAAATTATTTTTCTTACACAAAGTATCTTTTCTTAAAAAAATTAATTTTTTAAATAAGTACCTTTTCTTAAAGAACTACATTATCTTACAACAAATTGCCTTTTCTTAAAAAACTAGCTTTTCTTTAAAGAGTACCTTTTTTGTAAAACAAAATAACTTTTCTTGAGATAAGTACCTACTCTTAAAATATTGCCTGTTCTTTCGTTTCTTCAAAAAAAAATACCTTCTCTTACAAAAAATACCTTTTCTTACAAATATTTCTTTTCCTAAAAGTACCCTTTCTTAAAAATAAAATAATACCTTTTCTTTTCTTGGGATGAGTAGCCTTCCTGAAAATAAGTAAATTTTCTTAAAAAAATAACCTTATCCTAAAAAGAGTACCACTTTTTTAAAAAGTACATGTTCTTATAAAAAGTATTTATTTGTAAAAAATTCGTACTCTTAGACTTTTTCGTACATAAAAACATTAGCTTTTAATAAAAGAAGTACCTCTCATCAAAGAAAGGACCTTATCGGGAAAATATGATACATATTCTTACAAAAGGGACCTAAAGATATACTTGTTTTTTAAATACATTCAATAAAGAAAAAATTTATCATTTTACAAAAAGTATCATTTCTTAAAGATCCATTTAAATTACAGTATTTTTCAACAGGCGACTTAGGCGTGTTGGAACTAAGTAGTACATAATATATAGCGAAAGGAACTTCGTTCCAACCGGGTTTCCCCTGACACCTCATGTAATTTTTTAATTTTTCAACGAATTTTGTACTTTAATTGAAGGCAAATACGCTAATTTAAATGGATCTTTAAGAAAAGTTCCTTTTTGTAGAATGATGAACGTTTTTAAGAAAAAATTGTTTTGTTAAGAATGTATTTTTTTTTAAAGTATACATATGTTTAGGTCCTTTTTGTAAGAATATGTATTATATTTTGCCGAAAAGTTCTGGTTTAAAGAGAGGTGCTTCTGTTATTAAATTCCAATTTTTTTTTTTAAGAAAAGGTACTACTTTTAACAAAAAAAGAAAACGTTAGGAAAAGGTTATTTTTTAAGAAAATGTACTTATTTGCAGTAAGGCTAATTATTTCGAGAAAAGAAAAGAAAATGTATTATCTTATTTTTAAGAAAAGGAATTTTTGTAAGAAATGTATTTTTTTAAGAGAAGGTATTTTTTTGAAAAAATTTATTTATTTTTTAAATGGGAATTTTTTCTAGAATTGGTCCTTTTTTCAAGAATAGGTAAATATTTTAGAGTAGGTACTTATCTCAAGAAAAGTTTTTTTGTTTCACAAAAAGGTACACTTTAAAGAAAAGGTAGTGTTTTAAGAAAGGGCAAATTGTTGGAAGAAAATGTACCTTGTTTAGAAAAGGTACTTAGTTTAAAAAAATGCTTGTTTTAAGAACAGGTACTTTTTGTAAGAAAATTTACTTTTTTTTAAGCAAAACAAAGGTACTTCTTTAGGATAAGGTAATTTTTTTTAAAGAAAAGGTACTTTGTCTAAGAATATGAATAGGTATTTTTTTTGCAAATATGTAGTTTTTTATAAGAAAAGGCACATATTTAAGAAAATTTCATTTTTTTAACTTCTTTCAGTTTGGCTTTTCTAAATTTAATTTTTATTGGGTTCAAAACTACAATATACAGGGTGGTTCAGTCACGACTGGACAAATTTCACCAGCGTATTCCTTGGCTCATTTCATGAAAATATGTCCATCTATGACCATCCCCGAAAATGAAAGAGGGGCTGGTTATAGGCTCCACCTAGAAAACTTCTCATTAAACCAGAAATTTCCCAAAATATGTTAGTCTAGACACAAACCAAAACAAAAGTACCCAATATAGTTGATAGCATAATAGTGTTAAAAAAGAGATGTTTAATTTTTTTCAGTTAGCCCCAATCCTCCAACGTGCGATACGGAACGTGGTCCAAAAAATATTTTTACGTTTTTAGTAAGGCGATTTTTCTTATTTAATTGTCAGTCGGACGTATTTTAATCTTTAGTCGATTTAAGTAAATTCGTGTTTCAGGTTTATCTGAAATTCTAGTTCTCGTTTTACCAAAAATGAAATAAGATGCGAACATTACGTTCGAAACAGGGCAAAATGGATATCAAATATGTCCTTTTGACAAGGAGATAGATCACTGTTGTATACCTACAGGTATACTTTTTTCTGTTTTTTAATACATTTTCCGAAGTGATTTAGACCAAATTTTGAATATTGAGAATTACTTCAATCTGACATTTAAACCAAAAACTCTCCGTACTAAAATCTTAAAAATTTGTTTATTTGCAGAGTACTTTCTTTGCAGAGTACTTTCTTCCCCACCATACAACGTGAGTCTGTCGGATGGTTAGGCATCCATTATAGGTCATCTTCGCGGTAGCCTACTTGGCTCAAGCATCTAACCATGTAATAGTTGAGATTGTGTAGCGAGTTATGCCGTATTGGAAGCGCGTACGGAGATTTTGAATAGGCAAGATGACTATTTGTAAAAAATATTTGACATTATATTTACCCAAATTTGGTAAGGTTTTCAACTCCGTAGTTAGAACCACGTAGAGTTGTTGGATTCTTCTCAGACTTTTAAAAATTCTTAGGGATATCAAACTAAACGTATTTTAAAAATTGTTTCCCTCTTTTTTTCGTCCTTATTTACAATTGGTTAAATATTTACATATTTACAAAGTATTTATGGGATATTATCTAAAAAGATATTTCCAAATCCACCGTAAAATGAGGGTCTTCTTGTGTAAACAATAATACCTAAAAGTCTCATAATATTCCGGCAGGAATGTTTTAGAGGAACAGAAAGTCTTTTCCTTTAACTCCGTAAATGGAATTAGCTAGAGGATAAACATACCAAGAATGAGAGAGAAACAAGGGGTACTGTTATGACCCCTAGTAGGGAACACAACTGATCTTCAGAAATACCATTTCAAATCGAATCACATCAACAATTTGTATAAATTTTGATAAATGTTAATTAATATTAGATATCTTTTTATATATGCAAAATATTTGTGTATGTGTCTAATAAAGTTATTACCTTGGGAACCATGGACAAGTCAGAAGTGTTTCGTATTTCGCATAAACCCACAGGAAAAGTGGACGAATAAGCCGTGACCGAATTAAAGGTGGTCACAACCACATTAGATATCATCACATCCGCATTAGAGGTTTCCACAACAGAATTAGAGGTTGTCACAATCGCAATAGGGGTTGCTTCAACTGCAACGAAGAGGTGGACAATTCTTCATCGAAATTGAGGGGTGAGGTTCATTTCCATCTAAGCTGCTACGTGAATAAGCAAAATAATCGTTTCTGGGTCACCGAAAATCCGTGTACCCGCTCAAAGTTACTGCGTGGTGTGCTGTTTACGCTGGGGGAGTCATCGAGCCATTTTTTTTGAGAACGCCGCGGGCCAAACGACGACTGCGGATGGCGCGCCCTCAAGAGCCATGATTACCGAATGTTTTGTTCCCCAGTTGGATGAATTGGGATTGGAGAACATGTGGTTCCAATAGTACGCACACCAGTCGCGCCACAGCCGATATTAGGAAGGAAGCATTTCGGGTCGCTTAATCTCTCGTTTTGTTGATTTGCACTGGTCTGTCAGATCATCCGATTTAACCGTTCCAGACATATTTCTATGGGGTTTTTTGAAGTTGCAGGTTTAGATCAACAAGCCTCAGACTCTTGAAGCCCATAAGGAGAATATTCACCAAGAATGCGAGAATCTATCGCCACGAAGTTCTGGCAAGCGAGATGGAAACTGCCATAAAACGAGCCCGTAAGGGGCCCGGCCACTTGGCAGCTATCATTTTCTCAATTTGATGGGATAAAATCTAATGTATTAAATAAACAAATATCAGAAGCAGAGCCCAATTTTTGTTTAAAAAAAAATTACAGCAAAAAAAAAAACAACACTGGGTGCTTACTTTTGCCCCACCTTGTAATAACAATAGCTTCATCTAACTTCCAACAGCATTAAGTAAAGCGCGGGCGAGTTCAGTACACTGCTGTAACTTTACAAATGAAAACAATATCAAAAAATAAAAGAGAAAATAAGTAACACTAGGTTTTCAGAGTTAGATTAAATACCTCAATTGGGATACCGCATATTAACTTGAATTATAAGCAAACTTATTATTGTTAATTATTATTTTTCGAAGTTCTTATTCAAGTCTCTTCACAACTCTTGTTTGCAACGGGTCCGCCATCTAAGGTTTTTTTTCAACTAGTGCTTATTTCATTGAATGGTAACACTTAGCTCATGTCTGATTTGACAGATAATTAGTTTTATCCTTCCGCTGAACGAATGTGGTTG
Organism: Phaonia tiefii; assembly: GCA_963931995.1. Taxonomy (NCBI): domain Eukaryota; kingdom Metazoa; phylum Arthropoda; class Insecta; order Diptera; family Muscidae; genus Phaonia; species Phaonia tiefii. Next base: position 101,485,710 of record OZ008367.1, on the reverse strand, counting down.
TGTATACGCTTGAACAACGCTGGGAAATAAGGGAAAAATGGGCCTGCCATCGACTTACAGAAGATGCCGATTTTGCCAAAAAAAATCATCTTATCAGATGAAGGTCATTCTGATCTTGGCGGGTATGTAAACAAGCAAAATTGTCGCATTTGGGGCACAGAAAACCCGCACGCATACGAGTCACTGTTTGGTGCGGATTTTGGTCCAGAGGCATAATTGGGCCATTTTTCTTCGAAAATGAGCAAGGAGTGGCCGTTACAGTCAATGGCGATCATTATCGGGCCATGTTGAACGAATTTTTGTTCACAAAAATTTAAGAGGAGAATATTGGCAACATTTGGTTTCAACAGGACGGCGCTACTTGCCACACAGCCGAAGCTACACTCGATGTTTTGCGCCCTGTTTTTGAAGATCGCATTATCAGCCACAGAGCTGATGTCGTTTGGCCACCTCGGAGCTGCGATTTGACACCGTTGGACTATTATTTGTGGGATGCCCTCAAAGATAAGTGTTACGCCGACAAGCCAGAGACAATTGACGCTTCAAAGGACAATATTCGTGAAGCCATTGGTGAAATACAGCTGCAAACAATCGATAATGTGTTTTAAAATTGGACCGATCGTGTAGGCTACTGCATGGCCAGCCGAGGCAGCCATTTGAATGAAATTATTTTCCATTATTAACCGGAAGGATTGTACTTTCAAATAAAAAAAGAAATTTGAGAAAATATTCAGTAGTTTTTTTTTTATAGCATTTAAAAAAAAAAAGAGTTATTTGGCGGACCCTTTACTATTTCAATTCTCTCTTACTTCATACTTGGGCGATGAATTAATATTCCAACACCATATTTTGTATGTAATTTATTAATTATGTGAGCCGAAGTTCATGAAATTCTGGTAATGGCAGTAGTGAACAATTTTCAGTTCAGAAAATTGTAGTTGAGGCAAATTGCCATTTCTAACATTAATTTCCATACAACATTTTCTATGCCTATATTTAAATGGGGCATATGTTGACAAATTTGTATACGATTATGTCCTTAAATAAAGTACAAATAACATCTTTACGAACCTTGTTTACGTAGTTCTGCTATAAACATAAATTCAATTAACAAATGTTATCCATCGCTCATAATGCGGCCTTATACATACATATATTCAAATATTTATTATAAATTTCATCGCAATATTGCCTGGTACTAAATTTGTTGTGGTCTTACGCAGGAATTTTTCTCACTGAAAACAACAGCAGAAGCCACGACAACAACAGTGACGCCAAATAATGTGGCAGTGCAAGTATGCAAAGTACATTTTTATGAAGGCCATAAACTTATGAAAATCTACTCATACCTACTCATATACACATCCTGCTACGATTACACTCCATAAGCTTATGTATGCAGGGATATGATGTTATGGACGTATTTAGTCCGTTCTGGAAACATATTTAAGTACCACCAGCACCACTAGCGCCGCCATCATCACCAGTAAGTAAACCAACAATGGTAACAACATTAAAGTATCCATATGGACAGGCAGGCAGGCATTTACCGTGGTGAGAAGCGGAAGCCCAAAAGCCAATTGGTACTTAAGTTGTAAGATAACGTTTAAAATATATTGTCTAAAATATAAATTATGATCACAAATGCGTAATAAACATTCATGGAGACATTGTGTATAGATGTATGCCAATAGAGTGGCTCGACAATGATGATTTTATGTACTGCGAAATTTATATCAGACTCTTCACACAACTCCAAACACAAAAAATAATTGACCAAGAAATGAAATATTATTGCGACAAACTGCTTTTTCGTTTAAGCTAGTTCTGTTTTCTGATTTTCAAGATCCCCTATAATGTGGTAAAAATTCGATTACCTGGACCCAAAAGTTTTGCACCACAAAAGCACTATTGAGCTCTTGAGAAGAATACCTATCATTTGAGTGCCCACTAAAGTGTTCAAAACGGAAACCGAAAAACCGGAGAAACCGGTTATCGTGCAGTTAACAGTGTGCCGGTTTTTTAAAAACATAATTTTCGAATAAACCGAAAGCCGGTTATTAGATGTCGTTTAATCGGTTTATACTCAATTTGTGTTAAAAGTATTTACAAACTTTTAATAACACTATGTAGTAGTAGTAGTAGTAGTAGTAGTAGTTCTTTATTTATTTCATTACAAAAAATGTTTACAATGTGTGTATAATAATAATTTGGTTATTATGACAAATAAATAAGGTTGTTTGTAGTTTATACATAATGACTATGACATATTGTCGTCAGTCAGACTACTAAACTAGTATACAATCGTTTATACTGAATAACAAAATTTCCTTTTTGTTCTTAATAATTATATTCATTAATTAATTGATTTCTGTATTCCATACAATATTTTATATACTTTGCTAGTAATTTCCATCCTATAATTTTACCTTCAAGCAAATTTATAACATTATCTACATCTAGTACAATTTCTTTGAATAATAACTTTCGCAACTCTTTAAAAACTGGGCAACGGCCTAGAAAATGAACAATGTTTTCGACTTCTCTCATATTGCATAGCTAACATAATCTGGATGTATTGACACCGAATCTGCTATTGTTTAAGATTGTTGTCTCACTTCTCATCTTCATGATCCAACTTATTTCTTCGGCTGTGATCCCTTCTGCCATATAACTTTCACCTGCCATAGGATTCAGATATTTATAAATACGACTAGCATTTTGTTTTTGAATTTGGTATTCTCCGTAGTTCTTTGCTCGTAATGCTTTCAGTAAGTTATGTCTATTTGCGTTCCACTGATAATGGCTGATGTTACTTGATGTCCATTCGATTTGATATTCGCTACCTATTGTGTTTAGGTATCTAACCCCGAAGATTTGGTTATTTATTAGCATCTTAGTAAAACCATGTGGTAGTCTTTCATTAGAGTATTCAAATAATGTTTTGTTTATATCTCTTAAATGAAGATCAAGAGAAAATAACTGACCGTTTTCTATTTCTGTATCCATCATTATCGCGTACGTCGGTGTACAAGTTGGAAGTCGAAGTATTATTTCAATGAAGTAAATATGTAGTTTATCCACTTGACTAAAATATTTGTGTCCCCATACATATGCTTGGATGGATCTACATACCGCTAAGAAGAGTTCCGACTTAGACTTCAGTCAGATGTTTGGTCTTGTAACGTGACGTCATGATCCGTCCGTACATAATACCAAACACTCACCGCCATTCCCACCCGCATACATCCCTGGTCTACCCATCACCTAAGCATACACAACATCCATCAGTCGCATCAACCACCGCGAACAATCACACTCACTGAAACACACAAGCTCAGTCGACGTTGTGTACAGGGTAGCTGGGAATTAGTTTTAATGACCGCACAAGAATGAGTGCTTGAATACAATTCTCATTTGCGTCATTACAACGAGGGTACTTAGTTTTAAGGTAAACTAGACTCGGGGTCGCCTCCGAGCGAACAACCAGACAAGATTATAGCATTTTGCCTGGGGCTCTAGTTCTGCAAAGGACAGGAGCACATTTTGGGATTCGTTCTTTAGTAAAGACGGTGAAAATACATTTGCTACACAGGAGTTTCGGCTCACTGTTCCTACACAGGAGTTTCGGCTCACTGTTCCTACACAGGAGTTTCGACTCATTGTTCCTACACAGGGGCTTCGGCTCACTGTTCCTACACAGGGGCTTCGGCTCACTGTTCCTACACAGGGGCTTCGGCTCACTGTTCCTACACAGGAGCTTCGGCTCACTGTTCCTACACAGGAGCTTCGGCTCACTGTTCCTACACAGGGGCTTCGGCTCACTGTTCCTACACAGGAGTTTCGGCTCACTGTTCCTACACAGGGGCTTCGGCTCACTGTTCCTACACAGGAGTTTCGGCTCACTGTTCCTACACAGGAGTTTCGGCTCACTGTTCCTACACAGGAGTTTCGGCTCACTGTTCCTACACAGGAGCTTCGGCTCACTGTTCCTACACAGGGGTTTCGGCTCACTGTTCCTACACAGGGGCTTCGGCTCACTGTTCCTACACAGGAGTTTCGGCTCACTGTTCCTACACAGGGGCTTCGGCTCACTGTTCCTACACAGGGGCTTCGGCTCACTGTTCCTATGTAACTCACCCAACGATGACCGATACCGAACCGTTTCCACCGGACATTCGAAGCACATACCGAGCCAGCATCCCGCATATCCGATACCGAGCTACGCACCGAATCAACCAGCCTGTCCCAGAAGAGTGCTAAGCCAAGATAAGCGCCCCCAGAAGAGTGTTAAGCCAAGATAAGTGCCCCCGGAAGACGGTTAACAACCAAGACGTGTGATTTCAAGCTAAGGGGAGTGTTCCCACCGAGTGAAGCAGTTGATGTTATTTCTATAAATTTGAATTATATTGTAAGGTAAAGATCAATAAAGTATCTGAATTTGAACCCCCGAATAGGGCAAATTATTCTGTTCTTATTTCGAAAGGTTTGGTGGTTCCTAACAAAGAACTCTGGACATGACTGAGCTTACCTCAGCCCTAGACAAAACCACGTTACAGGCTTCTTAAAAATTTGTTCCATGTACTATTTATGCTGTTTTTTGCTGCTTCATTTCTCTTTTCTATATAGTTTTGGAAACTCAACTTTGGAGTGAAAATTACTCCTAAATAACAAAATTCCGTAGCAAACCTAACCTCGTTCCCATTGAAAGTCCCTTGCTAAAGTACCACCTCTCCTGAACACCATACTTTCTGACTTTACCTGGTTTACTTTCACAATCCACTGATTACAGTATCTTTCCAAGTGTACCTTTCCAAGCCCTTTTTTTGTGTTGGAAATATCACGCTTTGTAAAAAGGAATCATCAACATTTCCGCTATCACGGAGAGTATTGCTGACTGCGACTTTTCCTCCACTCGATCTTCTCCTGGTGCTTTGTTTATTTTTGCCTTTGTCAGAACGTTCTTTATCTCTTCTAATGAAATTTCTCTGTCCAATTGTTCGTTTACAATATGCAGGTGCGCATAGTGTACGTCACAGGAGGTTTGGGGTGGGTTTAGTAATTGGTAAAAGTGACCTTTCAGTTCTTCTGCCGAGAATATTATGCCAATGTTTATATTATAATTTCTTATCTCCCTTACAACATTCCACCAATCTTTTCCATTTTTTACCTTTTCAATATTCTCTTCTAGTAGTCGTTGATATCTTAGCCTCGCCTCTTTGGTGGTGTTTTTGAAAAGTTTATTTGCAGGTATTTAATAACACTATAACACTATATTACAAAGGTTGTAGACCTGGTTGAGTAAATCAGTTTTTCATTCTCAGAATTTTGAATACAGAATTTCACGTACTAAAATATTTTTAACTTAATCAGTTTTAAAGCGACTTTACTAAACGAACTTTCAAATAAAAATAAGAGAAAAAATATCTGCAAATAATGTGTTAGGAAAAAAGTTAAAATAATTTAAAAAATTTTCAAATTTGAAATATTTTCGATAATATTATGCTATGAAAAATGTATAACGGGTCCGCCTAATAATTTTTTTGTTTTGAAAATGCTATAAAAAAAAACTACTGAACATTTCCTCAAATTTCTGTTTTTATTTGAAAGTACAATCCTTCCGGTTAATAATGGAAAATAATTTCATTCAAATGGCTGCCTCGGCTGGCCATGCAGTAGCTTCGCTAAGTGGGCCTGCGATCGACTTACAGAAGATGCTGATTTTGCCAGAAAAATCATCTTTTCAGATGAAGCTCATTTTGATCTTGGCGGGTATGTAAACAAGCAAAATTGTCGCATTTGGGGCACAGAAGACCATAGAGTAATCTCAGACTAGAGAGAATATTTGGCTCATCTGACGTTTCCTTTCACACTGGTCGGTGTGATAGAAAGATGTTTGACGAAAAGTGATATACACCAGGTGGAATTACAATAACTTCTTGCTTTAATTTTTCATGCCATTTTGGTGAAAAACTGTGAAAATTAAATGTGTTTTAAACTTTTTTATTGACTGTTATTGTTAGCATACATTTGTGTTGTATTTAACACATTAATTTTAACACACAAAACGAAATGCCGTTGTTGTTATTTTGTTCGTTGTTTTGAACCATTGCCGCTATCTGTTATTAGTAAAGCAATTCTTTTCAGCATCAAACGTAAATATCACACCTGGCCAAATGTCACAAATTTGATGGGAGAACTAGTAGATCTACTATAAGTATTAATCTATGCAGAAAACCCGCACGCATACATTGAAAAGCCGATGCACCCAAAACGAGCCACTGTTTGGTGCGGATTTTGGTCCAGAGGCATAATTGGGCCATGTTTCTTCGAAAATGAGCAAGGAGTGGCCGTTACAGTCAATGGCGATCGTCATCGGGCCATGTTGAACGAATTTTTGTTCACAAAAATTGAAGAGGAGGATATTGACAACATTTGGTTTCAACAGGACGGCGCTACGTGCCACACAGCCGAAGCTACACTCGATGTTTTGCGTTTGCCCACCTCGGAGCTGCGATTTGACACCGTTTGACTACTATTTGTGGGGTCCCTCAAAGATAAGTGTTACGCCGACAAGCCAGAGACAATTGACGCTTTAAAGGACAATATTCGTGAAGCCATTGGTGAAATACAGCTGCACACAATCGATAATGTGCTTAAAAATTGGACCGATCGTGTAGGCTACTGCATGGACAGCAGAGGCAGCCATTTGAACGAATTTATATTCCATTATTAACCGGAAGGATTGTACTTTCAAATAATAAAATAAATTTGAGATAATATTCAGCAGTTTTTTTTATAGCATTTTAGAAAAAATGAGTTATTTGGAGGACCCTTTACAAGTATACATATTTGTAAAGCCTAGGTATTCGTCTTTCTAAAACAGTCTAAAAAATGTCAATCCCTTTAAAACTCATTAAGCTAAAAATATTTAAGTCCTGAAAAAACGTTTTTGCCCATAACTTCAGATTTTGAGGGTGTATTCAAAATTCTGAAAATGTAAAACTGATGCGCTCAACCAGACGTATAACATACGCTAGGGTATTTCAGAAGTGTATTTTTAGAGTCACACTGTGTAATTAAACACAGAATGATATGATTTTCATACATTAATTATTTTTTTGAATTAAGTAACACATCTATTTTGAAATATAATAATAATAAGATTTTAAACAGTGTTTAAATTCGCAATGACTTCGTCATTCGAAAAACAATTAAATAATTTAAATTAGAATACCAAATAATTTTTTTACCCCTCATAAGATTGTCAATCAAGAAAATTGCGAAATTGTTAAAAAAATCTAACATGATTCTCAAATTTAAATAAATTTAATGTGAATATTAAGTAAACTTGTTAATTTTACATCAAACAAGCAAAGCAAATTGGAATAAGATTGATTGATGATAATACGCTATTGTTAAACTTAAACAAAAAAAAAAAAACAGTTTCGCATTACATCCCATGAAGGGATTGTCACAACCAGTGAGCTTTGGGCTTTCGAATTTTTCACTCACTGATTGGGACCTACAGTTTTACACCGGTTCCGAACGGTATTTTGAGAAGCTTTTTTCTTGGCTAAGTACTCGATAGTGTCGCCATCACTATGCGAGGTGGCCGTCGTCGAAGAAAATGTAAGGTGGTCAGAGAAGGGCTCGAACTAAACCATTGCATGGGAACCGTTTCTTTGTATTCGCGAACATCGACAAACTGTCCATATCTTCACGGCACGTACTTAACGTGTTTTAAATAGAAAACTGAATTTCCGCTATTTGCTTGTGTGCGAGCAAATCAGAGTAAAAACAAACACAAGCGCACTGAAATGTTTGGTTTAAGTAGAACGGTCCAAATAAAACAAATGACTTGTAAGACAGAAGTAATCGATAACAGAAGTCTCGAAAATAGTGTAGCCTTTAAAGCAGACAGCGAGTGTAGTAATTGAGCAATTTATGGTGGAACATAGAGAATAGAAAAATAATAAATGTATTTGTGTAAATATATCAAAATCAGTATGTTTAACAATAAATGCAAACAAAACAAACGAGTTAATATTAATTTCAAAAACCATTTAATTTGTACAGAATTTCTTTGAAAAGAATATTAAAACCTATGATTTCTCACTTCAGCCATAGCTTTTTATGTCTAGGAAAAAAATACAATTATTATCTTTCAAATTCATTTATATTTACCACTGTTGATAATTTAATTTAAATACAAATATTCATCGAAGAGAAACATTTTTAAAGTGTTCTTATGATTAAGCACTTAATTCTACTATTCTATTCCATGTGTATATGTATACATTGAACTCATAACTTCTCGAGAACTTGCTCACTTTTCGAATACCTGGTCGCTGCTCGAAACCCTGCCCAATTTTCGTGACAATCTCTCAGCTCTCTGTGTTCTCTCTTGTTGCGTTTAATATATTCGCTCGAATCAACAACTTCAGTTCAGAGTTGTTTGTCAAAATTTGTGTGTGTCATTAAACGCACCATTTTGGGTGCTATCACTGACGTTATTGTATTGTTTTTAACAAATTCACGCTTCAGTGTAGACAGTAGGGCGGGTCGATTTAAAAATCACCCAAGTGACAAGGAAAATCGTATTCTAGGGATCAAAATAAGAAACTTTTCCCGACGAACCATACCTCTAAAACGAATTCTGATGTCCCGACTTTTGAAAAATCCGAAATTTGTCCGAAATTTTGAAAAATCCCACTTTGACCCATTTAGAGTGCGCCAATCGAGTCCAAATGTCTGACCGACCCACACGTACTTAGGAGGGCCGACCCACCCATGCCAGTGGTACACTTCCTGGAACCTCCATGGGGGTTCCCAATACAAAAATTTCAAAGCATAACCCTTTTTGGCACTTTACATGAAAAAATCAGCGAAATGGCTATGGTTTTTTCTTTTTGGAGTAAATGAAAAAATTAATTTAACTTAGTAACAGAAAAGAAACTAAAAAAATAAGTCTTTTTTGCTTTCAGGTCTGGGCAATTTCGCACGGCTCTCCAATGCACAAGTTACTCGGAAATGATCAATTTGATGATATATATAACATATTTAAACCAACGCGAAGCATTCCGTATGATACATTGAAAGAATATTTAAATCAAGATGACCGACCATTCAATGATACAAAAATTCCATCACACATTTAAGGAACGGTGCGACACGTTCAATTGCTAGCTAGCGTTTCCGAACGAGTTATACCGGAATACGGAAAATTAGAGAGCCGTGTGAAATTGCCCAGACTTGAAAGCAAAAAAGACTTCAAACAATACTTTTTTTAGTTTCTTCTCTGTTACTAAGTTAAATTATTTTTTTCATTTATTTACATATGTTCTGACTAAATAAATTTCTAAAGACAAAATTTCGATTTTCCTTGTCACTTGAGCGATTTTTTTTGCCACCATACAAAGCGACCGGCACTAATAAATAGTGTTACGAATTTATGTATGCAATACTTAGGTTCGAACTCACGTTCTCGTGCACAGGAGCCCCGCACAATAGCCATTGCACCACCGACTGCCGCAAAAGTGCTGCTGTGAAATTTTGAGAGTGAAACACCAATAAAAGTATTCAGTTAATTTCAATAGAAACCAATTCAATTCAGTTTAATTCAATTAAGAAGATAACATGAATTGAACTGAATTAGACTAGATTAGATTAGATTGGATTGAACTGACTTGGACTAACTTGTCGGAATTGAATGAATTGAATTGAATTCAATTGAATTTAATTGAATTGAATTGAATTGAATTGAATTGAATTGAATTGAATTGAATTGAATTGAATTGAATTGAATTGAATTGAATTGAATTGAATTGAATTGAATTGAATTGAATTGAATTGAATTGAATTGAATTGAATTGAATTGAATTGAATTGAACTGATTTGAATTGAATTGAATTGAATTGAATTAAATTGAATTGAATTCAATTGAATTGAATTGAATTGAATTGAATTGAATTGAATTGAATTGAATTGAATTGAATTGAATTGAATTGAATTGAATTTAATTGAATTGAATTGAATTGAATTGAATTGAATTGGGTTGAATTGAAGTGAATTGAATTGAATTGAATTCAATTAAATTCAATTGAATTGAACTGAACTGAGCTGAATTGAATAGAATGGAATTAAATTGAATTAAACTGAATTAAATTAAACTGAATTAAATTAACTCATATATTCTTTAACGAAAAATTTAAAAATGTTAAAATCTGGCAATGCTGTTATATTTTCAGAATAACAATGACTTTTTTTACGGGCAAAAAGAACAAAAAAAATAATTTTGTGTTGATTTTCTATTAATTTTTTTGTACAAAATGGTTAACATATTGTTTTCCATACGAAACAAAAAAACCGAAAAACTGGTTTTTCGAATAACCCAAAAACCGGTTATTCGAGAACGGCGACTTTTTGAACACTCTAGTACCAACACTTATCTGTGCATATCTGTCCTTTAGTGGGTCGTTTTTTTGGTCCATCTGGGCCCCATTGTTGCGACCGTATTTTTTTTTACTTTTCCCAAACTGAATCTCAAGTGGGTTGGTTGGGCTAATTCATGTCGTTCTCCGAACGCACTGAAACAAAATGTGCCGTTGTTCACAATTGAATTCATTTATTCCGTCTGGAGCTTCATATAGATGTGCGTTAATTAAGTGTTTTTTTGTTTGCTATGGTTGTTTACACAATTTGACAGTTGATTGATTTCGAACAACAGTTCTTTTATTCAACCATGAGAGAAATATATCACAAACCTGCCGATTTGGAAACTACGGTTTAAAAACCGTTAACGTAGATGCAATATGATATATAAAGTACCTTTTTTAATTCTCCGTGAATACGTTGGCGCACACTTATGATTCGTTCCCTGGGAATTACTTGATTTTATCAGCCAAAGTGCAGTGTTGCTCGGTGTGAACCGCCAATTTAGCGCTAAATAAATAAATTACGAAATTGTCTCATATTTTTTGTCTACAGCTTCCTTATTTCGGTGACTTATAGTGAAATTTGTAGTAGAATATTTTTTCCATACACTCCATCCCCCTAAAATGTCAAAAAGTTTCAAAAAATATTTCCTGGTAGAATTTGAAGTAATATTGCTGCATCATGAAAAATCTGTATTCTTTTGCTGTTTGGATGCAAATATAATGTGTGTTTGGAGCTTGTGGCAAATATAATATACCTGTGTCCATACACATTGTTTTTGCTATTCAATATTACATGTTTAAGACGCAATGATTAATATGTTACAATATATGTGTTTGCGACTCAAATATATCTGTGCTTGAGATGGAAATACAGTTGTGTTTGTGGCACTGTTTATGCTCTCTCGAGAGCAAGAGAATAAAAGAGGAAAAAACGCCAGTAAACAAGACTTGTATATTGCATAACTGAAACCTTCTTAAAACAAAAAGTGGGAGACGACAAAGAAAGGAGAAGCAAAATAACAGTAGATTCCCATTTCACGAAAAAAGCAAACAATGCATTCAGTGTAAGTAATGGGGCCTTTTAAATCTTTTATGCTTGAAGTGGGTTCCAAACACATACATACATAGCTTCTGCAGAATATATTTGGGAGCATATTTTAGAGAGGCCGTTATTTTCAGCGTGTGAGCACATACTACTTATATACCTAAAATGTAAGGATGACATGGTTTCCTATACCGATTCATCATAAGAATGTTCGAATGGTGGGGAAGCTTTGACGCCCCCTAAAGTAACATTCCTGCGTGATCTTTCAAAACGCCGATACACATATTTGTTTTTTTCAGAACCTTGTTATTTTCAAATAAATTTAATTTTTTTCCAGGGTGCAGGCAATTCAGGCGGCAGTGTGGTGTATTTGTTCGGGTTTGACTGATTTAATTTTATCTCAAAGTTGAGAGAAGACATACATATCACTTCTGGGCGTAAGAACTTCTTCGAGTATAACAAATGTGGTTATTTATTAGCCGAAGAGTAAATTTCGAAAATTTTTGGCCAAATGAAAGTTTGTTCACTGTAAAAGAAATGGCATTTACTAGAAAAGGTTAATAGTTTTTCTTTTGGTGCGTTTTTTTCAATTATATTAGTAACGGGTTATCCATTTTGCGGTTTCAAAAGTAAACCTAAATAAAAGACATATATATAAAATATTTTTTTTCATGATATTTCTTTTTTATTATAAAGTTTGAACGTTGCCATTATGTGTGAAACACTATATCATTGAAATGACCACCACGCGAAGTGTTGCAAGCATTGATTCTTTTGAGGTCATTTTCGACTACTTTTTGACACATATTGGGCAGTATATCAGCCATAACTTGACGTATGTTGGTTCTTAAGTGCTCAAGAGTTAAACGTTTATCTTCATAAACACGGTCTTTCAAAAAAAGTCTAATGGTATGTGGGTGTGCCAGAATCACCATTTTTATAGTAGGTTTTAATAATTTTTATGCGTTGTGAAAAACAATTGGTTTAACATCTTAGTTTGACAGATGTCGAATTCCAGCCCTATACTTTTGAAACCACGAAATGGATAACCCTTTATTATAGCGCATATTGGCGAATAAAATACATTCCGTCTGTATGGAAGCAAAATCATCATCATTTTTAAAACAAGTTACATTATCATCAGAGAAAAAACGTCGCAATTGACCCACTCTAATATGTATATATATATATGTTTTCGTGAAAGGACAAAGGAATTCGAGGAGAAATGTTACAAGCACTTTGTACATACAAATGAAAGTACTAATGGCGAGCAAGTACATCCACATTCTTTGGACTAGAAATAGGACAGATAAACTCTAAACGCATATTTTACACACAAAACATTCAATGAAAATTTATGAAGAATGTATTCTACACATCGTACCATCGCAAGTAGGTATATACTCTTTATAGAAATTAGTACACTATTACATTTCATTTTTATGTAAAGGAATTCATAAAAAGTTATGATAAATTTATGTAAAAACGACAAATGCTTAAAAGTGTTTATCTTTCTTTTTATATTCAGATATGACTAAGTTCTTGCCTTATATTATGCAGGGATTTATAGGCGATCGTAAATATATAAATAATGACGGATCTGCAAAATATATAGAACAAAAAATTCCGGTTTTTGTTGTTCAAATCTTCAAATTTACATAGAAGCCTTATTATAATCTGGAATGAATCATCTCTAAAGTGAATAAAAAATGACGCCGCCATCGTTGTACAGATTTTCCTAAATTGTGTTTTGTGAGATAATTTCGGTTGCTCAATATTGCACAAAGCTTTGAGATATTTCTGTTCCTCTAAACAGCAACGTAAGCAAGCTTTAAAATATTACCTGTTATGATTATGCAAGGCAAGTGTAGAAAGAAAATGATTTGAAAGTGTATCCAAAAATCACCTGCAAGTCAGGCATTAATAGAGATGTATCAAGAGGTTGGAAAAATTAATTGCTCAACAAAACAATTTCCATTTTTGGGTGAATCCCGAAGATCTCTTAAGTACTGTGTCTGCTACTGTCTTGACTATCATTTCCAGACTGGATTTGTTGTCACTTCAATATCCTGTTCTTTCGTCTACAGTTTTTTGCGTTCGAACTTACTACAACTCGTTTGCGGTAAACGAAAAATGGTTAAAGGAAACGATTTGTATTTCTTGTAAACGTTTCTGAAACGCAATTGAATATAATAAAAGATATACCTTATGGGTCATTTCACGTGAAGCGGACAACCAATAAAAGATTTTCCTTGAAATTTTTTCACATTTGGCTTAACTGTAGCTGTAGTAGGTATCAAAGTGAACACGCAATATTTGTTTATTTCTTCATGAGACATGAGTTTTTTTATAGTATTTTTTCGAATAAAAAAAAAGTTATGATAAGGTTGGCGAATGGTGTAGAAACTTTCTGCTCTTTTAAGAAATTAACAGTGCTATTCTCGACCGAGTGACAAACGTATTTGTCGTGATAGCAAATACATTTGTGATAAGAACTTACATTTGCTATTCTGGATGTCGAATGAAAGCTCTTTTTGTTTTAGTTGACAATGATATTTATAACGTTCTCAATAGCACATGACAATAAAAAGTGCAATTAACCAATTTATAACGGGTTCCAGGGATTTTAGAAACGTTGGTTCAATGCATATGTTAAAAAGTTTTGGTGATTTTGGAAAAAAAAAAATTACAATGTGAATTGAACCAAGTTTTCAAAAAACTCTTGGAAACATGGAAAATTGGTTAATTTGTTGTTTGGACTCTCGTAGGCTGGCAGTTAAACGTTATTGACAATGTATTGCTGAATTTTCAATGTGCATATTTCTAAATGCATTTGTTCAAATTTGTAGGCAAATTTTGATCTTTTACGAGCATGCCTTAGGAGCATATTGTTCAAAAATAAAGCATGAAAACTCCATCCCTAGTAATAAGTATTTTTTGTTTTGTAATTTTGATCTTTTACGAGCATGTCTTTGGAGCATATTGTTCAACAATAAAAGTATGAAATCTCCATCCCTAGTAATAAGTATTTTTAGACAAAGGTATTGCCAGATTGAAAAATTACGAATTTCAATTGTTTTCATCAAACACAAAAGCTCTTAATACTGTAGTTTTTACTTTTGGTAACAATGATATTATTTTTAAAAGAAAAAAGCTTTAAACTCGGCACATAAATTCCAGAATAGGTAATGGGTTTTTTAATAAGAGCGCTACAGAAGTTTTTTTAAATAAAACAAAACCGGTTTTAGATAACAATGAAATTCTTTATTCCTGTGAAAGTACGTTCGATGCCATTATGTATGGAACTCGATTTATTTTGCATGTCCACCACGGGCACTCTTGCAGAAGTCCAGACGCTGAACCCAATTTTCGACGGGTTTCAACATGAATCGCCCGATACTGCTGCAATGTGTCGATATTCGTAGGAAGTTCATCAATCGTCGCTGGCTCGTTGGCATAGACCATAGACTTGACGTAGCCCCACAGGAAATAATCTAACGGCGTCTAATCGCACGACCGAGGCGGCCAATCGACTGGGCCATTTCGTGAGATAACACGTTCACCAAACTTGGTTTCCAATAAATTGATTGTGGCATTCGCTGTGTGGCGCCGTCCTGTTGGAACCACATGTCCTCCAAGTCCATATCATCCAATTGGGGCCAAAAATATTGGGTTATCATTGAACGGTAGCGATTCGAATTCACAGTAATATGCCGGTATTGACCATCACGGAAGAAGTACGGCCCAATGACGCCGCCGGCCCATAAACCGCACCAAACCGTAATTTTTTCGGGATGCAAATATGACTCATGGATTGCGTGTGGATTGCTGTCTGACCAATAACGCATATTTTGCTTATTGACGAAGCCATTCAGCCAGAAATGAGCCTCATCGCTGAAGATGATTTCCGACGATTTTCCGCTCTTAAAGTTGAGGCCACTAACTCCAAATTTCGGTAGTAAATTTTAATAATTTCGACTCGTTGTTGGCTCGTATATTTTTCCATGATGAAATGGCAAATCTTACTGAAGAGAAATGTCAAAAGAGCGGGACAAAATGTGGTGTGGTTTGCTGTCCTTATCGATTTACTTTTGTAGCGTCTCTGTTGAAAACCCCTTTAATTGAAATCATAGATAAAGTAAACCAATAGATGAAGCACAAGTGTTGGGGAAATTTTAGTGTAATGGATAATTTTCTAGATGTCGTTGAAAGCAATAAATGGGATATTTTTTGTTCCCAAAAAATAGTCAACAAATATGACATTAAAATTCTAAAATTTCACATCAAAAGCAAAAAAATGTCAATATAAATAGCACTTTGAAACAAGAATACAACACGTTCCTTAACGTAGAATATCTGATGGCAATCGAATTGCAAAGCCATGACACCACCGACTAAGTCCTAATAAATTGGTTCTTCCTCCGGTTCAGCTACCATTCCTTGTTGAGAGTCCTCAGACACTCTAACGGTTTTGGCATCTGCGACCACAGAAGTTGATACAGTTTTTGGTCGGTGAAGTTTCTAGATTAAAAAGGCGTTCCGGCACGTTCATCTTTGGGTGGTGTTACGGGTGTTCTCTTATAGATATACCAACACCGGCCTCATGGCTTTGAAATAGTTTTTTATATAAGAATCAAATCAAAAATTTTGTTACATTTGCCCTTATTTAAATTACTTTGACAAAAAGTTCCCACAATTTTGAATAAACGTCAATGAGAATTATGGGAAACTTCAGTGAAAGTGACACTAGTACAGGACAGCACCTAGTGAACAAATTTGTCAATATGTGCGCTATATCTATTATTTCCTTTATCTAGGATTTAAATGCCAAGGAAAAAAATTCAATGACAATAAACTCATGAATGACCACAACCAGTGAGGTGTGTGCTTTCTTGTTTTGCACTCACTGATTGGGACCTACAGTTTTTATATCGGCTCCGAACGGTATCTTGAGAAGCTTTTTCATGGCTAAGTACTAAGCGAGGTGGCGGTTATCAAAAGAAATTTAAGGTGTTCGGAGCAGGGATCCAACCCACGTTCCCATGTACAAGAGCCGCGCTCAGTAAGCATAGCTTGAAGCCGGCATTAAATTGTAGGTCCCTATCAGTGAGTGTAAAATGAGAAAGCGCAGAGCTTATTGCTTGCGTTTAGTTGTCTCCAGTTCCTATATGGGAAGTAATGAAAAACAATTTTTTTTCTTGTTTTGAAAATTTCAATCACGATTCATGATTACAACAGACTTTCTGCTATTCAGCACATGGTAAAGGCGTTGTATCACTTGAGAAATAGAACTAGCTCAGTAATAACTTGGTGTAAATTTGGGTAATTTGCTCCCGTGCATCTGATCATAAATCTTATACAGATCTCTGATACTTTCCCCAGTCTGGTGTTCACAAACCATTCAAGTAAGATATAATCGCACTACTTATGTGTTCCAGAAAACTAGTAATTCCATGATTGGTGGAACAGGGGTGGAGACTTTAAGGACTTGAAGTGTGTATCTGTTGACATACCTGGTGGGGGTTAAAGTGCTCCATTCGTCAGTCACACAAGTCCACGGTAGCATTTTGCAAACTAACAGCGCCATTTCCATCAAAGTAGTCGTGGCAAGTAAACGACTTATATATGTCTCCCATCAGCTTGTGCAGAACGGCTTTAATAAAACGCTTTTATAAAACCTTCAATCTCAAAGTCGTTGGGGTGTCAGATAAATACGACTAATTTCACCAGATTCTACAGCCAAGCAGTTGTCCACACCCGAAGCAAATAGTATCCGTAAATTACAAAGAAATTGCCCTACAATTTCATAACCACGTAGGTGTATAGCATAAGTTTTGGAACTCAGTTTTCGGAATTTCTTTAAATTTCCAGGTGTTTACCATTTGCCGACAAGCGAAGACAAGCGAATATATATATAATTTTAATGTGAAACTCTCTTATGATCAAAAAATATAAAAAATATATATATCTTCATTGACTAATTTCCCAAGAAGCGTGACAGGTTAGGAATCAGGTAAAAGCTAAATCCATAATTATTCCCAGTGGATCCTGTACACCAAAATTATTTGTTCGTTTTCTTACGGTACTACTAATTATATTCACTTCGTCTATTCTTAACTCTAAGACACCACATGGGGGATACATGTCCCACCATCAAACACCTACCTACAATAGTCACACGAAAACACCATCGTTCTGTAATACCTATGAACAATATATATGTATGTATATTTATACCAACACTCATATTTATTTGAACACATGAACTTGTTAACAATCCTACTGCAGAAGTCCTGCAAACATTTCAACACACCAACAGTTTGTGTATTCAAGTACTATCGTGAGACTTTCTAAATTGAAATTCAAAACATGAGAATAATACCAGAAGCTTTACAAGATAAAGACGTACTAATATAACTGAATCGAGAGGGTCTTCGTTTACATTGGTATTCATACCCCCAACCCCTCCACTGCTTAACAGTTTTCTGGATCTCCAGTAGTTGTCCTCGTAGCGCTGCTAGTATTTGTGATATTTGTTGTATACATTATTGCTTAGGACCATTCAAGTGAAGACAGAGGTAGTCCGTAACAAAAGACTTGCACTCCATTGGTGTAACTGCAACCACCTCCTTAACATTCAAAATGAAAAGCCAAAAGTTAAATTTTCTCTGAGAAACAACAGCAACATTAAATAGAGAAGATACTCAATAACATAAACTGACATTTATATTAAAATGTGCTAAGGTATGTTTGGGGAATGCACTCGAAATTGACAAAAACAATTGCCGTGAAAGCCCAATGATACGTATATTTTGAAAATAGTGCTTTGGTGTTTGTCAAAGACAAGACAGTCGTCTATGCAGTTTCCACAAAGGAAGAGATACCGAGGTGGCAATTTTGTGAACAAAAAACAATCAGAATTAAATGGAAATTCTTTCCTGTCGAAAAATTCCAATATTTACTTATTAATAAATGCTCAGATTGTTTTATGGTATACAGATTGCACCACTACCCACATACGTCCGAAGACGTAAGGTCTTCCACAAATAAATCATACGGAATGGTTCTTTTGTATTGCCTTCCTAAAATAAGGCCTGCGGAATGCATGAATTTTTTCATTTTTTTTTTATATGTAGAAGTGGATAATGCTTTTGTGATAAAATAAATTATTTTAATTTTATTTTTGTTTCAAAAATACAAATTAAAGTAAATGCCTTCTAAGGCCTTTCTCTTTAGCCTTCTTTAGGCAATGCGCAAGGAAGGCCTTGCCTCCCATTCTCACGCAATGTAAAAAAGAAATGTGTAAGGAAGGCCTTCCGTATTTTAAAGAAGGTCTTTTTGGTCATGATATCAGGCCATCCAGGTCATGACATCCGCCGTTGGGTTAGTTTTCTGGCTTTTTCCAGTTTCTACAAATACTCGCCAATAACAAAAATGTGTAGAGCTAGTTCGGTGCAAAGCTATTTATGTTGCTCTAAAAAACTTTCGTTTGCTACCTAATCTTTCAGTTACTCCAAAAATTTTCATATTTTAGTTTTGCGGCAACAATAGAAAGCAAATATTTCTGTTGTCGTCAACGATTCTACCCATTTTTCGCAAAGGAAATTCATGTTAGATTCAAGAAAAGTTCGTTGCCACAATGTCATTGCCAAATTGCAGTTCGTTTGTCCGCAATTTCGTTTGCGAGGAACGGAATATTTCTTTGAGTGTAGCATCTATATTGTGCACTTCGTCATTAGCTGCCAAATTATGTATGCATGCAATGCTACTCAATATAAATTAACTGTATTTAAGAATGCCGTCAGTGGTGCAATGGTTAGAGTGCGCGTCTCTTGTACATGAGAACGGGGGTTCGATCCCCGCTCAGACCACCTTACATTTCTTTTCGACGATGGTCACCTCGCTTAGTAACCGGTGTAAAACTGTAGGTCCCAGCTCTCATTATTCCCTTCATGGGATGTATCGAGAAACCATTTATTTATTTTTATGTCGCGCAATATCATAAAACCATATATAAAAATTGTATACGTTATAGTGTATCCAACATTTTAATAGATCACTGACTATATACTTATATATTATTGCGGTCTAATGAGGTTTTCATTAATTTGATGAAATGGGATTCAAAGAAAAGAATATTGGTGAAGAGTTTCATCATGTTTATGGAAAGCTTATACAGAATTGATAAATACGGTGTATCAGCTTTCGGGACATGGGACTGTCCGTGGAGGTGGAAAGTTTCTGATTGCCATTCACTTGGGAGTGGCCAGAAATGATTCCTTCATTGGGCAGTCCAAGCAGCTCACTACTTCCACGCAGTATGTCCTGGGCAATGGCTTTTCGGAAACCTCCGTTAGCTAGCTAGAGTGAGAAGGCGAAACAAATGAGCATCAAATCAGGTATAGTAGGTGACTGATGTCACTGAAGCTCATCAAACAATCGGGCATATTCTTTTGTCCTTAGAAGGCGGATGAGCCAAACATACGGGCCAACGGCGGATAGAAACTAAAAGAAGAAAATCCAGGTTCAACATATCGCATCCTGGTCAGCGTCTGATCCATAATGGGCGGCTGTAATCAAATATCCTGGCAGTAGGTAAAATGCAAAAACCCGGTGGGCTGGGTTTGCCTCCCGCCACCGTTCATAATGGCAGTGAAAATACAAAAACGAAACAGAAAACATAAACAACCCCTATTTGTTGACGACCCCCGCAAACGTTATAAGGACCACGATTTACGGATATGCACTTGGAATGTAAGAACTCTATATAGATCCGGTGCAAGTATCCAACTGGCAGATGTCCTCGAAAGTTATAAGGCTGACATTACCGCTATCCAGGAAATGCGATGGACAGGACATGGCTGCACAAGAAAAAGAAACTGCGATATATACTACAGTTGCCATGAAAAAAAACATGAATTTGGTTGTGGATTTGTAGTTGGCAAAAGACTGCGACATCTAGTCTCTAGGTTCAATCCTGTGAGTGAACGAATAGCCACAATCCGCATAAAAGCGAAATATTTTTATATTTCCCTAATTTGTGTGCATGCCTCGACAGAAGAGAAAGATGATGATGCCAAAGACATATTCTATGAGCTCCTAGAGGAAACGTATGACCGCTGCCCTGGCCATGACATTAAGATTGTACTAGGAGATTTTAATGCCAAAGTAGGAAGGGAGAATGTGTTTAATCCAACTATTGGCAATTTCAGTCTTCATGCTGACAGTTCCGACAACGGTATGAGACTGATTGACTTTGCCGCGGCAAAAAACATGGTCATCAGTGGCACAAGATTCCAGCATAAAGACATCCACAAGGCTACTTGGGTATCCCCTGATCAAAGAACTAGGAACCAAATTGATCACGTGGTAATTGATGGAAGGCACTCATCCAGTGTAATGGACGTACGAGTGATCAGAGGAGCTAACATCGATTCTGATCACTACCTGGTAGCAGCAAAGGTTCGCACAAGATTAAGTAGAGCGAAAATCGTACGAAACCAGACGCAGAGGAAGCTGGACATCGGAAAGCTGCAATTACCAGAGGTAGCCACAGCCTACTCAAGGAAGCTCTCGCAACTTTTGGCACAGAACCCACCCCCTCCCGATGATGATCCTGATGCGCAGTGGAAACCCATTTCCGGCTCTATAAAAACTGCCGCAACAACCGTACTTGGTTTCGAAAAACCGCTTCGCAACAAACCGTGGTACGATGAAGAGTGTCGCATAGCAAATGAGGAAAAGAACGCTGCACGTATGGTAATGCTTCAGTCAATTGCAACACGAGCTGCAACTGAGCGGTATAGGGAGAAGAGAAAGGAGGTAAACCGTCTCTTTAGGCGTAAGAAACGGCAGTGGAGAAAACGCGAGAGTGAGAAAATTGAGACATACAGAAGGAAGAACGAAGCCCGAAAATTCTACCAAAAAGTTAAAAACGGAACTAATGGACATGGTTCAGGGCCCCCCTTCTGTAAAGACAAAGACGGAAATCTCGTCGCAGATGTGCAGAGCATGTTGGGAATATGGAGAGAGCATTTCTCCGCGCTACTAGTACCTGAGATATCCGATGACGATGGGACAATCGATCACAATATGGACGAGGACGTCGATTGCCCCCCTCCTAACCAAGACGAGGTCAGAACAGCTATTGCCCGGCTTAAAAACAACAAAGCCGCAGGAGCCGATGGATTACCGGCGGAGCTGTTTAAGGCTGGCGGCGATGAGCTGATAAGGTGCACATTAGCAAAATTTGGTTAGATGAATGCATGCCCGGCGATTGGAGTCTCAGTGTACTATGTCCCATATTTAAAAAAGGTGACCCGAGTATTTGTGCCAACTACCGTGGAATAAGCCTTTTATCCATAGCATATAAGGTTCTATCAAGTATAATGTGCGAAAGACTAAAACCAATTATCGCTGACCTGATTGGACCATACCAGTGTGGCTTTAGGCCTGGAAAATCGACAACTGACCAGATTTTCACGCTACGCCAAATCCTGGAGAAGACACACGAAAAACAAATCGACACCTATCATCTATTTATCGATTATAAAGCAGCCTTCGATAGTCCGATACGGGAGAAACTCTATGAAGCAATGTCTGAGCTTGGTATTCCTGCAAAACTCATACGCCATTGCAGGATGACCTTGACGAACACCAAATCCGCAGTGAAAGTTGGTAAGGATCTTACCGAACCTTTCGAAACTAAGCGAGGCCTCAGGCAAGGCGACACCCTATCGTGCGATCTCTTTAACATCTTAATGGAGATCATTATGAGAAAAGCTGCAGTCAATATGAATAAAACCATCAGCAGCAAAAGTCACATGCTGCTCGCGTATGCTGATGATATAGATATCATTGGGCGCACAATTAGAGAAGTTACTGCGGTTTTTTCGAGAATTGAGAAGGAGTCAGCAAAAGTGGGTCTGACGGTGAATGACGACAAGACAAAATTAATGGTTTCAACGAACAGGGCTTCCACGCGATTAGTCCAAAGCGTGAACGTTGATAACCGTTATAACTTCGAGGTAGTGGACGAATTTATATACCTCGGATCTGCCGTGAACAAAAACAACAACGTCAGCCTTGAGATCAAACGGAGAATTGTGCTTGCGAATAGATGTTATTTTGGGCTAAGCAAGCACTTTAGAGATAAAGCCCTCTCTCGAGTAACAAAAGTCCAGCTGTACCAGACTCTCATTCAACCTGTCTTGCTTTATGGCGCAGAATCCTGGGTCCTATCGCAAGCAGACGAAACATCTGTAGGAGTCTTCGAGAGAAAAATACTCCGAAAAATGTATGGCCCTATAGTGCACAACGGCGAGTATCGGCGACGCATGAATCATGAGCTGTGTGAGCTTTATCCTGACATTGAGATAGTTAAGCGGATCAAGATAACGCGATTGCGCTGGCTAGGCCATGTCAGTAGAATGGATGAAGATGAACCAGCGCGAAGGCTTTTCGAAACCGAACTCGAAGGAAGACGAAAAATAGGAAGACCAAGACTCCGCTGGAGGGATCAGGTTGACGAATCCCTGCGTACACTTGGTATTGCCAACTGGAGAGATAAAGCAAAAGATCGAACTGGTTGGCGAAATATGTTATCTTCGTTTTGTAAGGTCCCTGACCCCCCGGGGTTGTCCGAGACCGGATAAGTAAGTAAGTAAGTAAGTATCAGCTTTCGTGAATCAGTTTTTAGCTTTTTTGATGAACAAATTCTTCAAACATGATGACCAGCTCATGTCATATCATGACTCATCAGGTTGTATGATAGACTAAATCTATTATATTCGTATAAATTGGTCCTTTAAATAATATATATGTTTATGAAAGTTTAAATAAAAGGTTTACGAAGAACACTGGGCGTCAACTAATTCTTTACATCGACTTCTGTCTCCGGCAAAAGATATACAGTCGACAGTCCAAGACAGTCGGGTTGCCTATATTCTCCTTCCAGACACCGCCTCCATGTATTTGCTGGTCTTCCTGGCCTTTTCCGATCCAAGTAAATTTTCGTCTACGTATATCCAATGCAATAGAACTGTTACACATACGTTGCCAAAGTATTTCATCAGAAATCGACCCGGACCTGATTCATTAGTGCAATACGGAACATATCCATCCGGTCTCTTATATCCGTCGCAGAGCCACTATACGTGGTAATCTTACATCCTAAAAGTTGATTGAATCCACGTCCCCAACTTATGAACGATCAGCTGCGGGTGGAATATTCTGCTCTGTTCGAAACTCAAGCAACATTCACTCCTACCTTTCCCGCATTTTCGGAGAGTCCGTTGAACTTTGCCTCGATGTAATCAAATTTGCGGGCGATGCCATCTGCGAAATTGATATTATGTAGATGTTCATACATACTCAACTGCACAAGTCGTCTCCATTACCTCAACTAGACACATCCTTGGCGCACTCCTACAGATGTGGTGAAGGGTTAAAACGAACTTTATGCGCAGCATCTTCGTAAATCCCGGTATCCCATTTGCGGTCAAGAGTCATGGTGTACAAAATCAAACGTTTGCTCAAAGTCTACGAAAAGTAGATACTAATGCGAGTGTAGTTCAACTGACTGTTCCATGATCATACAGGGTGTGCTCACATGGTCGGCACACGAACGACCATGCCTGAAATCCGGTTGTTCCATCCTCACAATTTGCCGCACCACCGGCGTGATCCTCTGAAATATAAGGGCATTGAGCAATGTATTCCCCTCTAGTTCTCAGACAGCCCTAGATCAATTTTTCACGCAACATTGCTGACTTTTTCCTCTTTCCACTCCGTAGGGATGATGTTGTTGTCCCTGCACTTCTGATTTCCTGCGTAATGACATCTGCTAACGCTGATACACTATATTTCAATAACTCCGGTAGAATATTGTCAAAAACGGAAGATTTATGATCCTTCATTATTCCCAGTGCCGCCTCGATATCTGCTGGGGGAGGGGGTTCGGTTGAAATATCCTCTCTAAGGTTGATACGTGAGCTTGCTGTCGAAGGGGCACACCGATGTTTATCATCTGGATGTCTAGATTGTTTATAATTAATAATTGACTTCATCTCCCCACTTGCTGAACTGGTGATGATATCTCCGTGCCATCATTAGGTTTTAACGATGCAGTACTCCTCAAGTTGTTGCCGATTAGTTTTTCCACTGAAGAGTACATAATACTGAGGATGCCGGTATTTGCAACGTCTCCAGTTTACTTCGTTGTATTTTCCAGATAATTGGAGTAATACTAACCGACCATGTAACCCACTCTACGGAATGGGTGTCCTTAACTACCTCTACAAAGCTGGTGTCTTGGATCGTATACGTATATTGTGAGTCTTACACAATTCTGAATTTTTGTCCAGGATTCTGCACCAATTCAAGGTTTATTCACACGCCTTTTCTTACCAAGGAACTCCATGCCTATTTCCTTCAGCATTCGAACAATTCCTAACCACGTATCTTGACCGTTCTGTGCCAAATTAGAGCATAGAGTCCCGCATACGGTCCGATTCGTATACTACGACCTTGTCCCTAATAGCGTTGACGGCCGCTGTATGGAGACGGAAGGTTACCACTAAGAGTTGGTGGTCGCAATCAATATCAGCGCCATACCTAGTTTCGGCGACCAACAAGGAACTCAAAAACATATGGCCGACAAGTGTATGGTAGATTTGATTTAAGGTTTGACCACCTGGTGATTCAGATGTGTACTTGTGTATTTTCCCATGGGGGATTTTCGTCCGCCGATAAATAGTTCATGGCGAGTATAGAAGTCCGTAGGTGATCGTCGTCGTTTCCCACCTTGTCATTGAAATCTACCAGAAATATGCTAATGTGGCCCAATTGGCAATAGGCCTACAGCAAAGTCCAGTTGGCCATAGAAATCGCCCCAGCACTGACGTCATAAGGCTCAGTAGATGCATACGCCTGTACCACAGAACTTCTGCGGAATTTCGAATGAAAACTCGCAATAACGATGCGGTCAGATAGAGCCCTGTACGACATTCGAGCATTAACAGTTCTAGGTGAAAGAAGAAGGCCCACTCCATTTATACATTGCGCATCATTGCCGGAGTAAATAAAGCAGTGCCTAGGTGGTAATTAAGATTTGCCACTACTCAACTGACGTACGATGTCCATGATGCAGGATTCCATAACTCGCTTAAACTGATCCAGTCTTGATCTTCCAGACTGTGTTCTTACGTTCTGGGTAACAACCTTAAACCATTGCTCATATCCAAATGTCATTTTGAAGGGAGTTTTTGTTCTTTCTTTGAATTTATTGACGTTTCTGTAATGTTTGAAATTTCAGACGAGTGATGCATTAGACCGTTGCACAATGGTTAGTGTCCGCGGCTATTGTGGATGCAATCGCTGGTTTGATCCCTGCTCTGACCACCTTTCATTTCTTAGTGATGGCGACAGTATCGAGTACTTTGCCGTGAAAAAGCTTCTTAAAGTACCGCTCGGAACCGGTATAGAACTATAGGTTCCAATCAGTAAGAATAAGACTAGAAAGTGCACAGCTGACTGATTGTGGGAAGGTCTTCCCAATCCCTTCATGGGATGTAACGGTATGCCTTTTTGATTTGGATTCATTAGTCCACCGCATCTGATCCTTGTGCTCTTTCTTTAGTTTAGTTTATTTCTCGGTAATAATACAACAAATTGGTATCAATTATGATAACGACCATAGTAGTAAAATTTTTATTTGTTATGGTAATGACAACATTAGTTTCTTTATTTACATTGTGTACCTCTTAACCATTCACAATAATTTTTTATTCAACACTTACGATATTTCTCAACGATACATTCTTTTTTCGTAGAAGAGAACAAAAAATGAGTGCAGCGCCTCGTTTCTCCGCAATCTCTCTTACACTCTTCGTTGATTATATAATACACGAGCAGTTGTCTGATGATGTTACAGTATTTAACTATACAAATTCTAGACATATTTATATGAAATTACATAAAGTATGTAAAAATTATAAAATAATTAAGTTATGACGCGAGAGAGAAATGCGTTTGAGTGAATCGCGTCGACGTTATGGTTCTCTTCTACGAGGGTTGCCAAATTGCGGTGGTTTTTTCTTCTCTACTTGTGCATCCTTTTTGTCGATATAGCTCCCGTAATGCGCCATAAACATAATTTATTTACAGTTAGCGAATTCACCAACCATCTAGTGGAGAGAGTCGTAACACCATCAATAAATTACTAGTAGATATTACGATTCTCTATAGTAAACGAATTCATCAGCCTTGCTTTTGGAGAGTCCACATCAAAAATACTCCACGTATAAATTAACTTTACATTCCACTAATAAAAAATTACATGAGGTGTCAGGGGACACCCGGTTGGAACGAAGTTCCTTTCCCTATATATTATGTACTAGTTAGTTCCAACACGCCTAAGGCGCCTGTTGAAAAATACTGTAATTTAAATGGATCTTTAAGAAAAGATGCTTTTTGTAAAATGATAAATTTTTGATGTGTTAACATCTAAAGCGGCGTATAGGGACCAAATCTATCAAAGTCAGCACAAGCAAACAACACACAGACAGGTTTTCTGCTGCTGCTAAAACCAGATTTTATGCTGCTGCTAAAACGAGATTTTATGCTGCTGCTAAAACCAGATTTTCTACGACTGCGACTGCGAAAGAGAATAATGACGTGTTAAACAAAAATGAGCGAGCAAGAGAGCAATGAAAGACTAGTGTGGCAGCGGTGAGGCAAACGAAATTGTGTATATAGCGTATGTATTAACATAATAATGTATGTATGTACATGTGTCTGTTGCTGTTGTTGAACGGATATATAAAGCATAGCCACGCAAAATTTCATTTGCAAGCCCATGGGCTTGCGCAGTCGACGTTATGGTGACACACTAATACGTCAGCTACTTCGTACAAAGTATGTGTGATGTTGTGTGTTTGGCTGTTTCGTTGCTGTTGATATGGCAAACATGTGGTTATGTGAAACACGTATACGTCAGCTACTTCGGACAAAGTATGTGTGATGCTGTGTGTTTGGTTGTTTCGTTGTTGTTGCTATGGCCAAACAAAGCGAGTCATTTGATGTTCAGCATTGCCCGGTGTATACAAAAACAAGTAGAAACGGTGTTAG
The DNA here is from genome assembly GCA_963931995.1 of Phaonia tiefii. Taxonomy (NCBI): domain Eukaryota; kingdom Metazoa; phylum Arthropoda; class Insecta; order Diptera; family Muscidae; genus Phaonia; species Phaonia tiefii. The sequence continues at coordinate 101,458,098 of OZ008367.1, read as the reverse complement.
GTTCTGTCGGGTCGAAGTAAACTATTATTTTTTATTTTCCAATGTAACTTTAACTAATGTGTTCATAAAAATCGAACAGGTACCGTGTAGCAAAAAGGTGTTAACACATCATCCGTGAGTTCTAACACGCATTTTTTTTTTTTTAAGAAATTGTTTATTTTTTGAATGTATTTTTTAAAAAAAAGTATACCTTTAAGTCCCTTTTGTAAGAGTATGTATTCCCGATAAGGTCCTTTCTTGGATGAGAGGTACTTCTTTTATTAAAAGCTAATGTTTTTATGTAAGAAAAAGCCTAAGAGTATGAATATTTTTACGAAGAAATGCTTTTTTAAGAACAGGTACTTTTTAAAGAAGTGGTACTCTTTTTAGGATAAGGTTATTTTTTTAAGTAAATGTACCTATTTTCAGGAAGGCTACTTATGTATCTCAAGAAAAGATACGAAAAGTTATTAATTTATTTTTATGAAAGGGTACTTTTAAGAAAGGGAATTTTTGTAAGGAAATGTATTTTTTGTAGGAGAAGATATTTTTCTTTTGAAGAAAATCTCTTTTTTTACGAAAAAACAGGCAACATTTTAAGAGTAGGTACTTATCTCAAGAAAAGTTATTTTGTTTTACAAAAAAGTACTCTTTAACGAAAAGCTAGTTTTTTAAGAAAATGCAATTTGTTGTAAGATAATGTACTTTTTTAAGAAAAGGTACTTATTTAAAAAAATAATTTTTTTAAGAAAAGATACTTTTGTGTAAGAGTATTAGCTTTTTAAAGCAAAGGTACTTCTTTAAGATAAGGTATTTTGTTAAGTAAAGGTACTCTGTTTAAGAATATGAATAGGTATTTTTTTTAGAAAATTTACTTTTTTTACGAAAACGCACTTATTTAAGAAAATTTAATTTTTTAAACTTCCTCCGCTTTGGCTTTTCTAAATTTAGTTTTTATTCGGTTCAAACTACAATATTATTCGGTTCAAACTACAACTACAAACAGGCTCCACCTAGAAAATTTCCCATGAAACAAGAAATATCCCCCCATATGTTATATGTTAGTCTAGACACAAACCAAGCCAAAAATACGAGTATAAGTGTAAGTGTGCTGTCAAATGTAATTACATGCCCAGGGTTGTACTTCATGGATTTGCCAGTCTTGTAGTTTGGCTTTTCTATATTTACTTTTTATTGGGTTCAAAGCTACAATATGTAATAAAGAGGGTCCACCTAGAAAACTTCCCTTTATACCAGACCAAACCAAAAGTACCCAATATAGTTGATAATAATGGGTTGTAATAAAGTAGTTAAAAAAAAGTTGTTTAAAATTTTTTTTTTAGCCCCCATCCCGCAACATGCTATAAGGAACTTCGTTCCAAAAAAATTACCCAAATACTCTACGAATCGAAACTTCAACGGACGGCAGGGGGCTATATGTACCCTCGTATAAAAAACTGTTTGAGGTTCAGGTAATCACCTCTTGAATGCGCACCTATTTAGACTCCCCGCCACCAAAAAACTTCTTCAGTACACTCTAATGTATATGTAACTTTTGGCATTGGGAAAAATTATAAAACTTTTTATAATATTTTATAAATTATTATACCAAAATAAAATTTATGACGACCATTATCATATGACAACTGGTTTAAAACCTTAATGGAATTCTGATTAATGGTTTAATCTACTCATCGATTTTTATGAAAAAATATTTAAGTTAATGATATTACTGATTTAACATTTTTATGAAGTGATGACAATTTTATCAACTTTGTTATCAAGTAAGTGTTCATTACCCATCCCATTTCAATAATTTTTATTGCAATGTTTTCATATTTATCCTTGAAAATCCTTCATCAAAATTGATGAAACTAGATTGGTGTGGGGATTTATAGAATTGTAGCCGTTTTTCCCCTGATTGCAAACATTTGTGAAAATGTTTTGAATAATCCACATGAATCCAAAAGGTTCAGTTTAAAAAAGAAGTAGTTTTTCGTATTTGGATTCTAACACGACAAATATATTATTAAATAGTTTTGGGATTAAGTAACGAGGATATGTAAAGCTTTCTCTGGTATATGAGTTGAAACGATGTTAATTCCTCCCTTCAATTATTTTTGCCAGTGTTCTTTTATGCATAATGATATTATCTTCATGTGTGTTCTTTGTTAAACCTATGTGCCCATCATCATCATCGCAGTCATCGTCCTCTTATCCAACTGTTGGTCGCTGGCGTATGTTAGTGTTAGTCTTGAATCGCCGCTTGTTTGGTCTATGGATGGAAGAAGGAACAGAATGGCAGACATCTTCTTTCTTCGCATATATTTCCATGGTCGTGTATGTGGTTTTGCAATTATAAAACGAGTTTCATTACCTGATACTTGATTTTTGAGTGGCTTATGATATTCTTTAAGAATTTTTTCCATTATTTTCATTGTGTTCATTTATTTGTGAATTGCTTTTAGCCATTTCCCTTTATTTTCTAATAAGAGAAGTGTTATCTGATTGCCATTATAAACAGAGCATTAATTTCAAAAGCCAAGGAAAGCCTTAGTTAAGTAAACAGCTACAACATCCTTGTGACAAATGGGGAGCAGAATTTCACTAAATAAATACTAGTCTAATTCTAAGGATCCTTAAATAACAGAAAACTGATGCAAACTACACAGACTAATGACATGCAAACATTTATTCGTATGCACCCAATGTAAATAACCATTCTAGTTGTTCCAATAATATCTGTACAAACACGTATGGAAAAAGAAGAAAAAAAGTATACAGAATTTCTCGGAACTTTTGTGTGTTTCAAATGAGAATTGTAATCAAATGCATACACTGAAAAGAACGGGCAGAAATCAAATTTTGTTAAATTTTGCGAATTTGCGGTACTTCCTACGCGGCTATATATCTAAGTGTTATATAAAAGTATCTATTGAGTATAACTTTACCGCATTAACATTTCATCTTCGAAAAATCATTTACCTTTTAAAAAAAATGGTTTCTCATTACATCTCATGTAGGGATTGGAGAGAGTTTCTCACAACCAGTGAGCTGTGCGCTTACTAGCTTTCCACTCACTGATTGGGACCTATAGTTTTTCACCGGTTCCAAATGGAATTTTGAGAGGCATGGATAAGTACTCGTTAGTGTCGCCATCACTAAGCGAGTTGATCGTTGTCGAAAGAAACGAGGTGGCCAGAGCATGGATGGTAACAACATTCTCATGTACAAGAGCCACGCACACAACCCATTGCACCTCCGAAGGTCTCTAAATATTACTACCGACATGTCAAAGAGCCACTCCTTAGTGGGCTTTACTTTTATACAAACAAAATGCTCTACAAATATTAGTAAATTTCCAAGTTTGGTCAAAATGTTGATTAATAGCTTATTTAATTAGGTCTGTTTTCGATGTATTTAATGTGAATTTCGAAAATCCGCTTGTTACTTGACGACTTCTCTATACAGAGTTCCCCAGTTTCCCAGTTTTTACTTCGTACTAAGTAGGGGACTGTTCACCCCTGGCCGAAAAAGCATCATCGTGAGGCATTTAACACAAAACAACATCAACTAATAACAATCTTCAGGCTTCGCCCGATGATGCCCCCGTTGGTCACAAACACACAAATTGAAAGGGCACGAGTTCAAGACCTTCCACGGGTTACTCCCAAACAGCACACGGCAGTCCCTGTGTTGCCAGGGTACATCAACACCGACAATAAGATCCTACACGGCTGAATAACAAGCTTGAAAAAGCCCGGATCACGAAAAACGTTTAACCACTATCTTAGGGGACATGCAGACCACCGGTCACCTATATCTCAACTAAACCGCCTAGATTCCGAATGAATATTATTCTGCGACACGCCCTGTAAGCCGCCGCTTATAAATTCTAAAGCCATTTTCGTGTAACCCTACTTCAAGGTTTTCTGTTCTTTTCGGAGAATTTTGTACTCAAAAAGTGCAAAAATTTAGCATTTTCTGCCCTCTCATCGAGTGAGGGGGAATATGTTGCCCGATAAAACGGCTCATTTTCCGTCTTTTGGTTTGTGTTCTTTGTCGCAAAGCTAGATTTTCTACCTTTTGTGAGGGGGGCTGAGCTATTTGAAGCGGTTTCAGCTAAAATCGGTTAACTTTGCAAACAAAGTGATTGAAACGTTAGTTTAGCGGGAATATCAAAAAATACCAATCCCTCTGGTACTTTGCCGACCAGTTTGAACGAAGCGGCGTTTAAAATTGCGTTATTAATATTTTAGATAAGCGAGGTAAATAAAAGATGCTAAAAAAGCAAAAGGAAGAACACCGATGTGACAAAATTCACCATTTCCATTTCCTCACCCCAAAACCCAATAAAACATTTTTAGGTTTTCAGAACCAGGACAAATTGGAGGGCATAAGTAAGCGCTTCGTAATAAATTTTTTTGATAATAAAATAAATACAAGAAAAAAAATTTCAAGAGCTTACCCATTCCCTTACGAGGAATCTTTAAATTTTTCTGTCCCAATGGTGCCCTTAGAGAGGTCAACTGTATGACAGACCCTCAATATTTTTGCAACAGCAACAGTTTCATATGAAGTATCTATTCTCTATCTTCAACCCTTAAGGTGGTCCCCATACAATTTTTTTTGTTTGTTATAAATTTTTTATGAAATCGGCAGCTACCGCTCCAACGGTGCGTCCTACGAGGGCGATGTAGGATCGACCAACTTTTATTAGAACGAAGTTCCTTATCGCACGTTGCAAGATGAGGGCTAACTGAAAAAAAATTAAACAACTTTTTTTACACCATTATGCTACAACCCAGTATTATCAGCTATATTGGGTACTTTTACTTTGGTTTGTGTCTCGACTAACATATGTTGGCAAATTTCTTGTTTAATGGGAAGTTTTCTAGGTGAAGCCTGTAACCAATATTTAGTATATATTGTAGTTTTGAACCCAATAGAAAGTTAATTTAGGAAAGCCATATTGAAAGAAGTTTTCTTAAAAAAAAAAATTTTCTCAAATAAAATAACTATTCATATTCTTAAACAAAGTACCATTTCTTAAAAAAATACCTTATCTTAAAAAAGTACCTTTGCTTAAGAAAAGTAAATTTTCAGACAAAAAGTCTTGTTCCTTAAAAAGGAAGTTTTTTAAAAAAATTACCTTTTCTTAAAAAAGTAAATTTTCTTACAACAAACTGCCTTTTCTTAAATAAAAAAATTTTCTTTAAATGGTTCCCTTTTTGTGAAAGAAAATAACTTTTCTTGAGATAAGTACCTACTGTTAAAAATTTACCTATTCTTGAAAAAAGGACCAATTCTAAAAAAATTCCCATTTCTTAAAAAAAGATTTTTCTTCAAAAATACCTTCTCTTCAAAAAATACTAAATTTTCTTATAAAAATTCCCTTTCTTTAACATAATTTTTCTTAATAATTAAATAAGCCCATTTCTTTTCTGAAAATAAGTAAATTTTCTTTAAAAAATAACATTTTCCTAAAAAGAGTACCACATCTTTAAAAAGCACCTCTTCTTAAAAAAAGTCTTCTTTGTAAAAATATTTATACCCTTATGGATTTTTCTTACAGAAAGTACCTCTTCTTAAAAATAGTAAATTTCTCTTTAAAAGAGGACCTTGTCGGGAAAATATAATAATATATAATCTTTCTTAAAAATGTTACTATCACAGTGTGTAATTTTTTAAGTCATGGCAAATTAACCATATACGGATACCACTACGTGACAAAAGAGGAAAAGAGGGCCCCCAAAGAAGTGGGGCCTCGGTGGCAGTTTTATCAAAAAATGATAATTTTCTCAAGCTTATATCTTGCAAACCGTTCGGAATTTTGATTTACTCTCTGAGGCAAAGTTGTAGCTCTTGTCATAGAGAACAAAAATTGTAAACATATAAAATAAAAAAAAAACTTCATCTTCAAAGTCAAAATCGCAAAAAACTTTTTTCCCCTGTTCAGGTCCATAGGTAGCAAACCGTTCAAAATTCAAGGAAACAATCAACTACAAGAATGATCCTAATATCTCAATAAACAACTTTCTAGAACATATGTACTTCCTAGGAATGATTCTTAACACCGTTTAGGTAGCCCTTAGATAGCCGCAAAAGTGAAAAATTTCCCGAAAATTTTTTAATTTCATTTGTTTTTTCTTTACTTCAACATTGAGATACTATAAAGCCTTCTCCCATAAGTGAAAAGGCATGTTGCAGGTTTCATTGTTATACTATTACTGATTTTATTAATCTTAGTCCTTAGGTGGTATGGGTTGACATTTAGAGTTAGGGTTGTAACAAAGAGTAGTAGCATGGATATTTAGTAATAATGAGTCAGTGTTGTGGGGATTAGTAGTCTCAGCAGGGATGACACTACAATACTATTCTATCTATTACAAAAATTATAAAAAAAAAATATTCGTATTGTGTTTATAATGTTGATGGCCCTGGACTTGCAAATCGCACTCTCTTAAATTGTGGATCCAAATCGTCTTCCGAATCTGACACTGATTCAGAACTTATGGTGTCCACAGGCACGTTACTCCATTAACATCATACAGGGTGATCTTATGACTCCACCAACATACCTGAAATGAATTAGAAAAGAAATCAAAAAAGGAATGCAAAACAATGCATCAATAAAATTGATATTACCTCTGCAAGCAACGCGTCGAGATTTTTGCCTTTGTACCGTTTTTCCATGGGCATTGTGGTTTGGTGAAACCGTTCTCCTTGCTCATCGGAATCGGTAGGGAGTTGTTTGATAAAGTCGTAAAAATGAGAATGAAGAAAATGCAGCTTTAATGTCATCGATGTGCCGATTTTCTGAAAATAATACAGCATTTCTTGCACGCATTCTCTTGCTTCCGGTTCCGCTTCTCCATCCCATCCCAAGACTCTGGTGCATGCACGCTGAAGGTAAATCCATGCCATTGAATGATTATAATCATGAAGCGATGATTCAAAGTTGCTCTTGAATAGCTTTCTAATGTCAGGGCCATTAAGTACGCCTGTTAAATGAAGACAAAAAATAAAGACAGAAAAGAAAACATTAACAAAGTGAAAATAGTACAATGAGGTGAACAAAAATTCGTTTTAAATTTACTACAATACCTTTTTTAATTTTGTTATCCCTACGCTTTGGGAAAACGCTTTACAAATAGTCGAATGCGTTTGGGTAATTTACAACGGCCACTTCGACGAATTTTTTAACAATTCCCAATTTTATGTGGAGCGATGGCAGCAAGATGTCTTGAGTATTGTCTATTAAAGGTGCATTCCTCAATTTGTGTTGTTTTATTTGTTCCTCCATACTTCCTCTTGGTCTACACGAATTACATTGGTATTGATTCAGAGGTGAGCGCGAATCCCAATTACAAAAAAACAAAAGAATTTTGAAAAGCCGCCCTTATCGATGATCCCTTGCAAAATGTTGATGACCTTCAAATCACAGCAAATCTTCCATTTATTTTCGTAGTATTTGATTTTTTTCATTATATCTTTCAATGTTTCATAGCTTTCTTTCATGTTAATACCCATTGCTAGCGGAATGGAAGGTTTTCGGTTCGACACATGCAACAATACTGCTTTTAAGCTTGAAAGAGATCCATCAATAAATAATCTCCACTCACTAGCGATGTAGTTCATTCCCATTTTTACCACCAAAGCTTTTACATCGTTGCAGTAAGCGAATGAATTGATGACATTTAGAGTGTAGAGGCTCTGAAATTCAGCTTGCCGTTTCATAGCTTTCTTTCATGTTAATACCCATTGCTAGCGGAATGGAAGGTTTTCGGTTCGACACATGCAACAATACTGCTTTTAAGCTTGAAAGAGATCCATCAATAAATAATCTCCACTCACTAGCGATGTAGTTCATTCCCATTTTTACCACCAAAGCTTTTACATCGTTGCAGTAAGCGAATGAATTGATGACATTTAGAGTGTAGAGGCTCTGAAATTCAGCTTGCCGTTAGCGGTACGCCGTAGAGTTCACAATACCATGTGTGAGTTTTCTTTGCTTTAGAAACGCTGTCAAAAATATGGCAAGTCGCTGCGATAGTCCCAATATGGCCACAATGCAATCCATTTCCATTTGTGTTATTAGTTGTGGTCCATCACTTCCCTGTTGGGGCTCATAAGCGGTATCAAATGCATCTTCATAAGTAACACCACTTGCTCTAGTCATTCCTGTACATTCTGTACCACGATTTGGAGTTGGCGGTCTTGGTGATACAAAATTTTCAGATGCAAGCACTGGTAGTGTGGCTGTTACAGTGGCTTTATAAATTTTGTTCCTCTCAGCATATCGATTTAGACCACATGTGTAATTTACGCATGAATAGCAACTGGTTTCATCATGATCGCCTGGGAGATTAATCCAGTTTACCGGCTTACAATACTTCATACTATGTTTGCCTCCACTCAACCATGGCATGAGATTGTTATAACACTGGCGACACACTGTATTAGGTGTGTAATTTTCACCGGCCAAGTCTTCTTCGTCGATAAACAACTTATATGCTTTCTTGAATGCACTAGGTAAAAGATTCTTTTCCTTTTGAAATGTTGTATAACTATTTTTTTTGATTTGATGACCGCAAACGTAGCAAAATAAATCAATATTTTCACACTGCATATTGAAATTGTCAGTTGCCAATGTTGTGTGCGAATTATGCTGTACCACTTTCACTTTTTTGCTTTCACTTTCACTTTATAACTGTCGCGCTGTGTTATGCCTCGATGTGAGCGTCGTGTCGCTTTTATATTGTGTTGCGTCCCTCGTTAATTCAATGCAGATGTTTGCTTCCAGGTAGTTTTTTGATAGAAGTTTTTTTGATTTTATATGTTCACAATTTCATCTTTATGACAAGAGCTACAATGTGTTTCCAGGTATTTTTTTATATTTTGGGTTGTTTGTATGTGAATTCAATGCAGATGTGTGCTTCCAGGTACATAGTTGTTTGATAGTTTGGGCACGGGAACTCACCCACCAGCTTGAGAATTTTTATTAGAATCCACTGTCTATTAGTATAGGTACAGAGCACTCACACATTCGGCCTTCTCACTGCCAATATTTACGTTTAAAGGTTTGGAAATCAAACCTTTTACACTTCAATTGTTTTTAAGCGAAATTTTGGCTCCCAGAAAGTACTTTTGTTAGAAAAAGCTCATTATCTCCGGTCTTAGAAGGGTTAATGCGGAGTATTATACCTTAAAAAAAGCTTGAAGTGTTGTCGTTTACTGAGTCTAGAAAAATAAGTTCACCAGGGCTGTTTTTTGAGAAAACCAGAGTTTTATTAAAAAAGTGAGGTTAAAAATCTTTTTTTTTTTAATTTTCTCCAATGAGTTAATAAAAATAATATGTTAATATACAGATTTCTAGCGTTTTCGAAGGTCTTCTCAATGACCCGATCGGATAAGAAATGGGTGAGATATATGCGATTATATACTCAAGCTATAAAGGCCTATATCTCAAGAAGTTGGTTCGGCCTCCTTAAAATAAATTTTGGGGTTTAAATAAGCGCTGTAAGCCCTACCAGGCCAAAGAAAATTGGCGCATTTGTCATAAAGGAAATTTGTTCGTAAAAGCGGAAAATAAAAAAACACTTTTTGGGCGATTTTTCGCTCATTTTTAAAAGTTTTTCGCGATGTTGACCTTGAAGATGAAGTTTTTTTTGATTTTATATGTTTATAATTTTATATTTTATTTTATAATTTTAATTTATGACAAGAGCTACAGTTTTGCCTCAGAGAGTAAATCAAAATTGCGAACGGTTTGCCAGATATGAGCTTGGGAAAATTATCACTTTTTTGCAAAAATGACACCGAGGCCCCGCTTCTTTGGGGGCCCATAAAAAAAAACCTGGAGGACTTTGGGCAAAACTGGGAGACAGGGGTCTTTTTTTTTTGCTCTTTTATCACGTAGTGGTGTCCGTATATGGTTATATTTTTTCGTGTTGCACTGTGTATTTTACAAAAAATATCTTTTCTTAAAAATCCATTTAAATTATGGCGTCTTAGGCGGCGTATTGGAACTAACCAGTAAATAATATATGTATCTTTCACGTTTGGGAATAAGGTCTTAAGTCAAAAAAATGCATTTTGAGTTTTTGATTGGGTTTAACTCAATTTTTTTTTCTCTTTCGTTTGGTAATAATTTAATATCTAGCACAACTGCATCCAATCGTAATCATTTGGTCTTTAGGCACTAAGTCAAAAAATTTCATAATTCGTTTGGTATTAAGGTCTTAAGTTGACTTAAGTCTTTGTGAGCAATGCTTTTGAAGCATTTAATATTCCTCTAATGACTTAAGTCAACTTAAATCTTTTATACGGAACGGAATAAACAAATGTTGCTATCTCATTTTGATATACGTATAATCACATCATTATTCGTTAAAATTATTCGCCGCCGCTATATCAAAAACCACTCAAAAAAATAAACTATAATGTAGTAACCTAGCGTTTATTCTTCATATGTATGAATCACTATATTCAATTGAACGAATGAATTTGTATTTCTTTGAATTGTGTGCACATTATTAAATAACAGTTTACAATTAAATAAACCACAGTAAGTGTTCTATATATTATAATAGCCTGTAATATGATTTAATAATTTAATAAACTTTTTATAAAGAAACGCTCAATTTGCTTCTGTTGCTGAAAATACAGCTTCACCTGAGTCTTCGCGAGTTCTATCGCTATTTTCGGCTATGTCAAACATTTTCGATTCCGATGACAGCGTTATGGATAATGATTTTTTCCCAGAAGAAGAAACCAGTTCAAGCGAAATAAATGCGGTTACAACTAGTCCATCAGCTCAAGTTAGTGTGGACGTAGCAGTTAATAATATGGGAAGTAATGGTAAGAAGTATTCCAGGCGCATAAGGAAAGAAAGAACTCAAAAAATTCATAGCGTCAAAAGTTATGTAACTGTAAGCGGAAAAGTTATTAAGGCAAGGCAATTACAAAATTTAAAACAGTGCAGGAAAAAATGCAATTCTTTTCTTCAAGAAGAAATTAGGAAAAGTATTTTTGATGAATACTGGTCGCTTGGGAATCACGATAAAAGGGTTACTTTCATTGCAAACCACATAAATGCTGTAGAAAAAGAGGTTACTCGCAAAAGAAAAGCTGACAGTTTAAAAAGTAGAAAAGTAACCTACGAATATTCCCTAGATGTAAATGGCACTAAAGTTTCTGTATGCAAGGGTTGTTTCAGTATAACTTTAGACGAAACAGAAAGGTTTATATCCAATGCCATTAAAAATAAAATGCTTCACACATCCGGCATTACTAAGGAGGATCAAAGAGGAAAAAAGTCTTCAAAAAACAAAAAGTCTCAGGAGGAACTTAATGAGGTACGAGGTCACATAACATCATTTCCAAGCTACGAAAGTCATTACACCAGACGTACAAACGACAAGAAATTTTTACCTTCTTATTTAAATTTGCGAATTATGTACGACTTATACAAAGAAGGACGAGAGAATATTGTTAGCCGTTCAATTTATGAGAGGGAATTTCATAATTTAAAACTCGCCTTTAAAAAACCAAAAGTAGACACTTGTTTTAAGTGCGACACCCTTCACATGCGCGTTGAAGTTGCTGCCAGCCAAGAAAAAAAACAAGAAGCAGAAAACGACCTTCAAATCCACCAAGAGCAGGCTACTGCAGCGTATGATGCCAAAAAAGCAGATAAGCTTACGGCACAAGACAACGTTCTAAAAAAATGCTTCAGTTTTGATCTACAGCAATGCCTGCCAACCCCATTTGTTGTATCGTCGGTAGCATTTTATAAAAGGCAGTTGTGGACCTATAACCTAACAGTTCACGATAATGCTACAGGAGAGTCAACACACTATATGTGGCATGAAGCTCTAGCAGCTAGAGGGCTTGTATGCTCATTTGAAGAACCTACCTGCTAGCGTTTCTGAAGTGACATTTTACTCAGACACATGTGGGGGACAAAACAAAAACAGTCACGTGGCGGCAATGTTTTTAATGGCTCAGTTAAAGTTCCCCAACTTAACCATTAACCATAAGTTCCTTGTTCCGGGACATACGCATATGGAATGCGACGTGGATCATTCCATGATTGAAAAACAAAAAAAAAAAACAAAAACACCAGTTTATCACCCCCATGATTGGTATCAGTTGGTAAGATCAACAGGTCTTAAAAAAAAATTCAACGTACACGAAATGAAGCAGGAAGAATTTTTTGATTTTGCTGCTTTGTTGAAGACAGTTTTTGTATGCAGGAAAAAAAATATTTTAAATGAACGATTCTCTTGGCATAGTGCACAATGGCTCCAATACAAGAAGAATGGTTTAGTGAGTTAAAAAAACAGTTTGAACGATTCCGAAGATTTCAAGATTTTAAGTTTCCTTAGGAGAGGAAAAAATAAAAATCTAAAAAATTATCCACTCCAAGCAAAATATAAAACTTTGGTCCCAATATCTGAGGAGAAAAAACGGGATTTGTGCTCTCTTCTTAGCTTGATACCACCTGTTTTCCACAGCTTTTATACAAATTTACCAACTACCAACACCGCTGTAAATGATGGTCCTGATTTGGTAGATGAAAAAGAGGAACCTGAGACAACTTAAATTTTTTATAATAATTATATAATTATTTTTGAAGCTATTGAATAAATGAATAAATCAGTTCCTATTTTTAATTAAATAAGAACGTTTTATTTCCTGACTCAAGTCTTACTAAAAAGCAAAATTTTTAAAAAGATTAAAAATTGGATGATCCTAAGGACTTAAGTCATCTAAAAAACGGTAAATACTGATTAATTTTAAAAAAATTCTTAATATTCCTATAGGAAATCATATCCATGCTTGTTTGCCATCATTTCATTTTCAAACAAATTTTATCCTGATTTGCAAACAATTAAATAAGTTTCAATTTAACATTACGAAAAACTATAGTTTATGACTTAAGACCTTATTCCCAAACGCCAAAGATATAACGAAAGGAAATTCGTTACCACCGAGTGTCCGCTGACACCTCATGTAATTTTTCTCTCACCCAAAATTTTTGCGGAATATACTTACCCTCTCTCTAACACATAAGGATGGCACAATTTTTGACTCATGAATTTTTGACGTAGAATACGTCTTACCTTACGGTATGAGGAGTCATGTCAGGTTTTTATTGTTGTAATCTTTATTTCATTGAATTTGAGGAAACGGCTAGATGAATTTTTTTAAAATTTTTTTTGTAGGTAAATGAAGATGTTATCTTTCGTTTGATATACATTTCATATTGGTTGATATCTTCCTAATATTTAAATTTCTCAAATGAAAATTGCTTAAACACATACACTCAAACATATGTGTGGTGTTTGGTTGAGTGTTTTTGGTTGCTCAACATTGCATAGGAACATGTATCTAGAAAAGTGAAACGAACAGCAAGCTAATGTTGCTTGGCAACATATATCTATTAAAAAGTGAAACAAACAGTAAGCTAACGTAATAAAGCTTTTTTGCGAAAGCTTCAATAAAGCTGTTGTAACATTAATTTTGAATTGTAAAGCGTAAAGCTTTCACAGAACGCTCGAATGCTAATACGAAGACTCGATAAGGTAAACCTTTTTTAATATTAGGGCGGCCCTCTCAACATTCGCAGAACTTATTTCAATAAAAATATTAATTAAAATACATAAATTAAATTAAGTTTAAAAAAATTGAACATAATATTTTTTTTTTAAACGGACTTGAATCAAATGCCGTTGGTAAATATAAAAATTACAGCAGACAGTTGCAGACAGAAAACATATATAACAATAAATTATAAATAATATAAGCAAATGAATTTATTGTTATATATGTTTTCTGTCTCATCGGATGGCGTATTCTACGTTAAACTTAATGGCCGTGTCTCTGACATAGCCTGCAGGGACAGTCCGTGGCCGAAGGCCTCGGACAACTGTCTGCTGTAATTTTTTGCCTAACCTCATAAAATTGACTCGTATCAAATTCGTTAAATCGTGCACTATCCCACCCTTCCGTAGTGCTCACGTTAACAAATCATCAATTTTAAGTGTCTAGCAGATCTCGGGTTTTCTGAATGAGTGTAGCGTTCTCTTTACTTCCCACAATTTTAACTTTGAAGTCAACTATCTTTTCTTCTCTATACTATGATTCTAGAATGACCCAATAGATGTACGAGCTAATTTCCTTTCTTTAGTGCCACACCCATTTCTACCGCCCCCAATTTGATTTTCCGTAAATACTGAATTTATCACTTTCCATTCTCCAAGAGGAACATCCACGGGAAATTTAATGATTAGAGGAGGACGCATTCGGCCATAACTCCAATTTACCTAGTATAATGCCACACCCATTTCCACCGCCCCTAATGGCATTTCGAAAATTTCTGAATTTATTATTTATTGTTATTTAAGAAGAACACATGCACAAAAGTTCCTTATTATAGGACGACGCGTTTGGTCATAACGCTACATTTTCTAATTTAGTGTCACGGCCAGTTGTATAGTCCAAAATTCAAATTTCCAAAAATCCCTTCCCCTAGTCAGTCACCAAGTATTTTTACACGCTAAAAAATCTGACTATGTTTGCAAATATAACGTGTTTATAGCGTGTCGCAAATATACTATACTTGTGCTCAAACACATTGTGTTTGCTATTCAATATATGTAACATGTTTGATACACAAGGATTAATAGGTTATAATATAAGTTTTTGAGACCCAAATGTGGGTTTTTTGTTGAAAACGGTTAAAAACAAATACGAGACAGACAACAGAGACATAAAAAAGTAGAAGATGTTCAATTCATGAAAGTAGTGCTTGAAGACGTGTACATGTTTCCTGCAATATCTTGCTGTGGCCGATATTGATCAGCGTGTATATACATATATTATTATTATTAATCAAATTTATACTGTTTTAAGGTAAAATTTGCGCATTCAAATATCTATCCTCATGAAGTGCAAAAGTTACGCCGGTTTAAAGTTCAAAGTTGACGTCTGCCGAAATGTATGGTAATACATGTGTCTGCTTCGCTACGTATAATAACCTCCCAGCAAAAAATTATTAGAATTGTTTAAAATCTCTTTATTGCTTCTTGCTTCTTGTATGCAGTGCAGTAAGGCAGAGTACAAATATAATAAGAGTGTTATACTGAAGTGCTTCTCCGAATTGATTTTTAAGCGCTTCGTGTAGTTGTTAAAAATTTCTAATCTTGAATACTTGACACTTAATTATATTAATAGGGAATTTTATTGAGCTTTAAACCATTTTAAAATTTAAAAATGTGACTATACTACGGATACATTTAATATTACATATGTATAGAAAATTGTATATATAGTATATCAGTATATATGGTATATATATATATATGTATATACCACACTACAGTTCAGACACAAATGTTTCTATCTTATTAACTATCGTTTAACTTAATATATTCTGAAAAATTTGGAGCTTAAATTTTGCTATATAATGTCCTGGAAAGAAGCTGCGTTGCTAACACAAATGCTTAAACGTTCATCACCGCCCTAGTGAAGAACGTGTGTTTTGTTTTAAGTAAAAACTGTACCTAGAAAAATGTTCGTCCACTTCAAACAAAATTAATATGAAACACATTGACATTAAAAACTCGAAGTTTCTTAATATGATAACGAAGTAAGAAAGATGACAAAAATCTGATAAGAACAACGGGAATAAGGCCGATTGATGTTTCCAAAAATTTTTTTTTAATACAGGTTTTGGTCGAATCATGGCTCTGCCTTATTTTAGTGCTTCTTATAAACAATAAATTAAATATTTTTTATTTTTTGTGGTCATTAGAAAATAATCAAATTTAGTGCTTCCATGAAGCTCAAAACTAGGAGAGAAAACTTCTCGTGTTTTCTTTTCGTACGAAGAGACAACAAATGAAAAATGTTGCTTATTAGAAGGGCTGAATGCGAAACATAATTTTAGCCATTCTTTCCAACTGCTTACTGAGCCGTAAAATAAGCACATCAAAAAACAGCGTTTTTTCTGCAAACAAAGAATAGCTTCTTGAAAGCAATGAGTATGTTGTTTTAATTTGGCACAATCGCGAGCTTCTTAGTGGGAACTTTGTTCAAAAATAATGCGCATCTATCAGCGCATTGGATAGTGATTCTAAAACAATTTCTGCTTCCATTACTGCTTTTTAGCATGCATAATTTTTTGCTGGGTTGTGATACCAGCTTCTTACGGGATCGTGTGTGTACATCGCAGCAGTAGATATAAGTTTCAAAACAGCAATATTGACCTCCTTGTTTGCTAATAAAAACACTAAAATGAGACATGCAATTTGTAGAAGTTATTATGAAATTTCAACTATAAATTTTGTATAAGATAATAATCAAGTTTATGTTGTAAACCCCCTCAAACATGCTTTGAGGAATATAATGCCCATTAAAAAGGTTAACTATGGAGACGAAACAGAAACGCAAATGGCGCCATATTGACTAGATTACTATCGAATTCCAGCGGATTCAAAGTGTTTTATTTTAAAATGTATCTTAAACCAATCTTGAAAAACCTTTGTAATCTCGCATTATATTTGAAACCTTAAAAAAACATTATCCTTGATCGGAATCGACAGATATCTTCTTGTTACCACATGGTGTTCAACAAATCTCCCCTCTCGTTTAAAAGCTGCAACTACAAGTTTTTAATCGAATATCCGCAAACATTCGCTAGCATCTATAACTGGCAATAGTCGTATAATCTTATATGGCAATTGTTTTCCATTACAACCAAATAACAATTGGGTCAAAGGCTGAACTCATCAGCATTTAGTTTGCAATCTATTGCTGAATGTGTTGTGAACACAGCAATTGTATGTTGTTGCTGTCAATGATGATGATGATGCTGTAACTGCTGCTTCTGTTGTTGTACTAGTAAATATCAAACGGAAATGATAGTATTACACAGTTTTATTGTTGTTCTTGATGTTGTTGTCAGTGCTGCTACTCTTGATTGTTAAGAAAAAAAATTATTAACACAGGAAAGTAGAAAAACAATGATATTTAAGTACTGCAGTCGTTTTTATTTTTCAATCAGTCTAAATATCCTTTGGTACAACTGTTGGAATCCTAGCCTCATACTGGTGTGTAGGCATACATGTGTGGGTTTGAGTATGTGTAAATTTACAGTGCATGTTGATAAAATTATGAATGTAGATACAAGTTATAAATATTTACGATTGAACTTCTATCTAAAGTAAGCACAGGACTTTTTATCAAGATATATTTTGCTTTTCACTTTAGCAATTTTAACGTAGAATACGTTATACGGTAAGGTAGGGGTGTTGATCTGGAGCACAAAATTTTGAGAAAATGTTTGTAAACTTTCACCCACTTTTACTTAAATATTAAAACATATTTTAGCAATATTTATATGTTACTCGGTTTTGGTAATATGTTTTGTTTCGAATTACATTAAAAAAATTATATGTCTATATATAAAAGTTTTATGTAGTTAAGGAAATAAATATTTGAGAGCATGATATTTTAGACTTTTTTTGTACATGCCGCTGTTGTTGTTGGTTTGTAAATGCCGCTGTTGTTTTTGTTGTTGTTGTGAAATCAAACGATTTTGGCTTTGCTGTGCTTTGTTTATTTATCGAGCAGCGTGTAAATGTGTGTGTGTGTACATTTCGTTTTGTTGCATCGGTCGGTTATTAGTTCGTTTGGGGGGAACATAAAATGAAGGGAGGGGAGCGTGGACACTTGTGTGTGCTTGAAAGTTTACAGATCTTTGCTGTCGTTTGTTTACTTCTGCGAGCAGCGTGTAAATGTGTGTGTATGTACATTAATACAAAGGATTGGCGATGTATACGCTCACTATATCAATGGCGTTTTTCCTAAACACATTTCTGTGAATACATTGGGAAGTAGTTGGAAAGCAGCTAATGTATAACTAGCTGTCAGCTGTATGCGTATATATTAGATAGATTTAAATCATTTATCAAAAATTATATTTAATTCATATATTTTAATTGCAAAATGACTAACGTATTCTACGTCTGACCTATGCGCCCGTGTTATCTAACACAGGTTTGTTATTTTTTTCAAGTTTGACTGCGTTCATATTTCAAAGACCATGTACTGTGAATATTTGTATGCGAGTGTACATCAACACATGTACAATATAAAAGCAAAGAGATTATCACACTTTATTCATTTCATTCAAAATGGGTATCATTACGTGTGTGCAATAATCTGAAGGATTTAATGGTACAAGAGACATAGACCCTGCTTAGAACATGCTGATATGAAGGTTTCCATATCTTCGCCTTTCATTCCCATGTAACAGCATGTAATAATGATATTTATTTGATATTTTATATACTATGTTGTTGCAAGATCTACAGTAATTTTCGTTGAATTTAACAATGAGCATATGTGTTCAATGTACGTTTTGTTAGTTAAAATATTGGACAGTGTAAGCTAGGAAACTTAATCAACCAATACGCAATAAAAACGAATTCAAATATAAATTGAAAACATTTTGTACAGGGATGACCATTCGACACCTACTTGTTTTCGTAACTACTATATATAAATCGGAAGTTGATGCAATTTTGAGGTATCGCTTATAACATATGTATTTATACACGCTGAAATAAAATCCCCCTTTAACATTATGCAGGATTCATGTATATGTTTGGAACATCCGTATACTTACATGTAGGCATTATTTTCTTGAATTGAAGTTGTCTTAATTTTTGCTTCTTTGTTTTCAACAAACAAAGCCATATTTGGGTCACAAAAACATGTATTATAACATATTAGTCATTGGACATGGAACTGTCCGTGGAGGGGGAAAGTTTCTGATAGCCAATCACTTGAGAGTGGCCAGAAATGATTCCTTCATTGGGCAGTCCAAGCAGCGCAGCACTTCCACGCAGTATGTCCTGGGCAATGGCTTTATCGGCCACCTCCGTTAGCTAGCTAGAGTGAGAAAACGAAACAAATGAGCAGCTTGATTGTTTATGCGATCACTGAAACGTCTCAGGTTTATTAGGTGACTCTATCACTAAAGCTCATCAAGAAGATATCGGTCATTTTCTTTTGTCCTTAGAAGGCAGATGAGCCGACATATGGGCTAAGGTGACGCGTCATAACGCCCATGGACATAACACCGGTCATGGACTTTATGTCCATCTTAGGTGTGACAGAACGTCCACGGACTTTATGGCCTTTTACGGAGTTTCGCCGCAAGGCCTGGCAGTAGTGAAACCAGCGGGCTTTATTTCACACCTGCCCATGGGCGTTATGTCCATGGGCGGCGGATAGAAACCAAAGGAAGAAAATCCTGGGTCGACATATTGCATCCTGGTGAGCGTCTGAGCACTAATGGGCGGCTGCAATCAAATATCCTGGCAGTAGGTAAAATGCAAAACCCGGTGAACTGAGTTTGCCTCCCGCCACCGTTCGTAATGACAGTAAATATACAACAACGAAAAAGAAAACATTAGCAACCTCTATTTGTTGACGACCACCGCAAACGTTATAAGGACAAGGATTTACTGTATGCACCTGGAATGTAAGAACTATATATAGATCCGATGCAAGAATCCAATTGGCAGATGTCCTCGAAAGTTATAAGGCTAACATTGCAGCTACCGATCAAATGCAATGGACATAACATGGATGCACAACGAAAAAACTGCGACAATACTACAGTTGTCATGAGAAAAATCACGATTCTGGTTGCGGATTTGTAGTTGGAAAAAGACTACGACAACCAGTCTCTAGGTTCACTCCTGTCAGTGAAGGTAGAGCCAGAATCCACATAAAAGCGAAATGTTGTTATATTTCCCTAAGTTGTGTACATGACCCGACAGAAGAGAAAGATGCAGATGCCAAAGGTATATTCTATGAGCGCCTAGAGAAAACGTATGACCGCTACCCTGGCCATGACATTATAATTGTACTAGGAGATTATATTGCTAAACTAGGCGAGGAAAATGTGTTTCATCCAATTATTGGCAATTTCAGTCTACATGCTGACAGTTCCGACAACGGTATAAGACTGATTGACTTTGCCGCGGCAAAAAACATGGTCATTAGTGGTCCAAGATTCCAGCATATATACATCCACAAGACTACTTTGATATCCCCTGATCAAAGAACGAAGAACCAAATTGATCACGTGGTAATTGATGGATGGCACTCATCCAGTGTAATGGAGGTACGAGTGTTCAGAGGAGCTAACACCGGTTCTGATCACTCCGTGGTAGCAGCAAAGATTCGCACAAGATTAAGTAGAGCGAAAATCGTACTAAACCAGACGCAGAGAAAGCTATACATCGGAATGCTGCAAGTGACAGATGTAGCTACAGCCTACTTAAGGAAGCTCCCGCAACGTTTGGCAGAGAACCCACCCCCTCCCGAAAATTCTACCAAAAGGTCAAAAAGGGAACTATTGGACATGGTTCAGGACCCTCTTCTGTAAATACAAGGATGGAAATCTTATCGCAGATATCCAGAGCATGTTGGGAATATGCCGAGATCATTTCTCGGCGCTATTGGTACCTGAGATATCCAATGACGAGACAATCGATCAAAATTTGGACGACGACGTCGGTTGCCCTCCTCTTGACCAAGACGAGGTCAGAACAGCTATTACCCGGCTTAAGAACAACAAAGCCACAGGAGCCGACGGATTGCCGGCGGAGCTGTTTAAGGCTGGCGGCAATGAGCTGATAAGGTGCATGTATCAGCTCATTAGGTAAATTTTGCTAGATGAAGGCATGCCAGCCGATTGGAGCCTCAGTGTACTATGCCCCATATTTAAAAAAAGTTGACCCGAGCCTCTGTGGCAGCTACCGTGGAACAAGCCTTTTATCCATAGCATATAAGGGTCTATCAAGTATAATGTGGGACCATACCAGTGTGGCTTGAGGCCTGAAAAATCGACATCTGATCAGATTTTCACGCTACGCCAAATTTTGTTGACGACCCACGAAAACAAATTGACACCTATCATCTATTTGTCGATCATAAGGCGGCCTTTGGTAGCGCGATACGGTAGAAACTCTACGAAGCTATGTCTGAGCTTGGTATTCCTGGAAAACTCATACGCCTATGCCTTTGACGAACACCAAATCCGCATTGAATGTTGGTAAGGATCTTACCGAATCGTTTTCACTGAGCGCGGCCTCAGGAAAGGCGACACTCTATCCTGCAATCTCTTTAACATCTTTTGAGAAACGCTGTAGTCAATGGTTTCAACGAGCAGAACCTCCATGCGATTACACCAAAGCGTGATCGTTGATAGCCGATATAATTTCGAGGTGGTGGACGAATTTATGTACCTCGGATCTGTCGTAAACAAAAACAACAACGTCAGCCTTGAAATCAAGGGGAGAATTGTGCTTGCGAATAGGTGTTATTTCAGGTTACGCAAGCATTTCCATACTAAAGCATCACTTGGCATGCGACACTCTTCATCGTACCATGGTTTATCTTTAAGCGGTTTTTCTTAATCAAGTACGGTCTCTGCAGCAGATTTCATTGAGTGGGAAATGTACTTCTACTACGCTTCAGGATCATAACGCGGGTGTGCGTTCTGCGCTACTATCTCAGTGAGCATCTCTCCAAAGCCGTGGCTATCTCTGGTAATTGCAGCGTCCGACGTCCAGCTTTCAATATGTCTGGGTTCGTATGACTTTGCTTCTGATTAATCTTGTGCGAAACTTTGCTGCACCCAGAAAGTGATCCGAATCCATAATAGCTCCTCGAATCTCACGGACGTCCGTTACACTGACATAGTGCCTTCCAACAATTAGCAGGTGATCAATCTGATTTTTGTCTCTTGATCAGGGGATATCCAAGTAGGCTTATGGATATCTTTATGCGGGAATCTCTTACTACTGACAACCACGGTTTTCGCTGCGGCAAAATCTAACAGTCTCATTGCATTATCGTAAGTGATGGTGTGAAGGCTGAAGACAACAAATTTTCCTTGCCGACTTTAGCATTAAAATCAACTAGAACAATCCTAATGTCATTGCCAATGCAGAGGACGAATGTTTCCTCTAAGTGTCAGGGACCATATCCTTGTTGTTATGGTCTCTTTTTTCCTTTTTGGCACGTACACAAAATAGCGAGATATCAAAATATATCGCTGTTTGCGGACTCACGGGGTTGAAACTTCAGACCAGATATCGCAGTGTGTTGCCAACTACAAATCCGCAATCAAATTCATGCTTTTTCTCATGTCAGCTGCAGTATAAGCCACAGTTTTTCTTCCTTGTACATTCATGAACTTTCCGCCACACCTCCTGGATAGGAGTAATTTCAGCCTTGTAATTCTCGAGGCCATTTGCCTGTTGGACAGCGGCTCTGGATCTGTATAGTGTTCGACCATTTCAAGTGCATGTCCTTAAATCGCGGTCCTTGAAGTAGTCAGCTGCTTGGACTGTCCTATGAAGGAATCGTATCTGGCTACTCTGAAATGAGTGGCTAGCAGAAACTTTGCACCTTCACGGCCAGTCCTATATCCCTTTCAATGCTATTAAAACTAGACCGTCTAACACAAACTTCTCCTGGTTTTGTGGGGTTAGATTAATTAGCCTCAATCAAAATTATCCACTTGACAAGAATATTTCAAGAAAATATTTCGTGTTTGGCACAGAATACCCTTTTATTTGTAACGGTGCATTTGATATCTATGACAAGATACATGAAAACTTACATATATATACTGAGATTAGCATATTGAAAGAAAACCTTCCATTCGCTTTCCACAAGTTTAACTAATTTCCTCGTAAAAACCAAAAGGCAAATAAAAACTTTTTCTGAAACTCTAAGTTCTTTTGTGTTAGAACCTAGAATATATAGCTGTGGTTCATTGATGCAAGTTCGGTGTCACAGATATGCATCATTGACATTCGAAAGAAGAGAAAGTTTGACATAAGTATGACAATGGTAAATTATCGAAATATGATGTAAGCATGATAAAAGGACTTGACACACACAAGTGTCACTAAAACACGAATCAACGAATGAAATATTTTACAGTTGCTACATATAAAAATGTAAATTTCTTTGGAACTTTATGCTAACGTAATATCGTTTACTTAAACACTTGAACTTCAGGATTGTAAAATATTTTTTGTTAAGTGAATCCTGTTTAAAAAATTGTTTCTCTTAACTTTTGAAATGTCGTAAAATTTAAATTCTATGAGCAGTGGTGTTATATTTTTGAATAAATTTATTCCTGTTAGCAAGCAACAATTTAGTACCAGGAAGAAACCGGTAGTATTAAAGTCTATTGAATACCCTCACCCTTACTAATTAATTTACTATTTACTCTTGATACTTTCGAAGACTATAACACTGAAGATTTTGAATTTCGGCAGGAGAAATAAGTTTACCACTTGATGCCAGTTGATATAAGTAAAGGGTTTTTCAACAGAGACGCTACAAAAGTAAATCGATAGGGACAGAAAACGACGCCATATTTTTTCCCGCTCTTTTGACATTTCTCTTCAGTAAGGTTTGCCATTTCATCATGGAAAGATATACGAGCCAACAACGAGTCGAAATTATTAAAATTTACTACCGAAATTTGGAGTCAGTGGCCTCAACTTTAAGAGCGCTACGTCCAATTTATGGTCGGCTCATTTCTGGCTGAATGGCTTCGTCAATAAGCAATTGACGTTATTGGTCAGACAGCAATCCACACGTAATCCGTGAGTCATCATTGCATCCCGAAAAAATTACAGTTTGGTGCGGTTACTTCTTCCGTGATGAACAAGACCGGCACATTACTGTGAATGCGAATCGCTACCGTTCGATGATAACCGAATATTTTTGGCCCCAGTTGGATAATATGGACTTGGAGGACATGTGGTTCCAACAGGACGGCGCCAGAAGCCACACAGCGAATGCCTCAGTCAATTTATTGGAAACCAAGTTTGGTGAACGTGTTATCTCACGAAATGGCCCAGTCGATTGGCCGCCTCGGTCGTGCGATTTGACGGCGTTAGATTATTTCCTGTGGGGCTACGTCAAGTCTATGGTCTATGCCAACAAGCCAGCGACGATTGATGAACTTCGTGCAAATATCCAACGCGAAATTGCAGCAGTATCGGCCGATTTATGCTTGAAAATCGTCGAAAATTGGGTTCAGCGTCTGGACTTCTGCAAGCGTGCCCGTGGTGGCCATGCAAAAGAAACCGAGTTCCATACATAATGGCATCGAATGTACTTTCACAGGAATAAAGAATTTCATTGGTATCTAAAACCGGTTTTGTTTTATTTAAAAACACTTTTGTAGCGCTTTTATTGAAAACCCCGTTATAACAATTTCCAACTGAAAGTACAAAATTGTTGCAAGTAGATTACAAGTTTACATTATTTGAATTCAAGCAGGTACTCAGAAACAACTTTATAAATCAAACTCAAACACTTGTGAAAATACAATTTTTAAAGTGGAACATTTCATGATAAATACAAGTTGAATGGCAATCATATTTCCGCTAGCTAAGAAGAAAACCCTTGATTTCGTTTGGAGCAGGAATATTTATTTTTTCAACAAAAAATATTTTATGCTACTTAGTATAATCGCTAACCAGGAAAGTTAATGCATTTCTCGTAAATAAATTGCTTTTACCGTAAAAGTTGTTTCATTTATTGTAAACACAATGTGGTTTACCCTAAGGTTGTTATTAATTTATTATGCGGCAAATGTTTTGAATAAGCCCGTTAACTATAATCGAAAAAACGTATGCATTAGGGTGGGTAAAATTGGTATGTGACCAAAAAACTTGACAAAGACTATAGCAGAGACTTAATCAACGGCAAATTCTAAGAAAATGTTCCCAAGAAATCAAAATCGAGCCCGCGATTTTTAATTTGCAAATTTCTATACATATTAGTTTAAAAAATCGACCCAAAATCCTCTCTTTTGAAACTTGATACTGTTCGGTTTCGATGAAATTTCACACATATATTTTAGTCGTTGCTGCCTTTACAAGGACGTTTAGTTTACTTCGAAACTCCCCATAGTTCATGTATTATAGCTGTGTAAAGTTGGTCATCTGCAGCATTTTTGTGAAGAGATACCTGTGGTAATGTGATAATAACTTTTGAATGCGATATCAGATTGTAGCGATAATGGTATCGTCTGATAGGTTTTAACCTTCTCTTTAGAAATGCGAATTCTACTACTAATCTTACCCTACTACCCTCCGACCACCAATCCGAAAATTTTGAACCCGCTGCCATTTCGCACTGTTGCATTTTCGGACATGGTCCTAGTGGACTTTTCTTCATGAAATGAGCCAAGGAATACGCTGGAGAAATTTGTCAGGAACTTCCTGAATAACCCTGTATAAAAATCAGATAGCAAGAGAGCAACGAAAATTGTGTGAACTTGTGTAGCGTATGTACGAACATAACAATGTATGAACATATGGACGTGTGTCTGCTGCTTTGCATTCTCTTTGTTTTGTGTGGGAATAAAACAAACGTATTAAGCAAGAAAATAGTGGCGCATGTGCTTGCACTGGTTTGTAAATAATTTTAAGTATTAATATTATTTAAATGTAACGTCATCCTAGGATTGAACGCTGTTTTTTGTTTTCCAATGTAACTTTTACTAATGTGTTCATAGAAATCGAACAGGTACCGTTTAACAAAAAGGTGTTAACCCATCACCCGTGATTTCGAACACTCAGTGAATTTTTTTCTGTAACAACCTACAATGTAGTGGTGAAAACCTCTAATGTGGTTGTGACAACCTCGAATGTTGTTGTGACAACATATAATGTGGTTGCGCCAACCTCTAATGTTGTTGCGACATCCTGTAATGTGGTTGTGACAACCTCTAATGTGGTTGTGACAACCTCTAATGGAGTTGTGACAATCTCTAATGTGGTTGTGACAACGTCTTATGTGGTTGTGAGAAGCTCTAATGCGCTTGTGATAACCTCTAATGTGGTTGTGACAACCTTTAATGCGCTTGTGATAGCCTCTATTGCTCTAATCGTGCAGTGACAACCTCTATTTTCAGTTGGGTTACATATTGTGTAACAACTTTTAAATTTGGTTGTGGCAGCTTCTAAATTCGGTTACGGCTACTTTGGTTATCTTAGCCGGATTGTTCTGGGGTGTTCAAAATGAACTGTTCTGAATTATATTATGTTCACCTGTACCTGGTACAATCTCCCAGATCTGTCAGCACCAAATTATGGACTTGATTAATTTTTGTGGGTGACGTGACGTCAAAATTTGGTGTGTTCGGTGTCAATTGTGCCACTTTTGTCACATTTTTAAAGCATTTGGTTATTAAAATCACAGAAATGTTATAAAAGTGTAAGACATTTGTACGATATTTAAGTCGAGAAATCATTGGTGATAATTTCGTGTAAATATTTACCCAAAATACGCCGTAAGTGATCAATACAACACCTGAAATTTTGGACCAAATGCTCCAGAGTAGCTGCTGGTGTCTCGGTAATAACACGAGATGTTTTGTTTTTTATGTTGAGGCTGTCAGTGGTGCATTGATTGTTGTTAGCAGCTCTTATATATGTATCATGGCTTGATCCTTGCTGTGCCCACCTTCGATTCCCACTGACGACGGTCAACGTGCTTTGTCATGGCAATGCTATCAAGTACTTGGTCTTGAAAAGCTTATCTAAATAGTTTCTCAGATCAATGATTGTGATAAGCTGTCCCCTATCCTTCATAGGATGTACTGGGAAACTCCTTATTTATTTACGTTGTTCCCCAAAGCAGATATTGGCGCAGGTTTATCGGCATAGACTACATAGTAACTGACCGTAGCTCCACAAAAATACTATAAAGGCTTCAAATTGCACGACCTAGTGATTCACTGATCGCAAACGTGAAATAAACTGCTCACTGACCTCATCTCACAATTGGTCCAGTGTTTCATGTTGAAATCGTACAGCAACTAGATTTTGGGAAAAATACTCAAAATCAGCCAATAATAGCGGGTGCCATTGTCGGAAACATTGTTACAATCGTCTTCTTTCAATAATTTCGGACCTGGGGCACGTACACCGCACCAAACAACTCATTTTTCTGGATATGGTAGTAGCTAACGTATTGCATTTGGTGGCATATATAAATCTCAAATGGTCCGTCGATCCTATTTTTTTAATAAAGGCGCTGACAGACAAAGGGCTTCACGTTGCTGGCCTTTCCACTTTCATTCCTCAAAATCATTTTTCACTTTGGTAGCACACAGACATCACAAACCATTTAACCATCCGAGCCTTCCTTTATTCTTTTTCCACTGATCAACCGCTTTTGATAACCTCTGTCAGATGAACCACTGACGGCTGAATGCATGAAACTAAAACGCAATACATGAACCAAAATAAGAAACACTGACTTCGTCTGCAATTTACACGCACATTCGGGAATATTTATTTATATTCACTGACTGACTGTCTCGTTGTCCCTCTTTTATTCTCTTGCTCTCCAAAGAGCATAAATAGTGCAACAAACACAGATATATTTTAGTCGCAAACCCATGTAAAGGGTTTTCCAATAAGGAATCGACAATTTTTTTTTAAATAAAACGGAAACCATTTGAGATATTTCCAAAACTTTATGATCGACTTGAAACATAATCAAAACATTTATGAATGGAACTCGACTTCGTTCATATGGCCACCGTGGGCACATGATCGATTCGTTGGACCCAATTTTCGATGACTCGGTCAAACATTTCGGCCGTAACAGGCGCTATTTCGCGTTCAATATTGGCTCTGAGTTCTTCCGACGTCGTCGGCTTGTTGGCATACCCCAATGATTGGACGTAGCCAAAAAAAAAAAAAACTTAGAGGCATTAAATCGCAGGAACGAGGCGGCCAGTTGACTGGTCCATTTCTGGAGATAACACGCTCACCAAACTTACTCTTCAATAAATCGATTGTAACGTGTGCTGTGTGGCTTGTGGCACCGTCCTGTTGAAACCACATATCGTCCAAGTTCATGTTTTCCAATTCGGGCCAAAAATAATCGGTAGTCATGGCGCGATAACGATCGCCATTCACAGTAACGTGACGATCGTTATTGTCGACGAAAAAATATGGCCCAATGACGCCGCGGGCTGCAAATCGCACCAAACAGTTATTGTTTGTGGATCAAGTGGTGACTCATGATGCACATGTGGATTTTCAGCAAACCAATAACGCATATTCTGCTTATTGACGAACCCATTGAGCCAAAAATGAGCTTCGTCACTGAAGATTTTGCGATGAAATTCATCATCTTGGCGCATCTTCTCCAGAGCCCAATCGGAGAACGTACGTCGTGTCAAATGGTCCATCGGCTTCAATTCTTGAGTCAGCTTGATCCTGTAGGGGTCTAAACCAAGATCTTTACGCAAAATTCGCCATAAAGTGGTCTTGGCGATGCCCAGTTCTTGAGAACGCCGCGTAATCGACTGATTTGGATCGTTTGCTACGGACGCCTAAACGGCAGCGATATTTTCGTCACTTCGACCAACCCGTTATCACACTGGCACGGCAGCATCACACAATGAATATGTAGACTCAAATTTTTGCACGAAAATTGTTATTGCTTGTCTACTCGGGCGAAAATATCGACCGAATATTGAAGTTAACGCTCCTAAAGTTGGGGTCACCAACTCCGAATTTCGGTAGTACATTTTTATAATTTGCATATGTTGTTCATTCGTGTACTTTACCATGATGAAAATGTTGAGTTTACTGGAAAAAAAGGAAAGTAACAGTTAGATGATCAGTGAAATAGTGCGTTCACAAATTCAAAGTTGTCAAGTGTTGTCGTCAGTGCAATGGTTCATGTGCGCGGCTCTTGTACATGAGAACTTTGGTTCGATCCCTGCTCTGACCACCTTATATTTCTTTCAACGACCGTCACCACACTTAATGATGGCGGTACTATCGACCAATTGGCCATGAAAAAGCTTCTCAAAAATACCGTTCAGACCCGGTGTTAAACTATAGGTCCCCATCTGAGTATAAAAATAGAATGCAAACAGCTCACTTGTTGTAAAAAGCTCTCCCTATTCCCTTCATGGGATGTAACGGGAAACCATGTTATTTTTTTTTTAATTCTTTTTAACCTGAAGCGGACGAGAAACATCGTAAGGTTTTACACATTTTAAAGAAATCATTACACAATTAGTGTCCTGTGTGTTTAATGTTTTTAAAGTCATCTAGCTATCCATGTGCTTTAATTGTTAAAGTATATGTTGGAATCGGCAGGTCTAATTTCGTGATAGTGACGAAGTCATTAATCGTGGCAATTATCCCAAAAGTAAACAAAGGTGGGAATGATTTGCAGTGTTATGTCTCTTGCAACTGAAACTGTTAAAAATATTTCCATGTAATTAAATAAAATAATATAAATCCATAATTCAGCTAGCACCTAAATATTCCTTGTTTCCTCTCGCAGCTGTTAGGCAAATTGCCTAAATGCATTTGAAATTTTACTAACAAAATGCATAAATAACATATTTTCGTAATTAGTCACGCATGATTCACGCAATTTTTAATTACACCTTTTGTATGCCTGTGGCTGTGCTGCAAAACAGAATGTTCTAATTTAATTGCATTCGTAAATAGTTTTGGAATATTAGTAACTGTTCACAAGCCAAATGGTAACCCCCAAAATACTCGCAAATCCCGGAATTATGTTAGATGGATGTGTTTAGCAAAGTCACATTTGGGAATATGTATTTATTTGTATTCATTACATTTCAATGCAATATTTGTAATATATTTATAGATTTGTGGGATTTGTGCGTGTTTGTTCGTAAAATAGTTCCAAATCATAATATTTATACAGGGAGCGATATTAGGTATAATTGTGTTTATTTTCCACATAACTTAAACGATATGTTTGAATTTATAATACCAAAGTTATTATTTGGAATACGATGTAATTTATACCAAATTGGTGGTAACAAATTGATTACGTGGTAATTGGTGGAAGGCACTCATCCAGTGTAATGGACGTACGAGTGATCAGAGGAGCTAACGTCGATTCTGATCACTGCCTGGCAGTAGCAAAGGTTCGCACAAAATTATGTGCAGCGGAAATAGTACGAAACCAGTCGCGGATAAAGCCGGACATCAGAAAGCTGCATTTACCAGAGGTAACCATGTCTACTCAATGCAGCTCTCCCAACTTTTGGCACATAACCTACCCCTCCCGATGACGATCCTGAAGCGGAGTATAAATCTATTTCTAACTCTATAAAAACTGCCGCAACAACAGTACTTGGTTTTGAAAACCGCTTCGTACAACTTTCCGTGAGGGAATAACTCAAAATTCCTAACGGTTTGCAAGATATGAGCCTGACAAAATGATCACTTTTTGCACATTACTGTGAATGCGAATCGCTACCGTTCAATTATAACCGAATATTTTTGGCCCCAATTGGATAATATGGACTTGGAGGACATGTGGTTCCAACAGGACGGCGCCACAAGCCATA
Source organism: Phaonia tiefii (assembly GCA_963931995.1). Lineage (NCBI taxonomy): Eukaryota > Metazoa > Arthropoda > Insecta > Diptera > Muscidae > Phaonia > Phaonia tiefii. Next base: position 101,427,629 of record OZ008367.1, on the reverse strand, counting down.
CAGCGAATGCCACAATCAATTTATTGGAAACCAAGTTTGGTGAACGTGTTATCTCACGAACTGGCCCAGTCGATTGGCCGCCTCGTTCGTGCGATTTGACGCCGTTAGATTATTTCCTGTGGGGCTACGTTAAGTCGATGGTCTATGCCAACAAGCCAGCGACGATTGATGAACTTCGTACGAATATCGAACGTGAAATTGCAGCAGTATCGACTGATTTATGCTTAAAAACCGCCGAAAATTGGGTTCAGCGTCTGGACATCTGCTAGCGTGCCCATGGTGGCCATACAAAATAAATCGAGTTCCATACATAATGGCATCGAACGTACTTTCACCGGAACAAAAGAATTTCATTGGTATCTAAAACCGGTTTTGTTTTATATAAAAAACCTTTTGTAGCGCTCTTATTGAAAAACCCGTTAGTACTAAAAACACTAGCCAACAGTCTTTTTTTTTTATTTGGTTCTAGCATAGTTTTTCTCATTGATTTTGACCTACTGAACACGAAAATGAGTTTTAAAAATTTTTCTGTCGATTGGTTTTCGAGATACAAATTTTTGAACTTTTTTTTTTAAATTTTTGGAGGTACACTTACAATTTTGAGCATATCTTTCGTCTTCTTTGACGTATTTGATCCTACTACTACTCAAATTAAAGCAAATTGAGCCGTCTACAACTCATTCTCAGAAAATTTTCAAATCGGGTGAGTAGCTTTGATGTTGGCGGCTTAAAAAGGTTAAAAAACTGCGTTTTTTTAGTAAAAATGTGGCAGAAAAATTCATATAAAAATTCATATAAAATATAAAACGCGATGCTAACAGCGATTTTGGTATAGCTGGCATTTTTCCAAAGAAAATAAGCACTTACTTAACAAAATCTGACAACAAATGGCGGACTTATAATTTTTTTGGTAAAACACCGAAATTCCGCTATTTCACGATATTTTGATTTTCATTATTTGCACAGCTTACCTACCCAACGCAAACGAATAAATACATTTGAACTTAATTTAAAATAAACAAATTAGTCTTAGTATATTATTTTTTAATTTATTTAGAGCACTACATACTCAATGTATGGCACAATTAGAAATGGATGTGCCAGGTTAGCTAAACTAACGAAATTAACCAAATCAACGCCCATAAAAAATGAGTAGAAACAAAGATATAACTGTACATTTTATGCCATGTGGAAAAACAGCTGACTTCTTCTTTGTTTTTTGTATTCGCTGCAATTGGTCTCACGTATTAGGGTCCAAATGTAGTCACCCATCATAGCCGTGTCATAGATGCCCTGATAGCGTCGTTCCATAGCCTTCAATTCCTGATGAAAGCGCTCGCCGTGTTCGTCGCTCACGTCTCCTAAATTCTCAGGGAAAAAATCCAAATGAAAATGCAGAAAGTGTATTTTAAGTGACATGTGCACTCCTACCCAAAAATTTAAAAAAAACGAGAATTAAAACGCTATTTAAATTAACATTTGTTTCAAAAAAAAACCTACCCATTGCTTCATAGTTCTTTACCAGATCCTCAACTATGTCCTTATAATTATGGCTTTTGTTGTTTCCTAAAAAGTTTTCCACAACAAGCCTGAAGGAATTCCATGCTGCGGCTTCGATGGGTGATAGCAGCTTCGGGAATGTTTCATCTTTCAACATTTTTTTTATATCGGGTCCTGCGAAGACTCCTTCTTTACTTTTTGCCAGCGAAAGGTAAGGGAAAATTGACCGACCGAGACGCAAAAAGTTCGGATTTCTCCTTAGTGAGACCAAAATCGCGCACCCAATCGTTTAGTTCGGCCTGTGACAGTAATTTTCGCTTTCTGCACGCCCCAAATTCGCTTGCACTTGACTCGGACTCTTGATCTGACGATTCTGCTTTTTGAGGAGATGCACCAGGGCACACTGGATATGGTACATCATTCGAATGTGGTACTGGAAGTGCAAACGATCCCACTTGAGCGTAGTTCCATTTTAAAAATCTCCCTACCCCACTGTTTGTGGTGAGGCAAAAATAACAGTCTGTGGAATGGCATAGCGGCTTTTTCCACATCATTGGTGTATCGAATTTCATATGGCGCCTAAAATTAAAATAAATTACTATATTTGCTTTGCTTAATGTGTTTAAATAAAAATTCTTACCTTCCGCCAGCTGCCCAGTTGGTTAGGATTATATAGCAAAGATCACATAGCGACTTAGGTGTCCATGATTCTGTGATATTTGGTGAAATACCAAAATAATTCAAATAGTGCAATTGCACTGCTGGAGTAAACGTGTGTGCGTGATTATTCTTTATAAACTCGCCACAAACATTGCAGAAATTGTCTGGATTGTTCAAACACTCGAACACACGTAGTCTTTTACTCATTGTCTTACTTGTTGGGTAGGTATTATATGCACTTAAATTCAATTTGTTTCACTTTTTACTCGTACTACTCGCGTTCGTAGACACTTGTTGAATGACAAAAAACGATAAATGAACACCTATAAATACTATATATACCTGATTCAGCAAGTGTGCGTTTCAAATTGTGGAAAAGTTTCCAAATAATGACCACTCACAAATGTGGGGGGAATTTCTGTAAAAAAATCCGATACAGGTAGCCATCGGGAAAACACACATCAATAAAAAAGTGTAATTCCCTTTAATTGACTGTGAACGGAGTAGCAGTCATAAAGGAACACGAAGAGCGTCCACGCACATTCAGAAGCGTATATTACTCTGCAACCACAATCATAAAAATTAAATAACTATTTGTGTATTACTTATTTTTTTTAATTCTGAGAATCATAAAAATTATGTAAACGTTTTTTCCAAACAATTTTGTACATGTAAAGTGGGTTTGCCAAAATTCGTATCGTAAAATGCACCTGTGTTTCTATGTTCTGCATTTTCATTATACCATTTTCTTAAAAACATCGACGAAACGTCCCTACGGTATTGTAAATAGGTTTTTTACAATTATGAAATATTTGTGTTATTAATATTAATTTAAAAATTTTATCAAAACTGCTAAGTGCTGTGACATTTGAAAAAAATTTCCAAAAAAAAAAATTGCTGATTTCACAAAATTTTTGAAATTTCACGTCCCTTGCCAGAACAGAAGACATTAACCCAGGGTGGTGAAATTTTGAACAGAAGTAACTTATGTATAGGAGCAACTGTTCCGTTCTATTCCAAAAGGATTATAAAAAACTTGCTTTTTCGATCCCTCCTAGTAGGTTAGCTGTGCAAATAATGAAAATCAAAATATCGTGAAATAGCGGAATTTCGGTGTTTTACCAAAAAAATTATAAGTCCGCCATTTGTTGTCAGATTTTGTTAAGTAAGTGCTTATTTTCTTGCCAAATTGCTGTTAGCATCGCGTTTTATATTTTATATGCATTTTTATATGAATTTTTCTGCCACATTTTTACTAAAAAAAACGCAGTTTTTTAACCTTTTTAAGCCGCCAACATCAAAACTACTCACCCGATTTGAAAATTTTCTGAGAATGAGTTGTAGACGGCTCAATTTGCTTTAATTTGAGTAGTAGTAGGATCAAATACGTCAAAGAAGACGAAAGATATGCTCAAAATTGTAAGTGTACCTCCAAAAATTTAAAAAAAAAAGTTCAAAAATTTGTATCTCGAAAAAATTTTTAAAACTCATTTTCGTGTTTAGTAGGTCAAAATCAATGAGAAAAAATATGCTAGAAACAAATAACAGAGAAAATTTTGTTATTTGTGACCTAGTGAAATAGATTTCTTCAATTGAAATTTGTACAGTAGATGGCTTTGGGATAAAAAAATTCGTCAATGGTTCCGCGTAAGTATGTGGATGTTTGGGATGAAGAACGCATAGAGGGGGCTAACAAAATATCGCTTAATAGAGTAGAAAAAACTAAACAAAATATTTCCACAGGCTTGAGCTTACGCCGAAATCCAAAAAGAATAGCAAACCGAATTTCTTGCTGCGCTGGCACAGGGATATCCACTGACACTGCTTCACTAATTTTACGTTTTCTGGTCTCCATTTTGACCGTTCTTTCTGAAAATTAGAGTGATATATCGTAAGATTATAACAAACAGTATGTAATTTTTGGTTTATCAAAAACTTATAATATGACAGCAACTAAGTGAACTTTTGTTAGCCCCCCCGTATGTTTCCACGTAAAAGCATACATGTTTGTCAGTAAACATGATACTGTTTGCATTTAAATACAAGTAAGTTTGGGACTTGCAAACATATGAATGTTTGAAGTGTGTTCCGAATATGTACATGTTTCCAGCAGAATATGTTTAGAAAAATATGTTAGAGAGGCCGTTATTGTTCAGCGTGCAAATTTCTCGTATCACAAATATCACCATACCCAATGTAAAGTATTCAGATAACCACAAATCTTTAAGCCAACGACACAGTGCATGGACTGAACTACGAACTCATTATTATTACTCTAATGTGATGCGTGGTATGGTTTTGCAGAAACTGGGAGTAAGCTTAACCGACGTATAACGAGTGGAAACAGGCCAAATCACCAGACCATGGGAAATAGTTGCTCCAACACAGCAGCTACGACAAACACGCCAACGAATGAAAATTTTGCAATAGAAAAGTTTTGCAGTTTTTCTTTTCGTAAAAATTCAACGTTTCGTTCATTGTTGATTCCAGAAGGTTTCAAAGTGCTCAAAAACTGATTTTTTCACCATTGCGTCAAGTAGCAAGCAGATGAAGATAAAATTACAAAAAAAAAACTAAGATTTATACTAGTACAATATTTTGAAGAATCTTTTTAATACACAGCATGATTCATTATTGCAACCATGAAGGAAACAAGTTTTTATGAAATGTTGAATAATTTTCTAAAATTTTTTAGGCGATTGGGGGACTTTAAATGGAATATTTAGCTGCTTCCTGCACATGAAAGTAAAATTATGCAGACCAAGGCCACATGAAATGTGATGGAAGGTGTCCGTGTTTTTAGTTACTTACTTCTTTTTAGTGGTCGCTTGCATTATTCAGCTTTCAACTGAGGGTTAGTCTAACATAAAGGTACGAAGGAAAAATTTAATTGAAATTCAAATAACTGGCATACATTTGCATTGGATTACAGTCATCACAGTAAATGCTGCAGTTTCTTAATCTTCTTGTTACTTTTGGCTGTCGCTATGAGTAAAGGAAAATGCAGGTCACAAGGTCTTGGAAATTCATGTACAATTGCTTTATTATGTGCATAATATGTGTATGACTATATAGAAACGGGTGAGTAGGTAAACAGAGAGACTAAATAGAGTCACTAATATGGAGCGTTAATAATGAAACTGTTAAACTAAAACAAGAGATAGTAGTTAAAGAATTAATAAACATGAAGGAATAATGATGGAATTTCTATTTAAAGTTAGAAATAATATAATAATCAAAGCTTTAGGTGGGAATCCAGAGGCGTCTCACATGCTGTTACTCAACATGATCATTTAGTATTCTCTTAAATGAGCAGATATCGCAACTTGTTAAAGTTGTTGTGACTTACTTCAACTGCTAATACCTCTACTAAATACATGATTTATAAAGAGAGGGTAGTAGAGTAAAGTTGCTAACTTATGAAAGGCCTCTTAAAGACCTTTCCAACAAGCCCAAAAACAAAAAAATCCGACCACTGGCTCAGAAGTTAGCAACTTTACCGTACTACCCTCCGACCACCAATCCGAAAATTTTGAACCTGCTGCCATTTCGCACCCTTGCATTTTCGGAAATGGTCCTAGTGGACTTTTCTTCATGAAATGAGCCAAGGAATACGCTGGAGATTTTTTGTCCGGAACTTCCTGATTCACCCTGTATATGCTTTATTTACTCCGGCAATGATACTCAACGTACAAACTGAGTCGGTCTTCTTCTTTCTCCTAGGACTAGAAATGCTGGAATATCATACAAGGCTATATCTGATCGCATCGTCATTGCGAGTTTTAATTCGAAATTCAGCAGTATTTCTATGGTACAGGTGTATAAATCTACTGAACCTAATGTGGTCAGTGTTAAGGAGGAGTTCTATAGCCATCTGGATTTTGCTGTAAAATCCTTGTCAATTGGTGACAGTAAAATATTTCTGGGAGATTTCAATGTCAAAGCGGCAACGACAACAATAACCGACAGGAAGTGATGGAAGGCATGGTCTTGGAACTGTGAGGAATGACAATGTTGACCGGCTCATAGATTTCTGTACTCGCCATCAACTGTCTATCGACTAAACAAAATTCCCCCCCAGAAATATGCACAAGTATATATGAAAATCGGCTGATGGTTAAACCTTCAATAATATTGACCATATTTTTGTCAGCAAGATGTTCCATGCTGGACATCAAAACTATTGATAGCGACCACCACCTCTTAGTTTGCACCTTCCGTCTCCGTCCAACAGCTGTCACCGATATTCGAGGCAAAAGCGGAAAATAGTTTACAGACCATCTGTAGGACCGACCCATCCATGGCACAGGATGGTCAAAATGCGTGGTCAGGCAATTCCCGAACGCTGCAAGAAACAGCCAAGGAGGTTCTTGGCGAGAAAATATATGTGAACTAACCTTGGATTGGTGCAGAATCTTGGACCGAAATTAAGAATCGTGAACGCCCACACAATTTTCGAATACGATCGAAAACACAAACGTTAAAAAAGCAGTTAAAATCAGACTGTCGGCAATCAGCACATAGGGTGGGTTACATGGTCCGTTGTGATTACGACAATTAACTGAACAATATTGAGGAGGAAAAAATATTGAGGTATTCGCATATCCGCCAGCGCGACTTCTTTCTTCCGTCCACGAGCTACCAATTGAGTAAACTCTCTGTACATGAGCTACTCCACCTTGGTAAAGAGTGAGGTACTATCCAAACCTCTTCCGTGATAAGGGCCACGGATCCCATATTTCGAGGATATGCACCTGCCTAGCATACTTCGTTGCAAATAACTGATATACAAGGCAACTACATAGCCTCTACCAGCGATTTTGGTGGCAACCACAGCCAGCACGATCTCCCACAAGGGGGCCAACACCACCCGTGCTACCAGATAGGCATACTCCCTGGTCCGAGTTTCGCAGTGAAGCTGCTCCCAGTTTTTACTTTGTACTAAGTAGGGGACTGGTCACCCCCGGCGACAAAAGCATCAATCGTGAAACAATTCTACAATATCAACACTAACAACAACATCACGTGACATTTAAATGCCATTTAAATGCTAAAAATTGCAATATAAACGGTCTAATAACTACAGTCAGACGGCTGCAGCTTTCTCACCGTGGGAGCAAGGCTGTTTCCACCTCTTCGGGTCAATAACAGCGACCGGCAGCCAATCTTCAGGCTTCGCCCGATGATGCCCCCGTGGGTCAACAACAACAAGACACAAACTGAAAGGGCACGAGTTCGAGACCTTCCACGTGTCAATCCCAAACAGCACACGGTACCAGAAACAGGCCTCTGGTCAGACCTCGCGGCTAATCCACTTCCAAATTCGACTCCGACGAAGTCCGGGACTGGCAATCCCTGTGTTCGCAGGGTTCAGCAGTACCGACAACGAGATCCTAAACGGCTCAATAACTAGCTTGAAAAAGCCAGGATCACGAAAAACGTTTAACCACTATAAAAGGGAGACACCGATAGAGACCAGTGAAACCCACAACAACAACTAAACCGTCCTAGCGCGCCGACTCGCGAAAACACGAGAGGCAAACCGCGTTGCCACACACAACGCATCCGGAGACAGAAGCATACTACTCACACACCACTCACCACCGGATCTGGTGACACCCATGGCGACTAAATCCCTAAAAGCCCCGTAAAGGGGACACTCGCACAAAACATGGAGCCAATCTTCGATTGGCGCTTCGCAATCACACGACTCCCGATCCGCAAGTCTCATTCTGTGCAAGAATGCATTTAACGACCCGTGACCTGTCAGTATGAAACCAAGGCTTAGGTTGAAGCTAAACTCAGGGTTCTTCCCGACGAATTCTACATCCGGTATAAATCTATACGTTACTCGACCGTTGGTACTGGAATTCCAACGGCCCTGCCACTCAGATGTGACTAACGCATCTAACCGAGCCCGCCGCTCACTTCTACTCATGCCCTCTGCTCCAACTATGAGCCAATCTGACTCACCCAGTGCATACCCCCTCTTGATTTTGAAGTCCATGCTACGACGCATCACCTCTAGATCAAGAGGAGTGGCACCCATCAAAACTTGTAGGGCCTCTGTAGACACCGTACGACATACTGGCATACATGCCAATAACATTACTCTCTGAATAGAGAATAATCGACGTTGCCCGAAGACGCTTCTAGCAGTTTCGCACCAAACAGAAGACCCAAATGTTGCCATGGCAACAAAAAGGCCCCTGTACACGGTCCTGACTGCTTGACGACTCAGACCCCACTCACTCCTCATAACACGCCTAACCTTTCCTACAACGCTCGCCAGTTTTTCGCGAAGTCTCCCTATATGAGGCAAAAAGTTCATCCTTTCTCCCATGGTGACTCCGAGGTACTTCACCTCCGTGGAGTAACATTCAGCAACATGGTCACTGTCTTTTCCACCGATAAACTAACTCCTACACGCTCGCCCCACCGAGTGACAATACTCATCATAGCCGAGGATAGCTGTTCCAACTCGGAACGAGAACTACCCTCGACCATGATAAGCAAGTCATCAGCGTAAGCACATGTCTTGCATTCGGCCTCAAGCTCATGCAAAAGCAAGTCCATCATCAGATTCCACACAAACGGTCCACAAATGGAACCCTGTGGACATCCTCGGACCACATCAACACACTCAGAACTATTTGCCCCGACTATCACTGCTTTTCTGTCAGAGAAGTAACTTCTCCAGAGTGCTACTTCCTGACACCCTAGCCCCGCTAGTCTTTCTTCCACGCTCGCCCAACTCAGATAATCAAACGCACCTTTAAAGTCGATGAAAACACCCAAAAGATACTTCTGAGTACACTCTACAACAGTTCTCCTCACGTGCGCCCAGGCATCTTCAATACTTCGGCCCCTTACAAAGCCGAACTGCCAACGGCACATGCTGTCAGCGACTCTCTCATTCAGTCTTTGCACCAGAATCCTCTCCAGTACTTTTCCAAATACTGGTAAGAGACTGATACCCCGATAAGAACGAGGATTACTCCTGTCCTTATCGATTGACTTCAAGAGTACAATGACACGGGCTACCTTCCACTCGCGTGGAAAATATCCCTCATGTACACACCGCCCACACAAAGCCTCTAGGTATTCCGGAATAGCCTTCCAGACGCTTTTAGACATCTCTCCAGCTATTCCATCCATACCAGGTGACTTTCGCGACTTAACTAACGCCATGCTTTCTGCGATCTCTGATCTTTCCAGCTCGGGTGCAACAGTCTCAACTTCCCCAGAAGAAGAAGAAGAGGCCACTGCCTCCGCTCTCGGAAAGAACTCCCGCAGCAAAACTTTGACGCAATCACTCCAGGAAGTAAGAATGGCATCGCCATCTTTCAACCCGGAGAGATCTGTCCTCCTACCTCTGCCAAGGCAGATTCTATAAACATGACCCCAAGGATCATTCCTATGGCAGGCAACAAACTGTCGCCAATCTTCCTCTTTCACGTTTACAAGCATATCCTTGTAATCGCTGAGGCAACTTTTGCACGCTGATCTGAGCTGGTCAAGATCACTAGCTTCGTTCCGTTTGCCTCTCTGGAAACGTTTCCTGAGACGGCGCACTTCCCTCCGCTTGAGTGTCAACTCACGTGTCCACCATCGTAATCTTCTCAAAGTTTTCTTGCGACACCTTTCAAGGAGATCGTCGTTAGCCCTATGAACAACTTCGCGTAAACACGAGACTTGCTCATCTACGGTCCTACGACGAAAGACTTCTATTGGAATCTCGCTAGCCTCAGCTGCGATGAATTCACTATACACATCCCAGTTCACATCCCTGGTGCGCCACCGCACGATGTCTAAGCTGCTAACTTCAGTCCGTTCGTAAGTGAAATCAATTACAATGTAATTGTGATCACTTACGGACGGTCTGACCCTCCAACTAAACTGAAACGTACTCAAAGCTGCGCTATTCGCAATCGTCACGTCTATATCGCTAACTCCTCTACCATTATCAAAAGTGTACTGCTGACTCGGCTCATTCAAGGCATGAAGGTGGCCCGAAACAATCCATTCACTTAGCATCTCTCCCCGGTAATGGTTTTGCGACCCAGTCGAAAGTCTGGGTGTTTTGCTAAACCATAGCGGGTTTGATGCGTTAGCGTCTATCCCTAGGACGAGAGGGTTACTACTCGCAAGTAGTAGTACCGTGTCCATATATGCCAAATACGGCTCTAAAGGCTCTGAAAACTTGCAATAACTGCTACACAAAAATATCCGTCCGAAACCCCCTTCTACACACACGCAAACCCCCAAGTCGGTCCTAGAAACCACGGTACACTCTACGTTACCGTCATTCACGACCACCGCGGAGTTAAGTCTCAAATCAGCGAAGACCCGCATACTCGCAGGCAAACCTGTAATGACACCATGGCCACTAGCAGGTTCCTGAATGAGAGCAAAACTACACTGTCGTTCTACCATTACCTCTCCTACCTCGCACATTGCCGACATTGCCCTACCACAATTTATTTGTAGAATTGTGTGTCCCATACTTAATGTCTAGCCCTCGCTCTAGCCAGCATAACGCTGTACATGGGACAGTCCTCAGTCATCATACGATGAGCCGAGGGTCTCCCCTGGAAAGCGCAGTTTCTGCAGTGAATTGCGTTACCGCAATCCCTTGCACAGTGACCCTGCTGTCCACACCGAGAACAGGCATTCTCTTTCCATCTGCACTCCCTAACGTAGTGATCAAACGACAAACACCTGAAACAGCTTGGCACCGGATCAAACGGTCGTACGCGGAATGAGAACCACTTCACGTAGCAACGACGCGATGCTAGCAAAGGCTTAAGGGCCGAAGCCCGCCCTTCCAAGACAACGTTCGTTGTTCCGCTCTTGGAACTATCCCACGGCCGACTAGTGAGCCGGACACCACTCTTAAACTCCTCAAGCGAGATCCTGTCTTTGAGGTTTTTCTCGAAAACATCACCCATGAACTCGTCATGAGTGATCTTCGAGTCGACCCCTTGGACAACAACCCGCACAACCGAGCTATCAGGCACCGTAACGGTGAGCCCAGCCTCCTCAAACTTGGTATTCTTGGCAATACCCGCACGCTCCGCTACAGATGGTGTGCGTATTAATACGCCACCACCACGAAGCGCCCTAATCTCATGGACCCGCTCTCTTAAAGTGGGCCCCACCTCAGTCACCACCTTACTGGCCACATCCTTGGCAGTTTGGCCCTGACGGCCCCGCACCACCAAGGACCAAGTCTCGACGGGCTTCACAACCGGTGCAGTGACTACCGAACAACCTCCTCCCACAGCTACAGGGGCAGTCGCCACTGGAGCCGGTGCGAGGAACGTTGCCGGCGCGGTGGTAACCGCGGGTCGAACGGCACTCCTACTGGTCTCCCTGGGCTTAGCATCAAGACGGCCCCGAAGGCGCTCGTTTTGAGCTAGCAGACCTACCACGAGTGCCTCGTACTCCGAAGAGTAACCGAGGACCCTCGCAACCAACTCCTTACTAACATTGGCCTCCATTAAATCGGAGACCAACCTACGGGTGACCGCCTGTGTCCGCTCTACAGCGGCACCGACGTCACCCAGTCCACTGGGACCTACGCGGCTACGGCCACGACCACCATCGCTGCTGGCGGGGGCTGCCGTACCAACAGGTACAGTTGGCAGCGGACCCTTCGACACGCCTTTCGGCGTACCAGCAGCACGCAGTACCTCACCTACCCTACTAATGGTAGACCTCATCTCCTCTGCCAAATCCTTTCCACCGACACCACTGGTGCCAGCAACCAACTTGGCGCTGCTACTAACAGCAGCACCCCCTTCTCTACCTGCCTGGGCACCACTTGTGCCCCTCTTCGGGCTGCCTTTAGAAGGCACACCAACAACACCTGAGCCACTGTCAAAGTCAGCGTCAACCGGCTTTGACCTACTCTTCACTACTTCTGGCGACCCCAGCAGAACCCGTTTGGGAACCGCTGAAGACGTCGATGACTCTCCGTCCGTCATCGAGCCAGACATAGCAGCAGCGCTGCCGCCACTGCCACTCTGGCCCCGCCGCTTACGGCGCTTAACCATACCCCAAAATCAACAAGTAAGAATAGAAAGAACACTTACCAGATTTTGCCGTTACTTACTAGCAACAAAATGTACTATAAGAAGCACTATAACCACTTGTTTACAAATTGGCGAACCAAAGTTGTAAACAAGTTACCGTTCTTGCACAACAACAGCGATCACAGCAACGATGCTATGAACAAACTTGTCACCGCACACACAACTCACTAATCCAGTCTCACAATAACCACTATGGAAATCTAACAACTGCCTATCCGCAAACACGTCTGATCGCAACGAGAGCTCACAAACCAATGAGTGAGAAACGTGACACAATAAAGAAACAAAATACAGCAGGTCTTCAATTCACGAAAACAATGCTTGCAAAGATGTACATGGTTCGTGCAATATGTTGCTGAGGCCGCTATTTGCCAGCGTGTAGTTCCCCATTTTATCACAAAAACCGAAACCGTTTTCTACACCTCAGTTTAACAGAAAACCGGTTTCGCCAAAATCGGAGTATTCGAAGAACCTGAAAACTATAATTTTTGAAAAAACGGTTTTTGCGATTTGACAGATCCGCTTCGAATCTTAAAGCGTTAAGTTTGAAATTGCAAACATTTCTTGAGGAAACCAAACTCGTAGTTCTGTCAAGAGGTGGCCAAACCACACAAACAACAATGTATTTAATTATCAATTATATAAGTAGTCAATTTGTGTATGATGTTAATTAACATTTAATATTTTATTTCAATTACATGCGTAATCAATTTGAGTACAAAATTAATCAAAATTTTTTTACATTTTTAATTACAGGCGTCATCAACACGATTAAGATGTCAATTGATATTTAATATTTGTAAGTAAAAAAAATGCTAGTTTCATTGAAAATTGTGATGCATGGTTGCCCCAAACACATCTCACCGGCAACTTTCTGTACACGTATATGAGTATATCACCACACCTTATTAAAACTCAATTGAATGAAAATTGTTTCAATACCAACTCAAGTCTATTGAATAAAGGATTTTGATATTTTAAGTACACCAACACTGAATCCATTTGTATTTCCTTATTTGCCGATTCTTGCATAAAGTTGTGCAGTCAATTGAGTAGTTGATTCAATTAAAAGGTAATTGGATCGTATTATTTTTTTGTTTAAATAAGTCTTAATTGATATTTTTTGGGCAAGAATTTTTTTGTAAACATCGTTGTAAACTTGCAAACGTTGCATATTGTTTTTTGGGATCAGTTTATTTAATTCAGCTGTTAATTCGGCTCACGCGGATTTGTGGTGATGCCCTCGCAAATCTATAGATGACAATTTCAAGGTCTTAATGGTGAATGGATATGATTCTACTTTGACTTGTTTTACACTAATGATGATAAGATCGAATCGCTGATATAGATACGTAATTTTTGACATTCGTCGCGTTTCACAATCTTTTATGGAATATTATGAGGATGAAATTTTAGCTACCTTCGGAAAAGAACTAGCTCCAGCTCCGGTTTAATAATTACACTGTGAGAAAAATTTATATTTTTTTAAAAATTATGAGGTTCTGTTAACGGATTCTGGTAGAAAGGTCTAAAAAAAATATACCTGTATCGGCGTTTTGCCAGATCTGATCAGAACCTTTTTTAGACGGGTTCAAAGTTTCCGCCCCACGGACCTATCCGGCAACATATCGGCATGCAAAATTGTGTCTTCCTTACCTCTGAGGTACAAAATATGTTCAGAAGTTTTATAGAAAAGATTCAGATAAACATTTTTGTGGAACAAGCTAACCCTCTAACTGTAACGCATAACCATAGTTTTTACTTTTTTTTTTGAAATTTCGCAAAAAACTGCTCCAAACTGACGGGGGCGTGGTCAAAATGATCTACAAAAAATATCGCCATAAAATTTCAGTATAGTATGTGTCCGAACACTCCAAAACGCTAAGATTTGTGTGCTAGATAATAAGAAAAAACTTGCTACCTTCTAAGGGTTAATAATGAATTTAGTCATTTTGCTGTTTGCATTAAAAATAGTCCACATAATAACGGGGTTTTCAATAAGAGCGCTACAAAAGTTTTTTTAAATAAAACAAAACCGGTTTTAGATACCAATGAAATTCTTTATTCTTGTGAAAGTACGTTCGCTGCCATTATGTATGGAACTCGATTTCTTTTGCATGGCCACCACGGGCACGCTTGCAGAAGTCCAGACGCTGAATCCAATTTTCGACGGTTTTCAAGCATAAATCGACCGATACTGCTGCAATTTCACGTTCGATATTCGTACGAAATTCATCAATCGTCGCTGGCTTGTTAGCATAGACCATAGACTTGACGTAGCCCCACAGGAAATAATCTAACGGCGTCAAATCGCACGACCGAGGCGGCCAATCGACTGGGCCATTTCGTGAGATAACACGTTCACCACACTTGGTTTCCAATAAATTGATTGTGGCATTCGCTGTGTGGCTTGTGGCGCCGTCCTGTTGGAACCACATGTCCTCCCAGTCCATATTATCCAATTGTGGCCAAAAATATTCGGTTATCATTGAACGGTAGCGATTCGCATTCACAGTAATATGCCGGTCTTGATCATCACGGAAGATGTGCGACCCAATGACCCCGCCGGCCCATAAACCGCACCAAACCGTAATTTTTTCGGGATGCAATGATGACTCATGGATTTTGTGTTTATTGCTGTCTGACCAATAACGCCTATTTTGCTTATTGACGAAGCCATTCAGCCAGAAATGAGCCTCATCGCTGAAGATGATTTTCAGATGAAAATCCGAATCATTTTCAAGTTATTGCTCAGCCCAATTCACGAACATACGACTCTTATGGTGGACAAGCGGCTTCAGTTCTTGTGTCAATTTGATCTTGTAAGGAAGTAGGCCAAGATCTTTTCGCAAAATTCGCCATAACGACGTCACAGAGAACGACGTGTGAGAGACACATTTGGGCTTTCTTGAACTGAAGACTCAGCGGCAGCAATATTCTCGACACTACGGGCACATCTTTGTCTCATTGGCACGGGAACATTTTGTACTGTGCCTGTGGATTCAAATTTGTCCACTAGACGCTCAATTGTTGATCTGGTAGGACGATTATTACGATCAAAAATTGGACGTAGCGCTCTTAAAGTTGAGGCCACTGACTCCAAATTTCGGTAGTAAATTTTAATAATTTCGACTCGTTATTGGCTCGTATATCTATCCATGATGAAATGGCAAACCTTACTGAAGAGAAATGTCAAAAGAGCGGGAAAAAATTTGGCGTCGTTTGCTGTCCCTATCGATTTACTTTTGTAGCGTCTCTGTTGAAAAACCCGTTATAATGAATTTTGTCATATTTCAGCTTTTATCTAGCACTTGGGCTAAGATTTGTGTTTTGGAGTGTTCGGACACATACAGTGAAATTTTATGGCGATAAGTTTTGTAGCACATTTTGACCACGCCCCCGTCAATTTGGACCAATTTTTTGCGAGTTTTAAAAAAATAGTAAAAATTTTGGTTATACGTTACAGTTATAGGGTTAACTTGTTCCACAAAAATGTTTATCTGAATCTTTTCTATTGAAGTTCTGAACACATTTTGTACCTCAAAAGTAAGGAAGACACAATTTTGCATGCCGATATGTTGCAGAAAAGTTCCGTGAGGCGGAAAATTTGACCCCCCTAAAAAAAAATTCTGATTAGATCTGGCAAAACCCCGATACACGCACATTTTTTTAGACCTTCCTAATAGAATCCGTTGCCAGAACCCCATCATTTTTTTTGATGTCGCACAGTGTTTTACATACACGCACACACAAACAACGGCCCTTGCAACATAGTGCAGGAAGTATAACAATGTTTAAAACATTCTTTTCATGAATTAAAGATCTGCTGCTTTTCAGTTTCTTTGTCGTGTGTCACGTTGTTGTTTTCAACAAAGAAGTCCATATGTGGGTCACACAAACATATGTTATGGCATATTATCATATTATTCAGTTTGTCTCCGACATGTAATATTGAATAGCTAACACAAGTATACCACATATATAAATATTTGCGGCAAGCTACAAACACGTTATATTTGGCTCCAAACAACAGTAAAACCCGATTTTTCATCGAGTAATAACCTTCGTGTGCTGAATAAATCTCATCTGCAACTGCTCTTTGACACGGGATCATCTAGTTAGAAGTCATCTTCACTAGCCAAACATTCTTCCATATCCATATCATGAAAAATGGCAAGAAATAGATACATAACTCAAGTACCTTATTAACAAATTTTTTTTCCCATTACAACCTATCAAAGGATTGGAGAGAGCTTCTCAGTATAATTTGTTGGGTAAAAACAAAATGCATATTCGAATTCGTTGTGGTATTTCAATTTTTTGTCTATGATGTTTCTGGGGGAGGATATTTGAATGAATTGGGCACCAATTGGGCTAATTGGTTGAAAAGAGGTTGTAGCAGCTGTAAATTCGGCTGTTACCACCGAATTGGGGTTGCCACAACCGATTTGAGGTTGTCACGGCCGAATTTAGTCCTCACAGCTGAAATTAGGTTGAAGCAATTTCGTTTCATAATTGATTCGGTTGTGACAATTGAATCTGGAATTATATTCGTTCTGTCAACTAAATTTTCGGTTGGAAGAACCGAATTTGGAAATAATTTGGTCCCAAATTCGGTTGGAGAAATCGAATGTAGCATCAATTCAAGTGACACAACCGAATTTGGTATTAATTTGGTATCAATTCGGTTGTAACTACCGCATTTTGTATCAATTCAGTTTTAACTACTGAATTTGGTAGCAATTCGGTCGCAATAACCGAATTAACCCTAAAGTTGGTTACAACGAACGAATTCGTCGTCAATTCAGTTGCTGTAACCGAATTTCTCATGAATTCTGTATGTGCAACTGACTTTCATTTTTAGTTCGGTTACCACAACTAAAAAACAAAAATTGTATTGAAAGAATTTAAAGATTTTATAATTTTTCCTGTCTCAGCGATATAAGAGTTTTCGTGGTTATTAAGAAAGTTGAGTAGAATATTGTAATTATGGTTTTGTATTAACTCGTTTTATTTTGCAGAAAATGTTCAAGAAGATATCAAACGTTTCGAAACTTTTCAAGGTTGGGCGGTAGAGATATGCTGCAATCATTTGTAAATCAACAACACCAAAATTGGAGCGGTGACCCATGGTGGCTGAGACTTCAAAAAAGGTCGGTAGTGACATGTAATAGAAATTTGACACCCTAGAGATGATTTTATTTTCTCGCTGTCTAATTTATTAATAAGAATATAGGAAAATAAATCATTGCTTAATACTAAACTTTCAAAATGCATTTCTGACATTATCTAAATTCGGTTGTAAGAGCCACTATCGATGCATCTAATGAGGTCGAGACAACCTCTAATGAGTTTGTGTCAACCTCTAATGAGGTTGTGTCAACCTCTAATGAGGTTTTGTCAACCTCTACTGAGGTTGTGTCAACCTCTAATGAGGTTGTGTTAACCTCTAATGAGGTTGTGTCAACCTCTAATGAGGTTGTATCAACCTCTAATGAGGTTGTGTCAACCTCTAATGAGGTTGTGTCAAGCAATAATGAGGTTGTGTCAAGCTATAATGAGGTTGTGTCAACCTTTAAACAGGATGTGTCAACCACGATTGAAGTTGTCTCAACTACTAAAGAGGTTTTGTCAACCTCTAACGAGGTTGTGTGAACCTCTAATGAGGTTGTGTCAATCTCTAACGAGGTTGTGTCAACCTCTAATGAGGTTGTGACAACCTCTAAATTCGGCTACGGCTAATTCAGCTGTCTCAACCGAATTTTTCTGTGAGTGTAGTTGCCTTGGTTATGGGTACGATGCGATTTCCCCACGGCAGCTGCAATAGTTTGTAATTAGATTTTTTTTTAATTTTCATCACATTTCCCAATCCACCAAATGTTAATAATCTATGTGGTTGCGAACATAAGTGCCAGCGTTTTTTTCTTCAAATGTTCTCTCAAACAGCTCAACTGTTTGATGACCCAGCAAAATTTGTGGACAAAGGGATTGATTTCATTGTACCAAAATCATACGGGGTAACTTCACAGACGCACACAGTGTAATTGACAAATATTACAAAAATTGTGTGTAAATAGTACAGATATCATCAATTTATTTCTTATGGACGTAACTTAAAATGCATGTCAAACATTATTGTTGATTGCTTTATGCGCAAATACATGATATTGGTCAATATATTTATATTAAAAGTCGTTCAGGTCGATATTTGTTTTTCAGATATAATTGATTCGACCTGTTCGAATGCATATCAGTTCTGTTTGCTTTCGGTTTAATACACTGCATTATAATCCCTGCAGCATTTATCATTCGTCTTCCTGACATCCATTATTTATCATCATCACACATTTTCACTACTACCGTTGTAATTGTAACGTTACTTTGCCACTAGCTACTTACAGTGTACCATTGCCCTGTGTCGTTGATGGTACACCATGAAATCCTTTTGTGTCCTTATGCGGAAGATGGTGGAGGAAAATGTAAGTCTCGTTCATTTTGCAATTGTTCATATCAATCATAAAATTACATTCATTCACGTCGTATGGTTCATTGAAAACATTTGCGATTTTTTTAAACAATAGTTGTACATCGTTTACATGTTCCCAAACCCACTATGTCCATCATCAACCAGCCTGATCCTCGTCATCGCCACAATCGGCAATACCTCCATCCGCCTCATCCGTTTCGCAGTCATCGCCTGGATAGTTTATTCTGATTCTGATTCTGATTCACATTCATATTCTTTTTAATTTTCGTTGTCGTTTTCTGTTACTTTTCGGGCAGTGAGCTTTCCTTTTGGGCAATGCGGTCAACAGTAATGGTTGTTTAATCAATCACAGTTGAAAAATGCCAAGATAAGTTTGTGGATAATACAGAGAATTCATGTTTGCTAGGTCATTTATTATAAATAATGTTGGAAAGCGAACAAAATTAGGATTTTCTTAAGAAATTAATGGAAAATGAAATTGAGAAAAAAAAAAAGATTTAGTAGTGAATAAGAAAACAATGCAGTGCTGCAATTAAACATGGATATCGGCGAATGTTTCTCTATTTAAGCCAAATATGAAGAAATATGTAGGTCCCTTTTGACTTTTTTCTCAATTTAAAATATTTTTCATCATTTATTTTTTTTGCGTTCAACTTTAATGACACACAAATTTTCGTTTGAATCGTCTAAAATCGTGTTTGAGGAGTTGAAACCAAATTTTCGGGGTTTATGTCAGTTTTAGGAATTTAACCCTAACGCATTTTAACCCTTACGCAATTTAACCCTTAACACAAAGAGACACCAGGGCCAATACAACTTTGTACGCAATTTATAACTAAATCTCAAATAACAATGCATTAAACTCGAGTTACATTTCAAAACTATTCATTTTTATTAAAAAATTACAGTTATAAAAAATAAATAAAAATAAGTAAAATAAATGGTAATTCTGGATTAAATATAATTATTTATATTCTAGTCGCTGCAGCACTCAAAGCAGATGTATTCGCATTTGGAATATTGAAGACAAACAGGTTTTTTACAAGTTTTGCAAAAGTATCAAGTATTTCTGTTGAAGTTATCCTTAGTTTTACAAATTCTACGTTTCGATTTACTTTTTAGTAACTCCGGTCCACTCTTTCCAGTTGAAATTTGCTTTGGTTCCTGTAAATATAAAAAGTTAACCGATTGTTTTATAATATTAATATATTTTTACCTCAATACTTCGATTTAAAAAATGCTTCAATGCCAGAATCAAAAATTTTGTTCTACCTCGGAAGGGAAAAAGTTGTTCATCTACTGTAATATTTTCGTGTGGTTTATAATTAGATTTGAGGTTTAAATTCAGTAAATTCCATATATCCCGTATTGGAGCTGCTTTGTCCGTCTGAGATCGAAAGGTTATAGTACGGCTATCATCAAATCTAATAAACCTCAGTAGCAATTGAAATCTTTTCAGCGACATCGTTGCTCGGAATATTGGCATGTTTGTGATTTTCTATAGTACTGAAGCATGCTGTGTGTTCAAAATCCAAATCCAATTCTTCAACTGTTAATTTCTTCCAAGTCTTCTCTTTACCGGTGTTACCAATGTTCCATTTATCACATACTTTCTATGCATGCCTGTTGGCCTCAATTATTATAATTTCTTTCATACCATTTGTAAAAAAAACGTTTAAAAATATCCAATGGAACAACGGACCCCCTGTACAATTCAATCTACTGTGAGCCAGCAATTTTCTAGGCGGAGGAGGGGTCTTGCACCATTTCGTTCCATCTTTAGCTTTATAAAAATTATCAGAGTCTTCCATGTGAAGACCTTCCTTCTCTGAATCACTATATTTGTCGCAGTCGGTTGATTCATTCAATTCATTGTCAACCTCAAGTTCTTCTTCAATATCCGATGCTTCGTCTTCCACAAAATTTTCTTCAAATTCTTCATTCATTTCGTAGGGGTCGGTATCATTTCCCTTTTCCAAATCGTTTGCGATGGCTTCTGCGAATCTTTCGAAAAAACCTGGATCAGGTCTTGGAACAGTTTCCAAAATGATGTCCACCTCAGTATTAATTTTCAAAGACTACTTTTTATGACACTCACTATTATTATACACACGATCTGTAATAGATTTTGTTTTCAACTGATAACGTTTGTTATTGAGCGTCGCTTTCAAACAAAACCATTCTGTTCTTGCTTGACACCACAAAATGTGCAATGTCACATTCGAGTAAAAGTAAGGGTTTTTTGGTTAGTTAGAAAACAAAATACACTGACGAACAAAATAAACATGTTTTTTCTTCAACAACTAAATATAGTTTGCGAAATAGAAAAATGTTAACTAAATTCTTAATTTTTAGCTAATTTTCAGATTATGATATACTTGAACTTAAAATAATTTGTACTGCTTTAGAATTAATTCAATCACATTAATTTTCATTTACATATGCACGTATATTTTGTACTGGGCCTAGTCAGGCATTGGTGTCACACATATGAATAAAAATTAGTTTTACGCTATTGCCACGCCTACATAAAAATATTGTTTACTATTTTTACATTTTTGAGTATGAAACACTTCAATTGAGTAATTCAAGAAGCAACATAAGCGACATAAACTACCTTGAAACCCCATGGAAACTCAAAAAAGGCCTGGCCAGGCCTTGGTGTCCTCTTAAGGGTTAAACAAGTGGAAATTTGAACAAATGTTTATTGGACTAATATAGGACTCGTACATAAGTCATGTGGTAATATTTTGTATTTATCTTATCTAAGAATATACGCAATTAAACAATATGTTTGCCGCAAAAATATGCGCTTTGCCACATATGTATAATCAACGTTGACCCCAACAGTTAGAAGGCTTCCTACAAATAAAAATCCAATGAGTGTTCGAACTCACGGGCGATGTGTTAACACCTTTTTGCTACACGGCACCTGTTCGATTTCTATGAACACATTCGTAAATGTTACATTGGAAAATAAAAAACAGCGTTCAATCATATGATGACGTTACAGTTAAATAATATTAATACTTAAAATTATTTAAAGACCCAGTGCAAGCACATGTGTCATTATATTCTTGCTCAATACTTTTTTTTTATTCCCACAAAAGTCAAAGAATGCAAAGCAACAGACACTTGTACATACATACATACATTGTTATATTCGTACGATATAACCGAAGATCAACATAAAATACTTTTTTAATATTACTCCAAATTAATACTCCAAATTAAAACACTTCAATCTCGGCTCGCCGATATCGGATCGCCTTAATTTTTGGCCTAAACTCTTCGTCGAAACCCGCACTAGCTTTTTAATCCAAAAATTAATAAAATCGGCTATGAATTTCCGGAGAAAATCGCGTGGGAAAATTATATGAAAATCGTCCAATAATCACTTTCAATACAGACTGCCAAGCAACGAACAAACAAACGATGATAAGACAAAACCGAAGATCAACAAAACACTTTTTTAATATTACTCCAAATTAAAACACTTAAATCTCGGCTCGCCGATATCGGATCGCCTTAATTTTTGGCCTAAACTCTTCGTCGAAACCCGCACTAGCTTTTTAATCGAAAAATTAATAAAATCGGCTATGAATTTCCGGAGAAAATCGCGTGGGAAAATTATATGAAAATCGCCCAATAATCACTTTCAATACCGACTGCCAAGCAACGAACACACAAACGATGATTTACTCTTCCAAACCTAACACTTGCGTATGTATTAAATTTATAGTTTACTGCCCTAGAGGCGCGCGTATAGATGTTAACACATCAAAAAACGTTTGTTGAAAAACGAATTCTTATTTGCCCCAAAATGTTTATAATTTACATTTACCGCAAAAGTATAAACGGTTTGGGAACATGTGTTTGTGAACTTGAGTTAAACTGAGAACAAAATATAAGATTTTAATTGTTTCTCTCTAATTTCAACAACAACGAATAAAAAAATGGTAATGTTAAGAATCTCTTCGGCTTGGGCCCGATGCGCTGTCGGATACTACTGGTCGTGGAGATAAGACTGTAGGGTATCTGGGGAGATCTGGCCTAAACTGGATGGGAATAGGACGAAACATCTTCTGCAAATGACAAAGACGGACTTAGGAGTCGTTGTACTACCGGAGGATACGAATTCTGCAGTTTATGTGGAGGAAGAGCAGCTTATACGAGGAAGAGATTGAGACAGTGGAGCACGTCTGTTGTCAATGTCCAGCCTGTCCTACGGCGGAACGTGGTACCTCGGGGAGCCTGTTTTGGTAGGGATGCATGCACCCTGTCAATATTGGATTCGGTAAACGGCTACGATTCATGAGGGGCTTGCGTTGTATGCGGCATCAGCGGGGACGCATGATCACCCCTTCTCTCTCTCCGGAACCTCCATTACCTCCCTCTAAATCCCCTCACTCCTCTCCCTCCCATTTTCTGTTCTCTCACATTGAATCTCTTTATTTTTCTTCTTTCTATGAATCTTCTTTCCCTCCTTCTAGAGGGCGAACACAGTGGGCCAACTGCCCTCCTAGTGGAGCATCTTCTATGATTTTCGCATCTCTAGCGGATGCATGTCCTTACCTTAACCTAACCTAACTCTTCGTCTTCGTACAGTGCCTGTAATAGTTCATTGGTAAGTCGCGGACTTACAACCATCGTGCCTTAAGTCAACTCAATTTCAGGAAGGGTATAAGGACTAGAATAAACGTGAATTTAAAATAAAATAAAATCAATCTAAAATAAGTATTAACCATCGCCTGTTTATATATTTTATTGTTTCTTTGGTAAACGACATCCAAAAATAATAAAATACAGAAAAAATAATACAGATTCTTGAAATACGGGTGGCGCACCAACTGTGCTACAATAAGAAATTCATATAACTTTTTTTATAATCAATGCCTGTTTTTATTTTTCCTTTATTGTATAGAAAATTTAATTCTATTTTATATAAATAACTGGGTTTGAAGATGACATACCGTAAATGACCTCCGTACTCATTCACGCATATAAAGGGTTTTTCAACAGAGACGCTACAAAAGTAAATCGATAGGCACAGCAAACGACGCCAAATTTTTTCCCGCTCTTTTGACATGTCTCTTCAGTAAGGTTTGTCATTTCATCATGGGAAGATATACAAGCCAACAACGAGTCGAAATTATTAAAATTTACTACCGAAATTTGGAGTCAGTGGCCTCAACTTTAAGAGGCCTCAACAATCAGCGATGAGGCTCATTTCTGGCTGAATGGCTTATCGTCAGTATCGGCCGATTTATGCTTGAAATCCGTCGAAAATTGGGTTCAGCGTCTGGACTTCAGCAAGCGTGCCCGTGGTGGCCATGCAAAAGAAATCGACTTCCATACATAATGGCATCGAACGTACTTTCACACGAATAAAGACTTTCATTGGTATCTAAAACCGGTTTTGTTTTATTTAAAAAAACTTTTGTAGCGCTCTTATTGAAAACCCTGTACGACAACTGATCAGAAAATTATTCATTGCGACCAGCAGTGTTCAAGTCGGGATCGCCTCAATTATCGTTTTAATAGACGGATTTAAATCAGTCAAATTCCTAGGTTTCGGTTAATGTTTGTAATGACCTCAAAAATAAAATTACATGAGGTGGCAGAGGACACCCGGTTGGAACGAAAGTTCCTTTCGCTATATATTATGTACTAGATAGTTCCAACACGTCTAAGGCGCTCGTTGAAAAATACAATAATTTAAATGGATATTTAAGAAAAGATACTTTTTGTAAAATAGTAAACTATTTTTAACAACTATTTTTTTTAAAGTATATTTTTAGGTAATTTTTTTACGAATATGTTTATATATTCCCGAGAAGGTAAGTTTTTAAAGAGAGGTACTTCTTTTCTTAATACCTAATGTTTTTTTTTAAGAAAGGTACTATTTTTTTAGTAGAAGTACTTTCTGGAACAAAAAGAAGTACTTTTTTAAGATCAGGTACTTTTGGCGTAGAATACGTCTTACTTACGGTATAGGGAGTCATGTCAGATTGTTATTGTTGTAATCTTTATTTCATTGACTATGAGATAACTTTTTGTAAAAATTTTTTTGTAGGTAAATGAAGATGTTATCTTTCGTTTGATATACATTTCATATTGGTTGATATCTTCCTAATATTTAAATTTCTCAAATGAAAATTGTTTAAACACATGCACTCAAACATTTGTGTGGTGTTGGGTTGAGTGTTTGAGTTTGTAGCGTGAACACAAACTATGCTGCTGTTTCAGTGTGGACACAAACCTTCGGCTGTTGTTTTGATTGATGAAATATTGAAATTTCGTATATTTACTTATGTATTTAAGTGAAACAAAATGTTAAATGTGAATTTGAATTTAACATGGATATATAATTATAAAAAAATATATGAAAAAATTAATTCATATGTTATAATGTTATTTATCATTTATTGTTATATATGTTTTCTGTCTTATCGGATGGCGTATTCTACGTTAAATTTAATGGCCGTGTCTCTGACACAGCCTGCAGGGACAGTCCGTGGCCAAAGGCCTCGGACAACTGTCTGCTGTTTTTTTTAAAGAAATGGTACTCTTGTTAGGTAAAGGTTATTTTTTAAAGAAAATGTAATTATTTTGAGAAAGGCTACTTTCTTATTGTATTTTTAAGAAACGGTACTTTTAAGAAAAGGAATTTTTGTAATTAAATGTATTTTTTTAAGAGAAGGTATTTTTTTAAAGAAAAGGTTATGTTTAAGAAATAGGATTTTTTTTAGAATTGGCCCTTATTTCAAGAAGAGGTACATTTTTAAGAGTAGGTACTTATTTCAACAAAAGAAATTTTGTTTTACAAAAAAGGTACTCTTTAAAGTAAATGTGGATTTTTAAGAAAATGCAATTTGTTTTAAGAGAATGTGCTTTTTTGAGAAAAGGCACTGTTTGAAAGAAAATTTACTTTTTTAAGCAAAGATACTTTTTTAAGATAAGGTATGTTTTTTAAGAAAGGGTACTTGTAACTTCTTTCACTTTGGTTTTCTAAATTTATTTTTATTGGGTTCAAAACTACAATATATGCAGGGTGGTTCAGTCACGACTGGACAAATGGACTGGACTGGACTGGCTCATTTCATGAAAATATGTCCATCTACATTATCCTTACACTCTCCCCGAAAATGCAAGGGAGCGAAATGGCAGCGGTTTGAAAAGTTTCGGATTGATGGTCGGAGGGTACTAGGGTAAAATTGCTAAGTTCTGAACCAGTGGTCGGATTGTTTTGTTTTTGGGCTTATTGGAAATACCTTTATGAGACCTTTTAGAATCAAAGTTATGACTATTTGAGTGAAATGCAACATTTTTTTTTGGATGTGAAATAACAGCACACATTTATTTGTTTTTGTAAATTAACACGTTTCAGATTTCATTTTATTTACATTTGTGTTCGGTAACAGCTCTGGGCTGCGTTTAGTTAATTTTAGAAAGGTAATAAGTAGGGCTATTTTTTAAGAGAACAAACACATAACTTATCTGCCACCTGGATGAGAAAAATTAGGTTATGTGCACGTTCTTATACCTTTTTTTTCATTTATTAGAATTTGAGTTTGTATATATACGATTGATGATCAACCGATGGTATCAATTCAGGCACAGTAGTTAAGCAATCTAATGATGAACTTGTCACGGAATTCGAAACTAGTCATGCCAGTGACTGTGTGTTGAACTGAATTGTCTATTATTTCCAAACAGTTTTCAATTTAAAAATTTTTCATGACTTGTAAGCTTGTACATTGAACGGAAAAGCAACATTACAGGGGTGAAAATGTTCATCACCCCAACAACTTTTGTCATCGAATGCGAGCTAATGTACAGATACATTCCCGCTATGAAAATGTGTTCATCAACTGCAAATTGTTCGTTGCTGTGATGAAAGTATGGTTGAATTTGCAATGAATTTGCTTCATTATTGCAACGAATTGGTTTCATCG
The DNA here is from genome assembly GCA_963931995.1 of Phaonia tiefii. NCBI lineage: Eukaryota > Metazoa > Arthropoda > Insecta > Diptera > Muscidae > Phaonia > Phaonia tiefii. The sequence continues at coordinate 101,400,927 of OZ008367.1, read as the reverse complement.
CTGCAATGAATTTGTTTCATTGTTGCGACGAAAACGAATCGTTCTTGCGATGAATTTATTTCATTACTGCATTGAGTTTGTTTCATTACAGCAATGAATTTTCTTCATTGCTGCAATGAATTTGTTTCATTGTTGTAACGAATTTATTTCAATAATTTAGTTCTATTGCTGCAATGAATGTTTTGAAGTGTGTTTGAAATTATTTATTAACAATTGTACATTAATTCACTGTTAGTATTACATTTCAGGTGTTTTGATAAAAAAATTAAATTTTTGCTCCGAAAAAGGTATCAATTATATACATAAATATATTAAATCTATTGAATGTCTCGTCTGGAGAAGATTGTGGTAGTCGACGGGTTGTATGCTATTGTGGCCATCTAACGCAGGTCCTGCAATTAAAAATAAATATGAGGAATTTGTTACTAAGATTTATAATTAAGATATGTACATCTCGATGTATGTTCTTACCATGAACTTAAGTTCTACTTCCCTATGCTCTACTCCTTTAACATAGAACCGCATCACTGTTTTCTTGAATCATGCAATTGTTGTTGTGTTGACGGTTTTGTCTTTCAATTGTAGCGCCAAATCTCCCAGTCATTAAGCTAGTGATCGCTCTGTAAGCAGTCAACTTATATTTTATTTATTTTAACGAAATTTCTTAAAATTTCGATCGGATATATTTTATTGGACATTAAGTTGATATTTTTTATGTTCGTCTTACTTTAAACACTTTGTAACTTTGGCTTCTTCGTTTTCATTGACTTCAAATCCAAATATCAATACATCGAAACAAGCGCTACCGAATTATAGCTAAAACAGAAAAACACGAACATTTTTTGCGATTTGTACCGTCTTACGCATCCACACACACAAATGTTCAGTTACATATTTCGGGGTAGTTTTTCTGCTATCGATGCGTCATTGTCTTTGCTGTCGTGTTGCTACTTGCATTCTGTTTTTTTTATCTATTTGATTTATAGATGCTCAATTTACATAAGCGATTATAGCAAACACATAAATTCACACAATTTATTTTTCACAACAAAAGATAACCAAATAGTTTTTTTTAAAAAAATTATTTAAATTATTCCGGCGGAGAAATGTGTCTACCACATTCAGCTGTTGCAAAGGAACTGATTTAATATGTGTACGTGACCCACCACTCATGCTCACCATCTTTCCTTGCTTGCCTCTTTTTACGCTCGCTCATTTTTTCGACTGCTTTTCTCTCTTTCTCTTCATAAAAATTAGTTTCGTTGCAATGACGAAATTGTTTCGTCAACTGTAAATGTTGACAAACCCCCAAAATAAATAAAATAAACTGTAAAAAGTAAGAGGTAAACCAAATATCAGTATTTTAGATATCATGCCTTTACTGTTTTTTTTTAATTTTCAACCCAGTTTTCTACAAAATTCAAATAAAATTAAATTGTTGCAGGAACGCAAAGTAAGATGTTGCAGCAACGAAATGAAAAATATTCAAAGAAATCATGTATGAAATTTTTCGTTGCAGTGACTACCAAATTGTCGGATATACGATATTTTTCACTACAGCAACGTCAAAACATTAACGAAAATGTTTCATCCATGCGACGAAGCGTTTTTCTTTCAGTGTAGTATGAATTTATCATACATTAAGCAAAAAAAAAAATCTTTTTTTCCAATTTTTTTTGAAAGCTGAAAGCTCTCGTCGATTTCATTTTTTTAAAATTTTTTTAATGATTCTTAATGAAGCCCAAAAGTACAAAATCCGATCACTGGTTCAGAACTTAGTAATTGTATTGCCCTTGCATTGCCATTTCGCCCCCTTGCAATTTCGGAGATGGACGTAGATGGACATTTTTTCATGAAATGAGCCAAGCAACACGCTGGTGAAATTTGTCCAGTCGTCACTGAACAACACGTATGTTAGAATATGTTAGAAGAGACAACACTTTACTGCAACTAAGTCGCACCCAATAATATAATGTTACGCTGGGATACATGGTAACGTCCTGACTTCCTACATATTCTGCAAAACACAAAATGTATACCAAATATCTATAGATTTATAAAATCATTAAATCCTAGTAATTTCTTACGCAAATTTTACAGAGCAATTTGATACCTATTTTTATTTGTGTGCTGCAACATGAAATCACTTGACCATACAAGTATCTACTATTCTATGCTATCACGAATACAATGTAATGGTACAGCAATAATAATTGCAACGTCTACAAACATTGTCTAGTTCATCCCGACTTGGTTGATAACTTTCAACGCATCATTTCACTGGCAAACATAAGCTACGACACCGGTAACAATAGCAGGAACATGATCCGAATTGTGTAACCACAGTGATCGGTTTTGTGTTAGGGCACACAACAAAAATCTCCTTGCTAGTGCAACCCAATGACATCGGGAGTTACCACAAAACTGCTGCAACCAACATAACTCCTTGAATCTATTTTACTTTGAACAAAAGAAGTAAATTAACGAATTGCAGACGCATGTCGTGTTAAAAAACCGCATGTTGCTGTAGCATGAAACCCACATTCGTTTATGCTGTTTACGGTTTATTGGTTTTAAACACACCAACAACCAACATACTGGCTATCAATGCGGTACAGTGGTTTCCTACCAAAATATTTTCTGAACTCAAAAAAATTTTTTCCTGATGATGCTACCCAATGGAGTAGTGAAATATTGACAAATATTGTGTGCGCGAGTCTTGTGCATGAGAACGTGGGTTCGATACCTGCTCTGACCAACTTTCATTTCTTTCGACAGCTGTCACCTCGCTAAGTGATGGCGACACTATTGAGTATTGGGTCATGAAAACTTTGTCAAAATACCGTTCGGAGGCGGTGTAAAACTGTAGGTCCCAATCGATGGGTGCAAAACTAGATGCCATACTGTTTACTGTTTGTGAGAAGTTCTTCGCAATCCCTTCATGTGATGTAACGGGAAACCATTTTATTATTTTTTTATGTAAATATATTATTGTACACAGTTTTGTTCTGTTCTACTGTGCAGCACAGCATCATCTCACCTCTTTGCAATTCATATTTCGTAGGAGAAATTTACGATCGTTGGGCGTGTCGTATATTTATAATAGGTGTGTCATTGAATTTATAAATCTACACGCAAAGAAAAATTTGTTACGCCGAAACGAAATATCATATAACTGAACTTCGTTTGGGGACATTTGTTATCATGTCCTTTGTGATAAGTGAATAAAATTGTTTGTGAGAACAGTACAACTTTTACAGCAAATCATGTATGACATTTCTAAATGTAAAAAACCCTGTATCAGAAGCAAAAGCGGGTTTAGTATTTCCAAACTGGAGAAACTCTTACGGGAAATGAAAACTGTTTAGGACAATTTTGTTTTTCTTTTTTTTATATTTTTTTCCGGGTTAGTTACTCCTCGGGGATAATTATAACCGATTCATGCGGATCTGCATCTTTTTCAGTTTGACCACGTCTCAGGGGGTATTAAGTGCATTGTATTAAACATTGGAAATAGGGAAGGAGAAAATAGTATGTAGGATGAAAGAGAGTGGTTCTTGACTTTTGCCTTAAACTTGTGGATATGATAAGTAGTAGGGAATAGTTCACCGGTATTGCAATTATTACTACTATGTGTCGTTCTATCCACTGGCCAACTGACAACAAACGGCTCTGAATTTCCGCACAATGGGGTCGACCGGTTAGTACCATAACCTCTGGTATGGGGTCAGGCAATGCAGAGAAACACATCCCATGGAAAGTGTTACTCAGCCCACATTCCGATGATGGTCAAAGGAGTTGGCAGAGTTAGCAACCACATTATTTACTTTTATTATCATTGTTCTCCTTTGAACTAAGCCTAGAAACTCGACGGTGAATTTAGGGGCACCAGCCCAAACATGAGAGTTATATTCTATCTTTGGCCGAATATGATATATGTAGATATTGCGAAGGTGACGCGGAGAGAATAATCGCCTACATCGCTCTGAAAATCCACACACATTGAAGCTTCTTTTGAATGGTGGTTTTTTGATACATGGGTTTGAAAAATTGAAAAAAACACAGATGATTTGTAAAGGGTGTCTCAGTACGAATGCACTTTATCATTTTAATATAAAAACACGTACATTTTGAGATAGTTGTGATTTTTTTGTCGGATTGTAAAGAAGATATGTTCCGATTAAGCATGTAATAAAACATCCGTCTCTTTTTATTAAATTTCCCATGACGTTTTCACAGTCCCATCAACAAAAATTTTTGTTTTGCTCAAGCTTAATTTGAGAACTTTTTCAGATTTTTACAGGTCGCGCAAGTCAAATTTCCCCCAAAAATCGGGTATTCCGGGCGTTTTCTGAATTTTACTTAAAACTCGGTCAATAACCACGATTTTCTTAGTTTCTAAGTTAACATTTTTGAATCTAAACATCCAAACTTTTGTCTTATATGCACAAACTACCAGTTTTGGCAATGACTTTCCTCAATAAGGTAGCACGTATTACATTTTGTGCGAACTCTAAACCTCTTCCTAAAAATCTGAAAAAAAATCGAAAGGAAAAATTTTTTGGGACACCCTAATGTGGTTGTAACGGGTTGGATTTGGGATTGATACTGGTTTATCTGCATAAACCCGAGATTTCACAAAACCCCAAAGAAATAAATCGCACGTCGTTAAATCTCATAATCTTAGTGGCCAGTTAAAATCAGAATTTCTTGGTAAAATTTTTTCTGGAACTTGTTGCTGCAATAAATCGATAGTTGCATGCGCGGTGTTGCAGGAAACCACATGTCAGCCAGATCCATGCCGTACAGTTGAGGCTGCAAGAACTCCGTTATCATGTTCCTGTAGCGAAGGCCGTTCACAGTCACTGTAATTTCGGCCACATCTTCAACAAAGTAATGCCCATTCACGCCGCCTGACCAAAATCCGCTCGTTGTGAGTGCAATTGTTTCTCATCTACTGCATGAGAATTTTCTGAGCCCAAAGTTCGAAAATTTTATGTATTCACGAAGCCATTCAGATGGAAATGCGCTTCATCGGAGAAGATGTTTTTTTTTTTGAAAAATCGGCATTGACTTCAGTTTGCTCAGTACCCATTGATCGAATTTCCGGCGCTTTCCATTTTCTGGTGGTTGGAGCTCCTAAGTAAGCTGAATTTTGAAGGCATGAAGGTTGAGGTCTTTTGTCAAAATTCGCTGCGTAGTACTTCGTGAAATTTGAAAGTGCTGAGAATGATGCCGAATTGATGTTTTCGAGTTTTCAGGGATACTCCCACTTACAGTATCAACGTTTTCAAGAAGCCGACCAGTACGTTGACGCGCAGTGGTCTTACTGTCCATCACCGACCCAGTTTCCTCAAATTTTTTGAACTCTCTTCAAATGGTTAACACATTAGGTGCACGTTCTCTACTGAAAATGCTTCCAAGTTTGCGAGCGGCCTCAGCATAACTTTCCAAATTTTAGTAATAAATTTTAGCAATTATAACACGTTGTTCTTTCGTAAAGCGCTCCATTTTTGATAATTGTAATAAACATATGAAACAGTTGCCAAATTTCAGAGCTACGACATGCAGAAGAAAAAAATTACACTAAATTTAAAAAGTGCAATCTTACTGAGACACCTTTTAAAAGTAAATGAATTATTTATTTGGATCGATAACTCATTGCCTGCCACTTACTTTTCAAAACTGTTTTCATCCAAATGTTGCCCACGACTACGTGTTTTTTTTAAAGTCCAATTTTGGCACACTTTTCCAACATTTCGGCATCAGTGACATGAGAGACTTCACGCGGCCCCACACAAAATACTAAAACCGCACGAGCAAGCCGTGAAATTGACAGCGCAATAACGTGAGATTAATTTCTCACCAAACACAAATGAGTAATTGCATCGCGTGCACTATGGAAAGTGACACCGCGCTGTTAAAACCACAGGTATAACCAAGTCCAGTTCTTCCATTTTGAGCAAAAAAGACGGTGATCACCGATCGGTGGATTGCTCAGTTGACCGTAACGTTTGCAGCCATCATCGCCGTTGGGGAAGTACGTTCTAGGAATGCCTCCGGGATTTTAACCGCACCAAATAGTGATTTTTTTAGGGTGCACTGGCAGCTCTTGAATTGTCTCTGGCTGGTCTTTCGACCAAATTCTGCAAAAATGAGCCTCGTCGCTTAAGAAAATTTTTCGGTAAAAACACATTGTTCACAAAGCACGAATTTTTTTTTTTTTTTTTTTAAGACCAGCACTCAGGGGATGCCCCCTATAAATGCAATGCATTGTGCTGGCGACGGAAATTTAGGTAGAGGAGGGTGGAAAGAGGGAGTAGTGCTTATTTACATTTCCCTTGAATCGCTGTATGTCACAATTGGCGGGAAATACACTTGCGATAATAAAAGTCAACCATTTGCAAGCGTTATTCGTGTGTAAGTCTATTCATGATTAAATGACAAGGCAAACTTAAATTTTTTACTTCTGACACATTTCAGGAATCATGCTTGAATTGGAGGAAACTTAACACTAAAAAACCAACGTTTGCAAGCAATCATATATATGGTTCCTGCAATATGTTGCTGGGCCCATGTTTGGCTATGCGTAATTCTTTGTCGCTACTTAGCGCATGTAGATTTTTTCAATAACACAATGTTCAAAGCACATCCGATGAAAAAAGACAAAAAGTTTATAATAAAGGGATTTTCAACAGAGACGCTACAAATGTAAATCGATAGGGACAGCAAACGACGCCCTATTTTTTCCCGATCTTTTGACATTTCTCTTCAGTAAGGTTTGCCATTTCATCATGGAAAGATATACGAGCCAACAACGAGTCGAAATTATTAAAATTTACTACCGAAATTTGGAGTCAGTGGCCTCAACTTTAAGAGGCCTCAACAATCAGCGATGAGGCTCATTTCTGGCTGAATGGCTTCGTCAATAAGCAAAATATGCGTTATTGGTCAGACAGCAATCCACACGTAATCCATGAGTCATTGCATCCCGAAAAAATTACGGTTTTGTGCGGTTTATGGGCCGGCGGCGTCATTGGGCCGTACTTCTTCCGTGATGATCAAGACCGGCACATTACTGTGAATGCGAATCGCTACCGTTCAATGATAACCGAATACTTTTCGCCCCAATTGGATAATATGGACTTGGAGGACATGTGGTTCCAACAGGACGGGGCCACAAGCCACACAGCGAATGCCACAATCAATTTATTGGAAACCAAGTTTGGTGAACGTGTTATCTCACGAAATGGCCCAGTCGATTGGCCGCCTCGGTCGTGCGATTTGACGCCGTTAGATTATTTCCTGTGGGGCTACGTCAAGTCTATGGTCTATGCTAACAAGCCAGCGACGATTGATGAATTTCGTACGAATATCGAACGTGAAATTGCAGCAGTATCGGTCGATTTATGCTTGAAAACCGTCGAAAATTGGGTTCAGCATCTGGGCTTCTGCAAGCGTGCCCGTAGTGGCCATGCAAAAGAAATCGAGTTCCATACATAATGGCATCGAACGTACTTTCAGAGGAATAAAGCATTTCATTGGTATCTAAAACCGGTTTTGTTTTATTTATTGAAAACCCCGTTATTATTAAGTTCATACAAGGGGTACAGAGTTTTAAAGTGGCATAACTCTTGCGCATCATTAGTATTTTACATTTTCATAGGAATTTTAAAAGATACAACGCGATATTTACAAAATTTATCTAAAATTTACGAAAAAGTATAGACTATATGATGGAATTTCCAATGCCTGAATTGATTTCCAACTAATCTTTTTCGTGTGTGTAGCGTTGGTAGCCCGACTATGTACATGGAGAGAGAGGATTGAACCCTGTGGTACCCGTGCATTAAGTTTATACTTATAGGAGTAGATTCCATTTATAACAACACGTATAGAATGATCTCTGAGAAAGGCCTCAATAAAACGAGAAAAGACAAAAGCCAGAATATTTGATACGAGTGCGTCATGCTAGACTCCATCAAATGCAATTGAAACATTTAAGATTACAAATTTATTTTCACCATGTCTGTGTATGAATCGACTACATTGTTCCGAGAGGTATGTCATCAAATCAACCGTAGACGGTTTTCTGCGGAAGTCATACTGTCTATCTGTTAGTTGACTAATGAACTCCAAATGGTTCACCAGATGGTAGGTAATCATGCTCTTCATTGCCCTTGAGCACCGTTAATTGAAAACGGGTTTCTACATTTGCCGCAAAAGTAGATTATGTCTATCATTCTGTAACTGACAAAACAGATAATTTTCCCACAAATGTTTTTATTTGAGCGGAAAGCAGTAATTTTCGGTGCAAACCCTGAGAGTAAGTAGCAAACGAAATGTCATATGTTAACTATTTTTTCTTTACGTGTAATAAGTTTGAAATGAGTCAATGAACCAGAATAAAGGTAGTATATAGTTATCAACCTTCAAGTGTTGTATTTATGCATAAAGGAGGTTTTTGCGTCGGGCACAATAAAGGCCTTTTGACGGCCCCATATACATTCTTGAAATAGTGAATTTTTCCCATCAATTGTAGAGAAATATATTTTGTATAAATTTGTATGCACATTTCTAGTAGATTTTTACCAAGCCTATGTTACCTAAAGGTAGGTACTCTTACCAAAATGGATGACGTGCTGTAAGATTTATATTATATTATGTTGTAAGAATTTAACTTGCAGCAAATGCACTGGATTAGAATATTTCCTTACCTATCCTAAAGAAGGCCCTTCGAACAACTTCCTTTCTGTCGCTGTTTGGTATAAGAATGAATGCGGCTGTTATGTCAGTTTTGTGAAAATTGGGTTGATGCTATGTGTTGTGCATTCAAGTGCAGCATAAAGTATTACTTTTGACTAACCAACAAACATTGTGTCACAATTGCAGTTGCTCTGTGTATTGCATTAATGTAAACAAAACAGCAGGGGTCTGCAATGGCTTAGCCAATGTGAATGACCACTGGAAACGAAGTAATTGTCTTGTCACCCATAGGGATTGGGGTATAGATCATTTAATACGGGGGAAAATTGTAACACATAGAAGAAGCCATATTTGACCCCCAGCAACTTTGGCTGTCGGTGGTGCAATGATAGTGTGTGCGGCTCTTGTGCATGAGAACGTGGGTTCGATCCCTGCTCTGACCACCTTAAATTTCTTTCGATGGCGGTCACCTCGCTTAGTGATGGCGACACTATCGAGTACTGAGCCATGAAAAAGCTTCTCAAAATACCGTTCAGACACGGTGTAAAATTGAAGGTCCCAATCAGTGAGTGTAACCATGGAACGCGCACAGCGTAATGGTTTGAGAGAAGCTCTCCCTAATCCCTTCATGAGATGTAACGGGAAAACCATTTATTTATTCTTTATTTTTGAACGAAATTCGTTTTGGGAAATTTTAAGACGATTGAGACATGCCCGTCTGTCTGTCTGGCTGGGTGGTAAACACGATAACTGCCGTAAGTATGTATCGATCACAGCGAAATTTTGCCAGTGACTATAATTTGTCCATGGTTTGTTAGGGATTGAAACTGAGAGTTTATGGGTACGTCCCATACAAATCGACACATTTAGTATGAAATCGTGTTTCTTATAAAACCTTTTTCTGGTAGATGTGATTAGGTTCAACCCAAACATCGGTTAATAATCTGTAAATATATACTCAACTGGAGAAAATAGGCGAAGTCGCCACGCCCATTCTGGTACCTCCTAAACAAAAGCTTGGTGGTCGTCCGTGTTGTCAATGCGATAAATCGCTTGAAACACTTCCGATCTTAATGAAATTAGGTTATAAGTTTCATTTCATCAAACGCGAGTCACCAATGAAGACAAGGGTGATTTTTCCATGCCCATGTTGGTGCCTCACAGACACAAGCTGTTCGGCCGGCTGGTTGTTCGGCTAGATAAACTCCGCCAAACCGAACCAATCTTTATGAAAAATGGCTATCAACTGGCTATCTTCTATGGAAAATGAGTGGTTATGCCACGTCCATTCTGGTACCTCCCATACAAAAGCTTGGTGGTCGTCCGGGTTGTGAATGCGATAAGTCGCGTTGTACACATCCGATCTTAATGAAATTAGGTTATAGGCTTCGTGTCAACAAGCGTCACTTACCGATTAAGACAAGAGTGATTTTGCCACGCCCATGTTGGTGCCTCTAACACACAAACTGTTCGGCCGGCTGGTTGTTCGGCAAGATAACTCCCGCAAAATCGAACCAATCTATATGAAATTAGGTACTGGACAAAATTTAGTCAAATGCACACAAAAGATGGGCGGATGACCGGTTGATCGACACGATAACTCTCGTAAACTACAAGTTACTACTGTGCCATGCCCATTTTAGTACCTCCCACACCTCCACTACCTTGCCACAACTAGAGTGTCCAAAACCGAAACCGAAAAACCGGTGAACCCGGATAACCGGTTTTTTTCTCTTAACTGTGGGCCGGTTATTTTAAAAATTTAATTTTCGAACAAACCGAAAACCGGTTATTTGGCGTCGGTTCACCGGTTAACCGGCTTATACTCATTTTGTATTAATATCCATAAAAAATTAATAATAAATTCAAATATAATTTTATGCTTCAATAAACATTACCAAACAATCTTTTTTTTTCAAATTTAATAATGTAAATTATTTGTAATAAATGTTTTGAAATTAATAAGATATTCAAACATGAAAATCTCTTTCAAATTTGGAATTTGGAGCTTAAATGAGTATAATATGAATTCGACTAAAACTTGTAAATTTTATTTACACACGCATTCCAAATAAGAATATAATTTAAATTGTAACTTAAAATTAAAACGTGATTGTCAAATTTAAGTATTGTTGAAAAAGTTTGAGTTTTAAACACGAATATGTATTTATGTATATGAAATGGTCGCTGAACAAATGTATATGAAGTGCTACATGTGCAAAACCGAAAAAACCGGTTCCACCGTATGCTACCGATGACAAAGACTCGGATGGAGAGACTAGGCCAAAGAATCCCACCGTATCTCTGGCGTTACCAACTGGCGAGCAAAGGCCAAGTATAGAACTAGTTGGAGGAATATGTTGAAATTTATTCAATTTGTTTGTTTAATTAATATGTGTAAGACATCTAACCTACTGAGGTTGTAAAATAGTCAATAAAAGTAAATAGTGTGTGGAATTTCAAACACAGCCAGAGTTTCCATTTAACATAACTTTAAGAAACAGCGTATGAATATGAGCCAATATTAAAGCGTGTGAATTGTTTTTTTTGTATTAACTTCACCTATCTGTATGCATGCATGCATGCGGAAAATACTTTGGATTGATTCTTAACCCTTTTCCCGTGATCCAATCGAGCTGAAGCTTCGCAGGCAAACCAATGGCGACGACAAAAATTAACTATCCAAATATGGGCAACATTGGACAATGGGGCGTATATAAATCACAAATTCAAAATCCATTATTTCTGCTCCTGTTAACAGTATTTGAACAAAATTGGGTGTGTTGGTTAGGTGTACATATTCTAAGATCTGCTGCAAATATGGACGGGATTGGACAAAGAGGCATGGTCATATATAAAGAAGTCAAAACCTATTTTTTTTACGGGTTGGGTTTTTGGTAACTACGCTAAATATGTATATATGTCTGTCATCGATAAGAATGAATGTTGGTCAATGTCACCAATTATTATGAAATTGGTTGATGGCATGATGGAAAGTACGTTTTATATTTCCCCTATCGAAAAACTAAAGTTCTTTCTCCCCATGCATTTATTTTCTAGTATTTGCATTTTTTTTACATTTCTAGACAAGCAAATACTGAGCAATCTGAAAATATTTGCGGTTAACTATACAGCAAATGCATTTCTTTTCTGCATTCCTAACGTATACATATAAAAATTTAATTTAATTCAAACATACATACGCAAACCGATTTGGTCCAATAGACAAGTGCCAAAAATAGTATCTGCTCAAATGGAATTCACAGTGGTTGCTGTTTCTGTTTGCTAAAATATTGGTGCTTGATATGAGTACCACTGCTACGTCCATTGGCAGTTATTTGCATTTTGTGCTTGGAAAACCCTAGAAAAATTCCATTGGTATGAATTTTAGCAACATATTTGTTTGTTTTAACTTTTAATAGCAAACGACGAACACATTTTTACAAAGGAATACTACGGGTATGTGCCAGAACCATTATCTCATGCATGTTGAGCCAACAATTTGATTCCTTGTTAAGTATAAACAAATTTACAAAAAATAAATCCTTTAGTTTCTGATAATCTAAGCTCTTGTGAGCCTTTGAAGTAGTTTAATTGAATACTCACAATTAAAAAGTACCACAAATTAAATGTAAATCCAAATAGAATATTTTTTCTTTGATACACATTTTTGTTGTTGTTTTTCTATGTGGGTATGCCTGAGAAAATATGTTGATATTTAGTTACATTGCATTGTGCAATAGGTGTAGTTAATTTTGTGCAGGGTAAAGAAACAACTAAGTAATATTTATATATTTATTTGAAGATATTAATTCATAATTACAAATTATCAGACAATATACGGCTTTGTTCAGTCACGACTGGAAAAATTGCACCAGCGTATTCCTTGGCTCATTTCATGAAAATATGTCCATCTACGACCATTCCCGAAAATGCAAGGCTGCGAACATTTTCGGATTGGGGTCGGAGGGTAAACTAGGATATGTAATTAATGGTGATATGTTTTGCACTTTTTGCGACTTCATCAGCAAATACATTGCCTTTAATTGCTGAGTGGCCGGGTAGCGAAATAAATATAATTTTGGAACGCTTTTGGAGATACATAGTAGTTAGAAGTCAGTGTTGGATATGTTCCCAATTGATTTCAGTGCGGACAGAGAGTCGACACACACGGCAAATTTCCCCTTTTGGGTATTGGCGATATTGCACGCTTCATATACACTCCGGTTCACAATACTATTCTTTTGTAGTCCAAAAAACAAGTGTTATACTATACGTTATACTTATACACTCCGGTTCACTTATTTAAAGGCACTAAAATTTCCATATTCAGCAGCCTGTATCTTTTGCAATTTCTAACCGATTGCAGAATATTAAAATAGAAATGGAAGCTAGACATCTTGAAATATAAAAAAAATCATGACAATAGTGGTTTCTTAACTAAAGAACTTTTTTGAGCAATTTATTAAAAAAAATCCAAAAATGTGCTATTTTTTTTGGTTCACTTGAATAAAGGCACTTTAACTAATTTTAATGAAAAACAGTGTTACTTGTTTTTTTACTTTATTTAAGAACTATTAGTAATGGGTACAACCCCCTTTATTTTTAATAACTTCGAATATGCGGGCTTTCATTGAGAGATAAAGAGAATTTATGTCATCCGACGAAATTTGATGCCAATCATCCTTAATGGCCTGAATTAGTGACTGCTTGTCATCAAATTGTCTACCACCTTCATAGACCTTACGAGGTAACCAACCCCAGACATTTTCGATAATGTTTAGATCTGCCGAATAGGTTGGCCAGTCAAGAATATTAACATTTTGGCTTGCAGTGAAGTCATTTACTACCCCGGTGTTGTGTATAGGGGCATTAACATGTTGCAGTATCCAAACTATGGAACTAAATAGTTCACTGAACTTCGGAGAAGCCGATTCCAATAACGTTTTATAGCTTGCACCAGTCGTTTATGCACTTTGAAATTCAAGATCGATGGTGCCATTGTACGTAATAGCACCCCACACCAAAACGCCGTCTCTCGGCTGTGATGTCGGTTCAAAAAAACGCTTTCCTTTGCGCAGATCATGGAAATAATAGTTGTTGCCATCAGGCCCATCCAAATTAAACTTCTTCTCATCCGTAAATACAACGGTTCTCCAGTAATTTACATAACCTCTTGGCTGCACATCCCATACCATGTAGTCTCATGCTTTTTTGTAATTTCAGGTATTTAAGATTCTCACAGTTCTTAATTACTCTGAGTACTGATGACTTGCTCGTTTCCACTCCAGCTGAAGCTCTTATTTTTGACAAGGATAAGGCAGAATCAGAAGCAATTCTGATGATTTTTCTTTTCTCATACGTGGATACAGACAATGAACCCCTTCCTTTAAAATTTTTTCCATACCCCTCGGGGTCCTTGATGTAATTGTCGACAACTGTTGGGCTCCGCCCAATTTTTTAGCTATTGCGCGGTTAGAATATCCTTCAGAACGGTAAACATCGATTTTAGCTTTTCCGATAGATTTAAAGTTGTTTGTTTAGCCATTTTGACTCGTAAAATGATTAAGATGTAATAAATTGTAATAAACAAACGCTCCGTACAAAAAATCATCGCTTACCTTAAAAATAATAAAGTGCCTTTATTCAAGTGAACCAAAAAAAATAGCTCATTTTTGGACTTCTTTTTATAAATTGCTCTAAAAAAGTTCTTTAGTTAAGAAACCACTATTGTCATAATTTTTTTATATCTCCAGATGTCTAGCTTCTATTTCCATTCTAAAATTGTGCAATCGGTTACAAATTGCAAAAGATACAGGCTGCTGAATATGAAATTTTTAGTGCCTTTAAATAAGTGAACCGGAGTGTATATGCCAAAATTATAAATTATTATTATTAGGATGTTGTACGTTACCAGACAATGAAGATCGTAAATAAAAGAAGTTCGTAATAAATAACAATGTTTTCATACAATTAATGAAGAATTTTTAATGAAAGTTTTCTGTGAACACGTTTTTTATAACATTTTATTCATAGGATCTATGAAATCTATGAAAAACTTCATAGGATTAATGAACATTTCTTAATGAAGATTGTTTCATTAATACTATGAAGAAAATTCTTTCAGTGTAATTCAGGAAATCCTTTAGATGGATCAAAAGTTTTTTTTATGTGACGAAAGGCCTTGGCGTGCGCTACGTCTATACCACGCTTTTTCTAGTTGCTAGAATTTTTTTTTAAATAAAAAAAAAGAAGCCGCTACATTTTCCGCGTGCCTTGAATAATGTTATACACGCGAACAGATTTGGCGTGTATAAAAATCACACAATGGGTGGCCAAACCAACATCGAACATTGAAAAAAAAAAATTTTTAAATTTTTCCAACTCCCAATTTTAAAACATTTTGACTTTGGCCCATATATATTTAATTTATCTATATTGTGGAAAATAATGCTGATTGTGGTGGCCGGGACAAACACAAGAGAAATTGTTGTCTGTACGTGTAGTATTTGTATTTCTCTTAATACTGATGGGTTTTACATTCGCTATTTAACGAAGATTTATAGTTTAGAAATATACATTTTGTTCAAATGTATTCAATAGTCAGTTGGCATAGCAAACTCTTAAACGTTCCAAACACTACATAGAGTAGAGCTCTGTTTTTTACCCAGCATGTCGTTATTTATTGAAGGCATTTATTTCACTTTGGTCAGAAATCATTTAAATTGAGTAAAGGTTTACAACGGCAGACACAATTCAGATTACCTTAGACATTTTCCTTTTACATTTTATACTCAATTTCCATTGCATTTATTACAATTTTCTAGCTGCAAATACTGAAAATGTATTATATCTTTGTTGGTTTATATTGTTCAAAGCTCGAAGATTTCTCCTCATGATGGGTTAAAATTTCCATCAGATGAAAAAGGATTGCAGAAGTAATTCTTTTAAATAATACGCTTCTTTTTAAATTAATAGATTAATTTAGCACACAGAGTTTTTCTTACTCATCCGATGTTTCATTGCACACTATTCGTTGTTCCCTTTTTTTCATAAACAAGTGTTCGATGCAAATATGTTTATGCTACGTGGTGCTAAATTCAGTTGCATTTTGTACGCTTCTGTTTACTTGCTATTAGTTTGTGTTGATATTAACCTCCAAACAAGATGATTGTGATGTTGTAATTTTGTATGATACGTACTACTGCTTGTACCGGTAATTATACCCATATTTTACCAAGCATTTTAACTTGCAAAACTTCTATATAAATATTCCAACAACGTAAAATTAATAGGGGCGATGACAACAATAACCGCGCGGCAGACACGATTTTGAAAATAATTTCCTGTTTCGCCAATTTTTAAGTGGAATCGGTTTTTACGCGGTGAAAAAACGCCAACCCCTATTATCACTACCTCTGGTTATTCTGTAGTTAAACCTTACCAACTAAAAGGGGTAATAATATCTGAACTTCTAAACTAGAGTTGGGCTCGCTTTAGAACCTACTACACTCTCAGAAAAATTCGGTTGAGATAACCGAATTAGCCGTAACCGAAATTAGAGGTTGTCAAAACCTCATTGGAGGTTGGCACAAGCTCATTGGAAGTTGACACAACCTCATTGGAGGTTGACACAACCTCATTGGAGGTTGACACAACCTCATTGGAGGTTGACACAACCTCATTGGAGGTTGACACAACCTTATTGGAGGTTGACACAACCTTGTTGGAGGTTGACACAACCTCATTGGAGGTTGACACACCCTCATTGGAGGTTGACACAACCTCATTGGAGGTTGACACAACCTCATTGGAGGTTGACACAACCTCCTTAGAGGTTGTCACAGCCGTAATAGAGGTTGTTACAACCGAATTTCGATAGTGTCACAAAATAATTTTGAAATTAGTTTTAATTATTAGCTGATGCTTTATTTCCTAAATTATTATAAAAAAATTACAAATCGAAAAAAAAGTCATTTGTATAAGCAAATCTTTAGGGTTACGCATTGTTTATTCATGCCAATTCCCGTCTTTTTTGAAGTCCCGGACATCACGGTCCACCGCACCAATTCTGACGTGCGTCTCAAACGACCGACCTTGAAAAACTGCAAAACCGTGGATATTTGATTGAGCATTTTCTGCAAAAAAAAATTACGTTTTAAGACATAAAATATTTACCTTTGGTAACAACCATACAGCCGCGACGGCAACAATTATTCATTCTTAGCTTATTTGGGTGTAATATTTCTATTTATAATTTTAAACGTCAGGTATGAAACACATGGAATTATGTTGTGGTAACTGAATTTAATATAAATTCGGTCAGACCTACAGAATTCAATAGAAATTCGGTTTCAGCAACCGATTTGACGCCAAATTCGGTTGTTTCAACCGACGTAAGGCTAAATTCGGTTATTGCGAATTGATGACAAATTCGGTTGTTGCTACTGAAATGGTGTCACATTCTGTTAGTCCAACCGAATTTGGTATCAATTGCGGTTGTTGCATCCGAATTAATTCCAAATTCGGTTCTTCCAACCGAAGTTTTAGAAAATTTAGATCACAAAACGAATAAAATTGAATTTTCAGCTTTCACAACCGAATCCATTATGACATGAGGTTGCTTCAACCGAATTTCAGTTGTGGGGACTACATTCGGTCGACACAACCTCAATTCGGTCGTCACAACCTCAATTCGGTTGGAGCAATCGCAATTCGGTGGCAACAACCGAATTTACGGTTGCTACAACCTTTTTTCTAACAATTAGTTCTCTGGGTGTAGATATTTGTAGATCAGGAGTCAAACTTTTAGAACCTTTTATTTACAGGCAGCCTATAGTAACCTACCGGGTGTCAAAGTGAACCACTCTGAATATTTTCAAGAGTTTCAAGATCTTTAAATCCAAAGCCGATTTTAAAGATTTTTTCCGTGCGAGGTGCAATACGATTAGTGTTATGTTTTAGCTCTAGCATTTACAAAGATATTTTGAATCCACATTTTAAAAGGTCAATTCTTATTCGGTTCTAGTCTATTTTTGTAGATATTGGTTAACATCTTGGTTATTTTGCACCAAAATATAGTTCTACAACACCGCTGTATTGGCAACGCTCCACCTTAAGATACGTTGAACAAAATTAGAAGTAATTTCAAGCAGATTCTTAAGTGCAACTTCTCAAAGCTAAGGTGGGCTACAGTGTGTAAAATAATAAACAATATAGCGGTAATACGTAACTTTATAAATCAAATCTAATTTGAGTACAAGCTTGTAAGAATTATTATTTTTAAATTATTTTCGTATTTTTTCCTAGAATGTGCAAGAACTGTTTGAAACTGAAATATATCTAGACTTAACTTAGTGGAAAAACAAATAAACTCTTGAACTATGTATAATATGCCTACGAACAGTATTGCCAAAAGTCTAGATAGCGCACGCAAAATAAACACTTCGGCCTGAACATGAATTGTCTGTGCCCTACGTGGTATGCTGGTTAATATCGGAACCTTAAGTAAAACACTACCGATCTGTATGCAATTTTGTACTATCCTTTTTTTTTTGTCAAACGTCAGTCACCAACAGAAAAACGTGGATTGTGCCATGCCTATTTTTGTACCTCTCTTACAAGGGCTGGGTTGGCGGATAATTGTTCGGCGCGGTAACTCCCGTATAATAGAACCGATCTGAGTACAATTTAGTATTATACAATATTTCGTTAAACGCCACTCTGTAACTAAAAAGACCTCCCAAATAAAAGTTAGGCGGTTTTATGCAATAACTCTCGTCAACTACGACTGATCTAAATAATCCCATAACACAGTATCGAAACACCAGTCACATACTGAAAACAGGCGATTTACCATGACTGGTATGGTGCTTCCAATATAAATGTTGTGAGGATGTCTGGTCAGT
Organism: Phaonia tiefii; assembly: GCA_963931995.1. Taxonomy (NCBI): domain Eukaryota; kingdom Metazoa; phylum Arthropoda; class Insecta; order Diptera; family Muscidae; genus Phaonia; species Phaonia tiefii. The sequence continues at coordinate 101,382,313 of OZ008367.1, read as the reverse complement.
CGCCCGATATCTCCCGTAAAACACAATCGATCTTATTGAAATTGGGTACTGACCAGTCTTTTTTAACCGTCCATTATTGAAAATTGTCGACTTTGCTACGCCCATTATGCGCAAAAGGGACAAATTTGTTTAAAAATTTCCCATTTTCGAACAATGCTGGAAGTAAGGCGAGGATCCTAAAGGTAATGAATGAAATTACATTTGATATCTTTGCTGAGGCCGTCAGTAGTGCAATGGCAGTGTGCGCGATCACTGCTCTGATGACCATAAATTTCCTTCGACGGCGGTCACCTCGCTTAGTGATCTCGTTGCATCCCTAATCTCTTCATAGGATGTAACGGGAAGCCATTTATTCATCTTTGTTGAGGTTTGGCTTAGCATAAAGAAAATACTTTAAGAGTGATGATACTTTTTTGTGCAAAATGTTGTATATCTTTTTAATTGAAAATCTTAAATTTTGAGAAATTGTCCCTGAAGAAGGATTGCTGAGACTTTAAATATTTGCTAAAGTGTGTGTTGCAAAGACACCGTTTTTGTAAGTATATTTTGGAAGATAATAACCAAGTTGTAAACCAAAAACTAAAAAAAAAACAGTTAAAAGTTGGCATGTTAATATTCGAGTCCAAATATCTTTTTAACAATAAGAGATAGCACACACAACTAGGATAGGATTTTTTTACCTTTTTGAGGGTTTCAAAGAAAATATATTTAATCGGATTGGAGAAGTTATAGAACTTGAAACCTTGAATATAGCCCAAATGATCTAATTTGACATCGTGAAGCACACTCTGACTTACAGCATGGTGGCTTGATCAAAAGATTCTTAAGCCCTGACTTATCCCCTACAAATCTCTTGTATATTTAAGACCATCTGTACAGAAGTTAAGAAGTTGTGATATTATTACCACTTCATATTACCCCACTGCACCCTACATTTATGGCTCTCAGTTTGGAATGTATAGAATTGGAAAACTTTACCTGCACGTTAGCTCTAACCAGACATACTGATACACTCTCGATCGGATGATTAGAACCACTTACATTTCTGGTTTTAGTAGGTCATATCACTTAAAAGGTTTGGTCGAGTACCAAAATTCTACGACCATCAGAAAGTGCATTATCTTATATATATAGCTCCTTTTCCAAACAAAGACATAAACAACAAGGGGACAGAATATGCCAAAACAGGTATAATTTGAAGAGGACTTCACCACAATTAGTCAAGTTCGACGTATTTTATGATCCCCGATTATAGTTTCATATAATAATGACATCACGTACAACTATGAACTGTTTGGTAATACCATAGTGTAGCTGTCCTCCTGAACGATGCAATTGGCAAGGTACAGAAATGGCATAATCAGGTCCAAGTGTAAGATTTGCCAGTGGTACCTACACTTGTTGCAATACTCTACACAGATATATTATATACCGTGTGAAAGGAAAACTTCTCTTCTATAAAATTGTGTTCAACTCAAAAGAATTAATTTTGGAAAAATCTTTTAGTTTTTGGTTAATGTATGAGAAATTCATACTACAAGCCTACAAGTCATGAACATTTTTCTAATTGAAAAATAGTTAGTTTTTGTTGGAAATAATAGACAATTCAGTTCAACACACACACACACAGTTTCGAACTTCGTTACAAGTTCATCATCAGATGCATGAGGAAAAGCAGAACATGGTGGTAAAATTCTGTCTGTTCTTGTTGTTGGAATTATAGGCCTTTCAGTGATGGTGATACTTAAGGGTTTTCGATCGATACTAATTCGCACATGTGAATTGCAGAATTGAGTTTGTATATATACGATTGAGAGTCAACCGATGGTATCAATTCAGGCACAGTAGTTAGGCATCTGATGGTGAACTTGACACGGATTTCGAAACTAGTCATGCCAGTGAGTGTGTGTTGAATTGAATTGTATATTATTTCCAACAAATACTAACCATTTTTCAATAAGAAAAATGTTCATGACTTGTGAGCTTGTAGTATGAATTTCTCATACATTAAACAAAAACTAACAAAAATCGGTCAATAAAATTCAAATTCAAATAAAAATCTATTAAAAATTTGATTGAAAGTATGTGTACTTGATGGTATCTTACTAATTGTTATATGTGTTATAGAGCGATGGACGGCCAATTAACTCCAATATGGGCTGAAATGGAACTGGGATAATCTTTGTCATCAGCAGGCTGGCGCACCATGACGCACAGCTCGTCAAACTATCTGTAGGTTGCGCATTAAGTTCGGTAATTGGCCACTTCGGAGCTGCGATTTGACTCCTTTATACTTTTTCTTATGGGGTGCTCTTAAAGACCGATGCTATGCGAATAATCCAGAAACGAATCCTCAGCCTTAAGTAAAGAGGAACCCATACCACCAATGAAATCGTTAGGCGTTTTCCTTTCGTTTGAGTACCAACACTTACCTGTAAATTCAGGGGCCCGTTTTTTGATTTTTGATGCCTTAGGGCCAATTACCCCTTTCGGACCACTTGTACTGTATTGTGTGAGATGCCACTTTTGTTTTTTTCCAGCGCGTGTCCCCAAGGTGCTAAAATTTTGTCATTAAATGTAAGAATGTTTTAAACTCAACTTTTATAAATTTTTTTCCTAGGTAAACAAAACATCGTGAGACATTTAATAAGCATACATCGTCCCCTCAATAAAACAATAGTGTATAATTTTTTTCTCGATTCGAGATAATGGAGTTTAAAGTGTTATTAGACATCTGGGAAAACAGTAATATTTCAGTAAATAATCGATGTTTTTAATTTGTGATCATTTAAATATGTCGTGGAATAATCAGGCTACTAGTAGATGATGTTTCATTAATCTACATATGCTTTAATTGCAAATAAATGGGATTCAAAGTATCATTATGACACTTAGGCTATTTAATTTGTTTTATAATATCTATGAAAATCATTATACACTACTTTATTTTGTATGGTATACACTATTTTATTTGAATCTTTTACGTCATTTATCACGAAATACTTTTAAATTGTCGGACGAAAGTATTCGTGCTTAATAATCCATTTTATTCATAATTCACAGTAAGTTTTTTGTATTTCAATGACACGTTGTTAATTGTTTTGCAATTCAATTTTTACACAGTTTAAGTAATTAGAAAATACATGAATAAAAGGCAATATTCATCAATATTCATCTTCCGGAATAACCTATTCCACATCAGGCTCATCCAAGCAATTTTGATTTCCCCCGGGTTGAAGATTAAGATAAAAGGAATGAAATTCTTTGGGAATGACATTTTGGGTACACAGCCCCTTGAGATCATTGTACTTTAAGAAAGATATGGTAAGCTGTTGCTTAAATTTAGGGCACACATTTCGGGTATCACAATTATTAGAGGTTGATTTGTTCCTCTTTCGTTCTATTATGTCAATTGGTTGCCACTCGGAGTCCCATTTCTCTTTATAGAGCAGCAAATTAGGATTAGCTTTATCCACTTTAATTTGCTTAAACTTCAACCAATTCACTGAGTTGTTTTCGTTATTCTTTTTGAAAGTGTATCCTAAACTGCTGAACCATTCCTTGAGATCATAAATGTCGTACCAGAACATTCTTTGCACAATGTATGGTTGTTTTCTTCGGGACAACCTGAAAATCGTGGGCCATTCCTCGGGAGATTAAGTGGATATATTTCGTTTGGCACGTTCAATTGTCGAGTGCATACAATCGTCCTCCATTTGTGTGTGGCCACTCTCTTAATACTTAATTGTGACTGTAATTAAATTAAACTGACGGATTGCGTAAAATTAGAGCGCTGCAATATTACGATTCCTATTCTGCCCACCACAACAATCAGAATACAAAATTACATCCATTACATTTTCGTCAAATGAGCTCAACATTTTTATAATTGTGGTCCCAATCTCGTCCGAACCCCTTTGTCCCTGCGTTTTATCCCACAAGAAACAGTAGCCTTCCTTCGACGCAAGATCAAAAAATGTGTTGTTAAAACTAGCAAACTTCCTTGAATAATACAATGAGCTTACATTGCTGCATGGGCTTGTCAAAGCAGATTGTAAGTCAAAAGTAAATACTCTCAATTTGCTATTAATTTTTGCCTCTTCTTTATCCGCCACCTTTTCCTCCCTAGCCCTCTCCTTATTTTTTACATGTTCATCTATAACTTTATCTATAACTTCCTGACATGCACTTTTCTTTATGAAAACCGAAATAGCTCCATCAGATATATTCAGTATTTTCAGAAAGAACTGCTTGCATACTTGTTTAGACCCCAGAGTGTATGTTAGAGTCTTGTCTCTTCGGGAGCCGCCAACAAGAGCCCTCTTGCATTTCTTTAATTGTATGCACTGGCTGAAGTACATCTGTTGTTTTGCGTAGTCTGAAAGTTCCCAAAACTCGGCGTTGATCGCAATACGTTCTTCATTGTTAATCTGCTCAAAGCATTTTATGCCGGCAATTGCAATTTACCGATTTTGGCAGTCGCTCCTTAATTAATTTCCCCCTTTTGGTTACGTAAGCTTTTCCTGACTGCCTTTTCTTCTTCCGAATATTTTCCATCCATGCGTGCGTCTTCGTTTGTAACATGTAATACTCGTATAACTGTAAATATAAATGGATGCCATTAATCATAAATAACCCAAGTCGCTCCGTCCGGAATTTACCTTCCTCTTCCGAGTAGGTGTCTTGAGATCTAAATAAATAAATGGTTTCCCATTACATCCCATGAAGGGACAGGGGAGAACTTCTCACAATCACTGAGCTGTGCGCTTTCCAGTTTTCACTCACTGATTGGGACCTACAGTTTTACACCGATTCCGAACGGTATTTTGAGAAGCTTTTTCATGGCTATATACTCGATAGTGTCGCCGTCACTATGCGAGGTGACCGCCGCCGAAAGAAATGTTAAGGTGGTCAGAGCAGGGTTCGAACCCAGGATCTCATGTACAAGAGCCGCGCACACTAACCATTGCACCACGACGGTCTTGAGATCTACCACCTCATTATTGGTGACGTCTGCAATCAGACTCTCCATGTCTTGGTCTATTTCAGGGTTCTCTTCCCGTGTCGTAGTGACTATGTCCAATTCCTCTGTTTTCGGCTCAGCATTTGCTTCTGCCTCTTCATCTGTTTCCGGAACATAATCGTCCGAAGATCATGCGGAGAAATCTTCTTCGTCCATTGTACCAGGCGCATAATCATTGACGAATTCCTCAGGGAAGATATTCCGTGCCTCCTCATTCGTCTCCGTAATAGTTTCACCTGACAAATCTGCAGATAAATCTATTTTGGCCTCAGCGTCACCAAAATCTATCGAAATTCCATTTACATAGTCATAATACGGCACACACTTTTTATCGTTTCACAGTAAATACTCACCATGACTTGATAGAACCATTATTTTCACGAAATTTTCACAATAACACACTAACTAAAGCACAATTGTCCAGTCTATGCCTTCTCTCAGCAAATTCTACAATCTTTCAAAGAGTTGACAATAACAGTGTAAACAGATTTTAAGCTATTGTTTACGTCAACCGTAGAACACACAGAGAAATTATGTATATAATATATATAAAATAGTGTATAAGTGTAATATGGATTGACTCCAAATAATATTTTGTCAAAAAAATAGTGTATATCAATATAACGGGTTTTTCAATAAGAGCGCTACAAAAATTTTTGTATGGAACTCGATTTCTTTTGCATGGCCACCATGGGCACGCTTGCAGAAGTCCAGACGCTGAACCCAATTTTCGACGGTTTTCAACCATAAATCGGCCGATACTGCTGCAATTTCACGTTCGAAATTCGTTCGAAGTTCATCAATCGTCGCTTGCTTGTTGGTATAGACCATAGACTTGACGTAGCCCCACAGAAAATAATGTAACGGCGTCAAATCGCAGGACCGAGGCGGCCAATCGACTGGGCCATTTCGTGAGATAACATGTTCACCAAACTTGGTTTCCAATAAATTGATTGTGGCATTCGCTGTGTGGCTTGTGGCGCCATCCTGTTGGAACCACATGTCCTCCAAGTCCATATTATCCAATTGGGGCCAAAAATATTCGGTTATCATTGAATGGTAGCGATTCGCATTCACAGTAATGTGCCGGTCTTGATCATCACGGAAGAAGTACGGCCCAATGACGCCGCCGGCCCATAAGCCGTAATTTTTTCGGGATGCAATGATGACTCATGGATTACGTGTGGATTGCTGTCTGACCAATAACGCATATTTTGCTTATTGACGAAGCCATTCAGCCAGAAATGAGCCTCATCGCTGAAGATGATTTTCCGATGAAAATCCGAGTCATTTTCAAGTAGTTGCTCAGCCCAATTCACGAACATACGACGCTTATGGTGGTCAAGCGGCTTCAGTTCTTGCGTCAATTTGATCTTGTAAGGGTGTAGGCCAAGATCTTTTCGCAACATTCGCCACAACGACGTCACAGAGATGCCCAACGCTTGAGAACGACGTGTGAGAGACACATTTGGGCTTTCTTGAACTGAAGCCTCAGCAGCAGCAATATTCTCGACACTACGGGTACTTCATTGTCTCACTGGCACGGGAACATTTTGTACTGTGGATTCAAATTTTTCCACTAGACGCTCAATTGTTGATCTGGTAGGACGATTATGACGACAATAAATTGGACGTAGCGCTCTTAAAGTTAAGGCCACTGACTCCAAATTTCGATAGTAAATTTTAAAAATTTCGACTCGTTGTTGGCTCGTATATCTTTCCATGATGAAATGGCAAACCTTACTGAAGAGAAATGTCAAAAGAGCGGGACAAAATATGGCGTCGTTTGCTGTCCCTATCGATTTACTTTTGTAGCCTTTCTGTTGAAAAACCCTTTACGTCACTTTTCGATTTTATTTTGGTATGAAAATGGATTGTTTTGATTAATAAAAATAGTGCATGCTTTTATACACTATTTTTCTTTGAAATTATATTATTCTATTCAACAACTAATTAAAACACCATACCTGCATTTACACAATTATTAATGAAAAATTTCAAACACGCAAATATACGCTAATATTTCAATTGATCTGTTGACCCACTTTGTGGAAGTATTATTATACAATAAAAAAATAATGGTGTACATGCGTATACACTATTGTTTTACTGAGGGGACCATATAACCCAGTATTATTCTGCATACTTTTAGGATTTTGTAATTATTACTAGATTTGTACCGTCAGGGAATTCGAACAGACGTGCTTTTCGTGTTCTGTATAATTTGGAAAAAAAATAAAATAATAAATACATATTGGGAACAGAATAAATTCTTCTATTTCCATTTCTAAATTATTCGGTAAATAACCGCTTTGATAATTTTGTGGGATGGATCCTCCTATTTTTTGGGGAGCCACTGGTCCATCGGAGAAATTACCTCCGGATAAAAGTTCAAACAGCCGAAACTTGAAACCATCTATTGGGAAATTGCTTAAAGAAGCCTGTTTCAAAGACGACAACATGGAAAAACCAACCAGCTTGGCCAGGACAAATCCCTCTAATGGAGCAGTTCCTAAGGAGAAAGTCAATATTATTGATGAAATCAGAATCCCTTCTAAAATATCGGAAGATAGCGTTGCGGAGCGAACTCCGGCTGATAAGGGCAAGGAAATGGAATGCGACTATATTCCCGACAATGGTGATGATGGCCGGTTCCAAAACGTGCAGAGTAAACGCAAAAGACCTAATGAGGATGTTAAGGTAGATTTATCATCTCTGTGTAATGCTATTAATTCTGACGTAGCTAGTAGTAGTGATAATTATTATGCGATATTAGGGGATTTGGAAATAGAAACGGATTATCCCGTGTTGCAACCGGCAAATGTTATAAATAAGAAAAGTACATCTGTCCCAAATGATAAGGCGATTTTGTATTGTCCTCCTATTTTCTTATTTAATGTGAATATTAATACTTTAGTTAACCAATTGAAATCTAAGAATGTGGTTTACAAAATTGTGAATAAGTCTAAGTTCAAGAGCAAGCTGTATTTAAAGGATGCGACTGTGCATTCGGAAATGATGCAGCTTCTCAGGGAAAAGAAAATAGAATCGTATTCATTTACGCCGAAAGAGCTGAAGAAAGTGAGCGTTGTATTGCGAGGGTTATATCATGGTTCAGATTTAAATGCGATTAAATCGGAATTGAGCGCGCCTGTTCCTGGCACAGTTGACTCAGTAACAACATTTTCAACTAACTTCTCACGGAAAAACAATACCGATACAGGCCTTTTTTTGGTTACTCTATTCTCAGGAAAGTCTCCTAGTGAGATCATTGCCATAAAGTATTTGCTTCATCAGAAAGTTACATGGGAGTCTTCGAAAGCGAATTCAAAAATTGTTCAATGTTGGCGTTGTCAACAATGGGGACACTTGTCTCGTAATTGTAATAGAACTTATGTCTGCGTTAAGTGTGATGTTGACCACGAACTAGGGCAGTGCAAGTTTGTGTCTAGTGAGCAGAATTTACCGTATTGTACTAACTGTTTGAAGCGGGGTCACCCTTCAAGCTATAGGGGCTGTCCGGCTTTTGCCAAGTATGTTAAATTGAAGAATAGTTTGCGAAACCAGGTAAGGGGGAGAAAAGAAGAGGCTTCTGAAAAGATTGTTGCAGCACTGAATAGTTATGTAGTTCCGAATAAATCGTTCGCTAGTCTTTTTCAGGTTGGGGCGACTTCGCACACTGAATCGTCTCTTCCCAAAACTCCTTTAATTAACGAGTTCTTAAAGATTGCACAGAAAATTCTTCAGCCGGAAGTTGTTTCACTGGAGCAAAAAATCTCAGACTTTATAAAAGTGTACGGAAATCTTTCTAAATCGGAAGCAAAAAGACAATGTCTGCGCCTTATGGATGAAATAAAATCACAATATGGCCCTTAAGAACTTAAATATGTTAACTTTTAATGTAAGAGCGCTCGTGGAAGCGAGTCGTAAAGTGGAACTTTCGCGAACATTGAATCTTAATGACATAGATATTGCTTTTATACAGGAGACCCATTTGAAAGAAGGCCACAAGGTCAAGTTGGATAACTTTAATTTTATTAGGGATAGTAGTTCTCAGGGCGTTGGAATTGCTATTCGCCATAGATTCAGGTTTACGAGGGTTAATATACCGAATTTAAGTTTCCCGAGCGTTTTTTTGAGCGTTAATGTTATTGAGGGGGGAATTCGGAAAACATTTCTATTTGGGTCAATCTATATTCCCTGCAATTTCGACAGTGGGTGTTTATATAGAGGTTTGTCGGATATAAGTAATTTTTCTCAAAATTTCAACTGTGTTTTCATTGGTGGAGATTTTAATGCTAAGCATGTTTCGTGGGGTGATTCGGTGGCAAACGCGAATGGCAATGTGTTTTTCGATTGGTTGCAGAATTTCTCCTTACACTTCAAACAGCTTTCCAATTCTTCCCCTTCATATCCAAATGGTTCATCATTTTTAGATCATTTTCTGGTTAGCGCGGGTTTAGACAATGGCCGTTTACAAATTTGTAGTCTTCCCACTTTTTCGGATCATTTTCCGATCAAATTGAACGTGCAACTTTCTAATTTTGAGATAATGTTGCTTCCTCCTCGAACCTATACCTCTTACAAGAGGACAAATTGGCAAAATTTTCGTAATGAGTTAGTTCAGAAGATTATGGATCACTTTCCGGACCCCTTCAGAAATCTTTCGAACTTGGAAATTGATGCATTTGTCGACAACTTTACGTCCACCCTTAATAGCGTGTGCAATTTACATTCGGAGAGAATTCGGACCAATGATCGAAACTTTGTTGCTTCAGATTTGGTAGCGCATATGCTCAGGGTAAAATACACTTGGCAACGGCAATTGAAGAAATTATTTCATCAGTTTTTGAACAGACAAAATCCGCAGTATCTGCTATTATCTAAACAGATCCAGTTGCTGGGCGTCATTATGGGAAAGCAGGTGGCACGAGACCGGTCTGATAATTTTGGTAAAAGGTTAGGACACATTAAGCCAGGACCAACTGCTCACAGACAAATATTTAACATGACTACGTATAACAGGAGGGCTATAATAAAGTCACTTGAGGTAGATGGGCAGATTGTGGACGACGAGTCCGAAATGGTGGAAAAGTTGAGATGTCATTTCTCCCACGTTTATAGTGGTTCTGCTCCGGAGAGAGACCTCTCTGATATTGAAACTACAGTAGGCAGTATACTTTCCGAAACTGCGGAAAATATTCGTACATTTGATACAGGCTTTTCGGCACTTAATACTGAATCGTGTCCAGTTTTTATTGGTCATGGACAATTGGAAAGGTTATCGAAGGATACGAACAATAAGAAGTCTTCGGGGTTGGATGGTGTTTCGAATTTTATTATCAGGAAACTTCCTGCAAAGGCCCTTGAATATTTGCTAATAATTTTTAATAATTGTATTAACAATTCTTATTTTCCCAAAGTTTGGAAAATTTCGAAGATTGTCGCGATTCGAAAAAAAGGGAATAGTAGTGATATTAATAATTTAAGGCCGATAGCTATGCTTTCTAATTTAGGGAAACTCTTTGAAAGGGCGATTCGTGAGAAGATGGACAAAGGCTTGACTGAATCATATATTCCAAAGTTGCAATTTGGGTTTAAAAAAGGACACTCCACGGTTGACGCTTTGTTGAAATTCTCGAATGACGTTACTTGCAATCTCCGGCAACGCCATTGTACGGTGGCGGTTTCACTGGACGTTGAGAAGGCTTTTGATAAAGCTTATCATGATGGCATATTATATAAAATGGTTCAAATTGGTTTTGACAAAGCTGTTGTGAAATTGTTTGCAAATTTTTTTGCTGATAGGCTATTTTGTATTCAACACAACGATATGGTTTCTGATTTTGGGGAGGTCAAGTGTGGGGTGCCTCAGGGTTCCATTTTGGCCCCTCATTTGTATAATATTCTTATGAGTGATTTTCCGCATAATACTCCTAGTTCTACTGCATTGTTGTACGCCGATGATAGCCTTTTATACGCGCACAATGAGTCACCAATTGCTGCCTTGCGTGATGTTTCTACGCATCTTATGGAAGTTAAAAGGTTTTATGACCTCTGGGGGATACGGATAAATGTGGGGAAAAGCGAGGCTATTTGTATTCGCAATGCATCGGGTAAGTGTAAATATTTTGTTGTTCCGGAAAGCAAACAGTTAAAGCTCTTTTTGGATGGCGAGGAAATTCCCTTCAAATATGGGATAAAGTACCTAGGTATTAATTTCGATAAGTTGTTGAAATTTAATAAGCATGCTAGAAGTGCACTGAGAAAGGGGTACAAAATTCTAGGAATGTTTTCAAGAATCTTAAAAAACAAGGAAATGCAACGCAGCTTAAAACTTCTAATATATAAAACGTGTTTGAGACCAGTCGTATTGTACGGGTTTCCAATATGGTTCCACATATCTCCTTCCGTGATGAGAGAAATTGAAATTTTTGAGAGAAAGATTTTAAGATTCTGTATTGGGAAAAATTTTGAAGCTGTCTGTAAGCGCTACTCAAATTCGTTTGTATATGAAAACTCGAAAGTCACGCCAGTCGGTATTTATATTTGTGATATTATTCAAAGATTTGCTAACAGGGTAACAACTCACGAGAACGAATTTGTCTCGAAAATTTACGATGCCCAAAGAAATTTTAGTTGGTCGAATATAAATTATTTATCCCCTTTGGGATATCTTCATGAACCTTTGCCAAGTTATAACACTGCAATACCTATACACCATGCTTTTTATGATAAAACTCTACCTGCCACGCATCGTGGCTAGATTTTTGCTCTTCAAATTGAAATGTTTCTATCTTTCGATCCTTATTTAGTAGTTATTTAAGGTTATTATTTAAGTTAGTTTTAGTTTAGTTTTAGTAAGTATTAGTTGTAGTTATAAGTATACTATTTGGGTGAAACACTCATGTCAAAAGTAGCTCCGGGAGCAAGGGCGTATTTGTCTATATGATAAAATGTATATTTATATAGTTACCAATAATTATTAAAAAGTATGGAACTGTTATCTTGTTTTAAATACAATTAGGATAATACATTATAGTCCTAAGAAACTACTTGTAAACTTAGGGTAAGCATGTTTCTTAATTTGTTTTAAAAAAGGCTCAATAAATCTAACTTTAACTTTAACTTTAACTTGTACCGTCAGGGACGTATATGAGGGTTGTGTTCTTTCATGTTGGCTTTGTGATAGTCATGCCCATGTGAAGTGTACTGGCTTCATTGGAAGGCATTATGACATAATTACGGCTAAGGAAAGCGGGCTTCGCTGAACATGTTGGAAGTGTTTGGCGTTATTAACAGTATTACCCCATTCTGTGTGCTTGCAGTTAAAGTCTTCCGCTAGTACATAGTAGTTATTTGAATTTTGAAGATTCATAAAGTCAAATAGTTTTTGCAAGTCTGCTCGTACTGAATTTATATTGCAGGCCAGATAGTACGTATACATATGTAATAACTAAAAAGTTCTCGCAGTCAACGGGTATCTTTAAGGTGCAGGTGTCTAAAGCATCTAGCGAATATCTACTTTTGTTATCGTGACTGTAGTATTGTATGTTATTCCTGATTAATATAGCAGTTCCCCCACCCATTGTTGCCATAATTCGATATTTGCTTATGATTTTATAATTTTTAAATATTACATTGTGTCCGTGGTTTAGTTTTGTCTCACTTAATAGGACAATATCTACTATCTACCTACTCTTAAAAATGTACATATTCTTGAAAAAAGGACCAATTATAAAAAATTACCATTTTTTAAAAATACCCTTTTCTTCAAAAGAATATCTTGTTATAAAAAATATATTTTCTTACAAAAAGTCCTTTTCTTAAAACTACCTTTTCTTAAAAATAAAATATTACCTTTTTTTCTTGAGATAAGAAGGTTTTCTGAAAATAAGTAAATTTTGTTCCTTTTCCTAACAAGAGTACCACTTCTTTAAAAAGTACCTGTTCTTACAAAAGTACTTCTTTGTAAAAAAGAAAGTCATACTCTTATGGCTTTTTCTTATAGAAAGTACGTCTTCTTAAAAATAGTATAGTACCTTTTCTTAAAAAAAAACATTATCTTTTAATAAAAGAAGTACCTCTCTTTAAAAAAGGACCTATATAATACATATTCCGGAAAATATTATACATATACATTTTTTTAAAAAAAAATGCATTGCAGAAATTTTCTTAAAAAAAGTTTTTTATTTTACAAAAAAGTACCTTTTCTTAAAGATCCATATAAGTTATCGCACTTTTCAACGGGCGCTTTATACGTGCTGGAACTAATTAGTACATAATATATAGCGAAAGAAACCTCATGTGATTTTTTTGCTTTTTCATTACTTTCATTATCATTTACTTCATTATCACTTTCTGTTTGAAATATTTGTCTTTCTGTAAAGTCCTCGTGTAACATTCCATTATACGTAGTTTCTCTTTAACAACAAAGCCTCTTGTGAAAAATCGAATACATAACATTGTAACAAGTGTTTTTGTAACAGAAACTAAATTATGATTACAGTAACTAATATTTGAACACGAATTCTAATATTGTACTTTTTATTAGTTGCATCTTCCATTTCAAATGAATGAGGTTCTGAAATACTCAAATTGGTTACTACAACTAAAATTCGGTAGTAGCAACTTGTATTTAGTAAGACCGATTTTTGATCTATCAATAACATCGAAAAATAATTCTGATGTTTGACATTTACGAATTCTGATCAAAATATAGACTTTATCATGGAATTTCCAATGCCTGAATTGGCAGTAGTCTGTTTAGTCATGTTTGTAGTCTGTTTTAGTCATGGTTCTTTCAACAAATACCAATTTACAGACTTCGATCCCTGTCATGCAACCCGAAACCATCACCGAATCCGAGGTGTAAGATTTTTCTTGTTATTTTTCATAAATTTATAAAGGGCTTTAGACCATGTTTAAAAAATATAATGAGTTGAATTAATTATTATTTTTTAATATTCAAATAAATAAGAACACATATTTAACGAAGGTGTAAACTTTCTTTTGACGCTCACAGTATACCAATCTCTGAAACATGCACAAAGTTTTCTGACATACAAGCGGACCTTCTGCCAATAAAAATATATCAACATTGTGTAGGGCACAATAAATCCAATACGACACAGAAAATTGTTGTTGTACCAAACCATAATACAAATTGTTTTCATAACCTCATGATGTCAGATTTCATAGATGATTTCTGTTCTTATTAAGGCCTCTATATGAATGGGATTGTGTATAAACGTGTATATAAATCTACATATATATGTGAGTACATACCCTCAAAATCTTTATGTATATCAGACGTACTTTGTGATGACGTTGATAGAAGGTGGTGTATATCATCAATAAACGGTGTATGTATATGTATGGTTGACTACTAGGCATTGATGTCCCATCATATCTCACTGTTTATGTTATTGTAGGTGACGTTTATTGGTGGCACTCTGACAATAGGCCAATATGATGTGGAACTAACTGCCAACTAGAACAGGATCAATATGGTATTCATAACAAATATTGGTAAATCTCAGCAAAACTACAATTTGTTTTGACCATTTCCACCACACACTTAGATACATAAATATATGATGTCAGCTTTTTATTGGTTTGCATTTCACTTTCATTTGTGATGCTTCTTATTGGTTTTGTGTGTGAACGAAACAATAATTGACAGGATATCGAGAAGAAAAATCATAAGGAGGCAAGTTGAGAAAAACTTGGGTACATAAATTGTTTTAAGTGGTTTTTGAGACATTTCGGTTGGCATTTGATAATAAATTATTGACTGTTTCGTAAAAGACCACAAAAGTTCACATAGAGTAAAATAACGAGCTCGCCACAGACAAACCCAACCCTCTCCCTTATTACACTAGGTAGACTGAACCGTAATAGATTAAATTGGTAGATAATTAGGGTTTCTTGAGAATCGAAAGTTGAATGAGCTCTGCGATTAATTTAAGAAAATTTTTAAGGACATTTAAAGTTTTCAATATTATCATTATTTTACAAATTTAACCTTTATTTAAGTTTTTTAATATTAACTAATTTATTAGTATTAAGATCAATTTATTAATATTAAGATCATCAAGAAGTAATAACTCCGAGTTAAAAGACACTTATTTTGATTTGACCGACAAGCGTGTAAACGGTTAAAGAGCGACTAGCGATAACTCAAAAAATTTTCCTAAATGTTGTTAAGAAAAAAACTATATTGTATCCAAATATGGAATATAAATTCTTTTCTTAAGCAATTTAGTCAGAAGAATCAATTGTTTATAGCCCCAAAATTTCCACGTTTATTGTCTCTAAAAAGGTAAAAATATAAATCGCTGCTTTAATATCTACAACATTTTTTATGTTGCTATTCACTCTAATAAACACCGAACTTAAATATGTCACTGAGAAAGCATTTTGATTTCGGTTTCATATTTATTCTTTGCACATTTCACATTAATTGACAGTTATGAAACGAAAATGAAGTACAAAATAATGAAGTCATTTGGCAGCACAAACGAGGGTGTAGTGGAAACTTTTGTAATATGTATATAGTAAATACTAAATTCCTAGAATAGAACAGTGAGGTTGCAAATAAATTTGTCATTTTTATAATCTTTTTTGTTGGGCGGCTCACAAAAGAATTCTAGATAGAAAAATTTCGGAGGATGCACCAGTTATTCTACGAATCACAAAGTTTTATGTAGAAAGACTAGTGCCCAGCTTTTAAGTGGGTTGTTAACTATAAGACTACTTAATCGTAATTGAAAGTTAATTTGAGGTTAATTTTGCATTTTGTTTTTCAGTGGTGAGTTAACGTAATTGTATTCTTATTGGAAAAAACAACTGGTTTGGGATAAATACCCAAACAACAAAGAGGAACTAACAAAATGGAATTATGTAAAATAAGAAATAGATTCATAAAATCGAAGTTATTTTAACAAAAATGTGTAAAAAACTATATAGGCGCAATCATTTAAGGATCTAGACTCAACGTATGTTTACAAATACTCAAAATAGTATTTTATGCATTCTTACATTTCTTATTTTGACAGTCAGAAGTGTGATTGTCAAAATCATATGGGTCTGACTACAAGTTAACCAACCAACATTGGGTGGTTAAATCGTTAATAAGTATTGAGTGAAAAACAAAATTCGATGTTTAACCATAATTTAACTAAAAACCAAAGATCACCACTGACTGAAAAATTGGCCATAAGAGTATAAAATTTTATGCTTAAGAAAGTAAATGCACAATGAAAAATACAGCCCCTGTACCATTATGCAGGAACCATGAATATGTTTGGAAAAACCATCTACTTATGTTCAAGCCTTGTTTTCATGACTTGAAGATCTGCTGTTTCTTTGTTGTCTGTCACGTTTTCGTTTTCAGCAGTTGTCAATCAGCAAAGCCACATTTGGGTTACGAAAATATATGTTAATAGTCATTGTGTCTTCAACATGCAATATTGAAAAAAATGGGCTCCTATTACATCATATAGAATAATTGGCGTTTCATAATATTATACACACTGATTGCCTACAAGAAATCTAATGAAATTTAAGGTGGCCAGAGTACAAAAGACGCGCACACTTGCCATTGCACCACCGACGGTCACATGAAATATTGAATAGTAAACACAATGAGTTTGGACACAAGTACATATATATTTGCATCCAAGCACCAAAAGTAGACAGATTTTTCAGCGTGTAGTCATTTTAATTTCATCGCTTATCCCCGGTTCAGCGATATGTATAGAGGAGGAGCCTAGGCTCGAAAGTTCTAAGTTAAAAATGAAAAGTCTAACCGACGCACAGTCCTTTGTCCCAGTACATCGATAGGACAATAATAGAAAGAGTCGTCGTACGGTAATAACATTTGGTACAAGTCCCTAATATAATAGAATTAAGAAAATTTCAAAGTATCGACAATATTGACCACGCCCATCGCCCACCGCCCATACAAACCGAAATTATTATTGGCTGTAAAAATTTAACTATTGCGACAAATTTCATGAAAATTGCGTGAATACTATATTTATGCGCCACCTTGTCAAAAAATAGCATTTCATCAACATAGACCACGCCCACCGCCCATAAAAAACGAAATTATTATTATTATTATTCTGCACAGAAACCAAATGTGTTTTCAAATACACTTCTCCAACAGCAGCAGATAGGGACTTGCTGTTATTTTCCCCTAGTAGATAAATGTATAAACTGTAAAAACAAAAATAATGAAAAAAAATTACAGCAGACAGTTGTCCGAGGCCTTCGGTCACGATGGGACAGAAAACATATATAACAATAAATTCATTTGCTTATTTTATTTATCATTTATTGTTATATATGTTTTCTGTCTTATCGGATGGCGTATTCTACGTTAAACTTAATGGCCGTGTCTCTGACACAGCCTGCAGGGACAGTCCGTGGCCGAAGGCCTCGGACAACTGTCTGCTATAATTTTTATATTTACCAACGGCATTTGATTCAAGTCCGTTTAAAAAAAAAATATTATGTTCAATTTTTTTAAACTTAATTTAATTTATGTATTTTAATTAATATTTTTATTGAAATAAGTTCTGCGAATGTTGAGAGGGCCGCCCTAATATTAAAAAAGGTTTACCTTATCGAGTCTTCGCATTAGCATTCGAGCGTTGTGTGAAAGCTTTACGCTTTACAATTCAAAATTAATGTTACAACAGCTTTATTGAAGCTTTCGCAAAAAAGCTTTATTACGTTCGCTTACTGTTTGTTTCACTTTTTACTAGATACATGTTGCCAAGCAACATTAGCTTGCTGTTCGTTTCACTTTTTACTAGATACATGTTCCTAAGCAATGTTGAGCAACCAAAAACACTCAACCAAACACCACACATATGTTTGAGTGTATGTGTTTAAACAATTTTCATTTGAGAAATTAAAATACTAGAAATATATCAACCAATATGAAATGTATATCAAACGAAAGATAACATCTTCATTTACCTACAAAAAAATTTAAAAAAAATTCATCTAGCCGTTTCCTCAAATTCAATGAAATAAAGTTTACAACAATAAAAACCTGACATGACTCCTCATACCGTACGGTAAGACGTATTCTACGTTAAAACCTCATATTTCGTATTATTTTTGTTTTATTTCATGAAACTTTTATAATTTTTGCGTATCAAATAAAAAAGATATGCTATTTGAAGCCGCAAAACAGTATGATTTAAATTCTTTTTTTTAAGTAATATTTTTTATTTATTATGTATATAAAAACAACCAATAAAATCGACAAAACTTTAGTCAATTCAAATTCAAATGAATTTTTGGAATGTTTTCGTGAAACTACTCGAAACAAGATTTTGTTAAATCCCGAAAAAGACTTTTTTCGTTATTTTTTGGATCGATGGGGACCCATTCTTTTTTTCATCTGTAAGACAGATGTATAGACTGCCGTTGCACCCTATCGGTTAAAAGGATTTTAACTAAAATTTGCCATGTATAAAATTTTCAACGAATGAAATTATGCCTAATTTGAAGGAAATCGGATGACGAAAATGTCGAAAATTTGTCGATTTTAGCTGTCTGGATGCAAATACAACGTGTGTTTGGAGCTTGCCGCAAAGATAATATACTTGTGTCCAAACACATTTTGTTTGCTATTCAATATTACATGTTTGAGACACAATGATTAATATGTTATAACATATGTGTTTACGTACGAAATATATCTGTGTTTGTTTGCCTTGTTTGTTGCACTCTCTATGCTCTCTTGAGAGCAAGAGACATAAAAAGGGACGAGAGATTCTATCTCGTAAGTGTGTATCAGTACTTTTGCATTATTCTCTCCATCAGTGATTCATAAATATTCCTGAATGTGCGAGTAAATTGAAGAAGTTAATGATTCTTATTTTGTCTGATGTATTACGATTTAGTTTCAGTCGTCAATGGTTCACCGGACAGAGGATATCAAAAGCGCTTGATATTTGCAAATATTTATTAACTTATTTTTAACTAGTTTATTAACTAATTAAAGTAAAAATAATAACCTACAATATAATTCATAGTTGACTAACAAGTAATTTTAAGCACTTTTTAAAAATCTTACATATAAATAAAAGAAGCGGAACAAAGGGGAGAAGATTTTGCATTTTTCTAATATATTAAAATTTAAACTAATTTATCATGAGAAAATATATTTCTTTGAAAAAATCCTTGCTGATTTTTTTAGCTACGCTATTACCTTTAAAACGGTACCAAAAAATTCAATTCCAACCAAGTCGGATTTCTGATTTTTGTCCATGAAACGGAGCAGTGTGCTACTGATCTGAATGGAAGGGTTGTCACAGATTTGTAGTGTGTTATAAGGATATGGATAATAACTTTCTCAGACGAAGGATTATATTAATATGTATTAATATATCGCGACCTTAAAACAACAAGGTTCTAAGTGCACCAAGGTACGATTGGAGAAAAATAAGATTGAATGTTTACGATGCTTCAGTTATTATTTGTTATTTTGGCAGCAACTATTGTTTAATTTATTTCAATCTATTTAAATAATATAATGCCTCAGATATATCCACGATAAAATCTTCAGTTTTCTAGAATTTTGTGTTAAAAAATTGCATAGCTTACCCCCTATTCAACAATAGGTATAGAAGGAGGCACCAAGGCTCGAAAGTTCTAAGTTAAAAGTCTTACCGACGGCCTCGTCCTTCTGATAAAGATCAGAACAGAGATGTTGTCACAGATTTATAGTGTGTTATAAGGATATGGATAGTAATTTTATCAGATAAAGGATTAGTGCGATGTGACCCTATCTGTGTTGCTTTAGATCTACAAACCTACTGCCCGCCGCCAACTTGTAAAACACACACACAAACACGTAATCGGCACTTACCATCTCATTGCTGAAAATAAAGCAGAATTCGATACTTCGATATGAAAAACCTCAACGAAGCTATGTCTGTATTTAGTATCCCTATCCCTTTTAGAATGACACTGACTAACACTAAATACCCAGTGAAACTTCCGTAATGATCTGACCTTGGATTGCCAGATGCCGAATGCAAGTCTAAAGAGCTAGATTTCTCTTGCAAAGTAAAATGTTATACTATCAGGAATTTTTATCGGGAAACAACTGGGGACCACCGGTTGAATTAGTCTGGACAAGAATTAGTATGGCAACGAATTTCTTTTTTCCTAAACATTTACATGCATTGCAAAAGGGATCAAGATATTAATTATTAAATCCTTTAACAACATAGATTTTAAAAATAATTCTTTTCATAATATCTTTATTTTATATATTGGCTCAGCTTTATAACTTTAACTTTATATTAAATTAAAAAAGTGACGGAACTAAGACCAGCTTTTAAATCTCTTCAAAATCTTGACGAAACCAGAGTATTTACCAACCATAATCTTACCGAATTATTTGGTTGCCAAGCGATGGCTGTGCTAACCTTAAACGTTAATCGCCGAAAACCCCAAAAACATCAATTCGGCATAGTTATCAACAACTTGAAATTTCACGAAGCACTACGCAGTGAATTTTTGCGTACAAAATTCAGCTTACTCAGGAGCTAATACCAGCAGACCATGGAAATCGCCGGCATTTCATTCAATAGGTAAAGGAGCAAAGTGAAGTCAATGCCAATTATTCAAAAATAACAATAATCTTCTCCGATGAAGCGCATTTCCATCTGAATGGCTTCGTGAGCACACAAAATTTTTCAATTTGGGGCTCAAAAAATCCTCATGCAATCCATGAGAAAAAAATGCACCTAGAACGAACAACTCTATGGTGCCGGTTTTAGTCAGGCGGCGTGAACGGGGCGTACTTTTTTGAAGATGAGGCCAAAGTTGCAGTGATTGTGAACGGCATTCGTGGCATGATAACGGAGTTCTTTTGGCCGCAACTGGACAGCATGGATATGGTGGACTTATGGTTTCGCCACTCCTGCCACGCCGCATATGAAACAATCGATATATTGCAGCAACGATTTCAAGAAACTCTGATGTCAACTGGCCACCAATATCATGCGATTTAACACTGTTCGATTTTTTTCTTTGGGGTTAATGCGAATAAACCAGAAACAATTCCTGAGCTCAAATCCGTGATCCAGTGTGTCATCGGTGAAATACAGCCACATCTCTGTGAAAAAGTCATGGAAAATTTCATGAAAATAGTAATGGCGTGTCGTCAGAGCCGTGGGGTACATTTGACGTATATTTTACTCTATACTTAATCGGAACATGTCTTCTTTACAATCCAATAAAAATTGTCTCAAAAAATACGTGTTTTTATTTTAAAATTAAAAAGTGCATTCATACTGCATATTCTTATAAACGGGAAACTACAACGACCGGGAAATAAATCATGCAGTTATTGCATTGCTTTTCGGGATGTATGGTATTTGTCACTATCTTGTTTGTATCGTGCAAGTTAACCTTAAAAAAAAAACTGCCTTGTCGCCAGAACGAGCGCCATTGACAGTTATTGTCTGACCATTCCCATTGTTGTATCAGACTGACCCACTGATGCCTTCAGTAATTCCGCACCAAACAGTAACACGATATGAATACGGTTGTTTCTTTGTACACAATCATTCTTAGACTTTCTGAACACCACATGCGAAAATTGTTACGATTAACGAAACTATCAGCGTAAAATGAACCTTGTTGTTAAGGATGATTTGACGTAAATATCAACATTATTTTAACAAAATTGCTCAGTATTGAAGACACGTTGTTCTATCGTCTAGCGCCCAATTCTTAATATCCGAAACTGTCTTTTTGTTTCGACAACTGTACTTTACTGCACAACTGGCGATGAGTTCAAATATTGCATGAATTTTGTGACACCATTTCGATAATAGTCTTCGAACATGACGAGAAGTCAATGAGGTATTTTTGAAAATTGTGAAAGAATAAGTAAATGAGGACAGAACAAATTGAATGATTCTTATGAACTGGGGTTCCACGCGATTGGAACAAACCGTGAAAACGCTATAACTTTGAGATAGCACGCTGAATAATTTCTCTTTTTAGGTTGTTTGGATGCAAATATAACGTGTTTGTAGCTTGTCGCAAATATAGTATACTTGTGTCCAAACACATTGTATTTGCTATTCAATATAACACGTTTGGGACACAATGATTAATAGGTTATAAGATAGAGTAAGTGATGATTTTTTCGACCTTTCGTATTGTATTCAATAATTAAATTGTCCGAGCGTTTGGTCGTGTTTCTAAATTAATTACATTTTTTCGATATTTCGCTATCCTTTGGATAGCATCGTCAGGAAGATATATTATTAATTAGAAATGTGAAAATAAGATATGTATTTGTGGCCCAAATACTGCTTTGTTTTCTGAAATCAAAACGTGAAGGACAATAAAGAAACAAAAAGCAGCAGATCTTCAATTCATGAAATCAGTGCTTGCACACATGTACATTAGGGTGGGTAAAAAAAAAATGGCTGCTGTCATCACCTAAAAAAGAAGTTCAGAGTGTTTAATGACTATGTGCAAAATATTGAGATTCTGGGTTTAGCAAATTGTGAGCTATTTTGCTTTAAAAGCACCTCTAATTATCAGGTTTTTTGGGTGTAACTTTTAAGATGTTGCAGATATTTGTAACACATATTATGGGTATGTAGACCTTTATGAGTTCTTGCATTGCACATATTGTTTTTATTAGCATTTTTGAAGTTGATTGAGTTGAAGAAGCCTAAATGCCGTTTTTAGTGCATTTTCGTGGAGTCCTAAGAAAAACTCTAAATAACTCCGTCATTTTTACTCGTATAATTATCACTGAAGATGTCATTGTGAAGGTTATACACTCAGCTTCGTAGCTCGGTATGATTCTTTGGAAAATAACGTTAAATTATACAGCTTATTTTTATTTTGTTGTTATTTTAAAATGTTGGAAATTTTTACCCGCAGTAAAAAGCGCTATTGAATACCTTTGAAATGATATGTCAATTATGTACATATATCCGAAAAGGAATTGTCCTAATATTTGCATTTTTGTAAAACAACTTTGAAGCTTTCAGGTCTATAAAACAGTTTAATATTGAATGTGAATGCATTATATGTTTCAATAAAATCGGAAAAATAAGACAAATACAATGGTTTGGTAGTTTAATTGATTATATTTCTTCAAAAACCACAATATTTACAAAACATTTAAAAAAAAAATTTTATTGAAACATTTAATGCATTCACATTCAATATTAAACTATTTTATAGACCTGAAAGTTTCAAAGTTGTTTTACAAAAATTCAAATATTACGGCCATTTCTTTTCTTTATTTATATATCATTTCAAAGGTATTAAATAGGGCTTTTTACTGCGGGTAAAAATTTCCAACATTTTTTGCGATCAATGTAGTTTTAAATGATAAATTTCGAAAAATTTTGAAATACTACCGACAAAAATAAAAATAAGCTGCATAATTTAACGTTATGTTCCAAAGAATCATACCGAGCTACGAAGCTGAGTTTATAAACTTCTCAATGACATCTCCAGTGTTAATATACGAGTAAAAATGACAAAGTTATTTTGATTTTTTCTTAGGACTCCACGAAAATCCACTAAAAACGGCATTTAAACTTCTACAACTCAATCAACTTCAAAAATACAAATAAAAGCAATGTGTGCAATGCAAGAACTCCTAAAGTTCTACGTAATTTTCCAAATATCTGCAACATCTTAAGCGTTACACCCAAAAAACCTGATAATTAGAGGTGTTTTTAATGCAAAATAGCTCACAATTTGCTGAACCCAGAATCACAATATTTTGCAAATAGTCATTAAACACTCTGAACTTAATTTTTAGGTGGTGACCTAAAAGTGATTTTTTTTGTATGGGATGTTAACCACCCAAATGTACATGGTTCCTGCAATATGTTGCTGGAGCCATTGTTTTTCAGCGTGCGTAGACGAATTAGATTTACTCGGATCCGCCATAGACAAAACAGACTGAAGATGGTGCTGGATAATTTGTCTCGAGAAATAAAATTCCAGCTGTATAAATTTCTGCAATCTCGTAAGAGGATGCGGCAGCTTTAAGAGTCTTCGAATGAAAAATTGTTTTAAAAAGACATGTATCTATGAACCAACAATTGATATCGTAGCATGAAAATGCCCTATGAACTACGAGTCAAAATACTGACACTCCAATGGCTTAGAAATGTCAGTACAATGGCAAATTTTCTGTCATTTTAATATCTTTGCCATAATTGCGAATGCTCTCATTCGACCTTCGTACAAAATGTTTGCATTCCCCTTTTTAATAAATGGACCAAAAACGTAAATGATCATAAATTCAACTGCCAATTATGATGCGAAGACAGTTGTAGTAGGATTGAAGAAAGTACTCAATAAATGCACAAACAATACAATATATTTCTATTCATTCCATCATTTATTTCAATTATATTTCGTTTATATTAATTTCACTATAAAGCGATGGTCTTTCAATGTAATCAGTTCATATTCTCTTTGTGAAATACAATGTTGTTATAAGAAGATTATATATTAATGAACTTTTTGGCAGATGTCGTTTCTTTGGTGACTGAATAGAAAGTTTTTTTGTTGTTTCTTTTCGCTACAATCGAGGTGACAGAAGAATATGGTAGGTATCACATGAAGTACACATTATAGACTTTTGTGTTTAATAATAGAATATTGTGTATTTGGAATATTGTGATTTGATGAATGCATCTAGCAGCGGTGAATGCCGAGAAAGGTTAGTTTAAATTATAATATTTTGTAAGAGCCCTACACGTTTGTAGTGCAAATTTAAAAATATAAACTTCTAATAACTGTTCTGCAGTTTTTTGACTATGACAACTTACCAGATGTACTTAATTATTATAATACTTAACATTAGAAGGATAGCATGAAATCTATATATACGAGGTGGCGCAAAGTTAATCACCCTTTCGGAAGATGTTATAATTTTTGCAAATGGCATCGTACGTCAATCACATATCATAATGGAACGCTGTACTCCGCCATCAACCAATGCTCAATCTCAACAACGAGAAGGATGATTTAGTGTCGAAAATCATCATGAACCACTTAAGCGGTGACGTCCATAAGCCAAATCTTCGATTCTGGGGCACTGTAAATCTGAGAGTAATGCACGACGACCCATTACACCCACTCAAAGCGGCACTCACGCGGGACGAGTGACTGGGCCGTATTTTTTTGAGGAAGCCTTCGGCATCATAGTCACTGGTACTGGTGAACGCTACCGGGCCATAATAATCGACTTCTTACAGCTGGAATTGGATGAGCGGGATTGGGTGAACATGTGGATTCATCCCAGAGTTCTTTCTTTGGGGCTACTTTAAGTTGTGAATGCATGCCAACAAGCCTCAGACAAACACAAACCTTAAGGAGAATATTCGATAGGAATGCAAACAGCTATCAACGAAAATGTTGCGGAAAGTTACGGAAAATGCGATGAAATGGCCACAAATGTGTATCAACGCTGAAGGCAGCCACTTGACGGATATTATCATTTCCTCTTAAAAGAGAACGCTATAAAATTATAATTATAATTATAAATTATCAGGTTGACCAACACGAAATCTCCCGTAAACCAAAACCATTCAATTTGGCGCTAAGCAATATTTTATCAAAAGCTACTGTGGAATAAATATGTACTACTTTGTCACGCTCAGTTTCCCACCTCACATACAAATGTTACAATGGCTGGTATTCACGATAAATCCTCAAAAAATACTTGAAAATTATATAATATTTTGGTCAACGTGAATCTGCTAATGAATATGGGTGACTTCGCCATGCCCGTTCGGGCAACTGAAACTTCGCCGGGTTAAAAAAAATTTTAACATTTATTTATTTATTTATTTATTTATGTCTATGGATTACAATCCCTACAGATTAGGTTAACTCAAAGTAATATAAATCCAAAATATATTTAAATCTATTGAATGAAAACGATAAATCAATTATAAATGGATGACTAGAGGTATGGGTGTGTTTAACTCGGTATACCCGACTGCAATTTCTGTATTGTTTTTTTATCTACTTTGAAATGAATGAAATGATTAACTTTATTATTTCTAATACTTGAGGCAGTTCATTTAGGTTCAGATCATTTTTGGCTGTATCTCTTCACCGTGGAGATGAATTACTTTCATAACACGAGTAAAACAGTTTATTTGAAACATCAGGAATAGCTTCTCTGGTATTAATAACATACATATATAGAATGTTATAAAGAGGTAAGCACAAATTTCGCAAAACAGTTGTGAAATCAATATGTATATTCTACATTTCGTTTCATGTTATTCAAATACTAAATTTCGCCCTAAATAAACATTTTAAAATTGTTCTCTCTTACACACAAATTTTGCAGATATTATAGTATTTTAGCAGTGGTTTGTTTGCGACATACACTGGTCCGAAATATTTTCAGCAACTTTTGATGTTTCGTTCTATAACAAGAAATGTTGATGTTTTGTTCTATAGCAATGCAAGTGTTTTCGCGACTATATTTTCAAATGATATAATGGCGGGTTTACTTCCAGAAGCGGCATACGAAAAAAGTATAATTTGTCTTTTTTGTTCACAAATCTGTTCTAAACGTACAGCAGATCAGCGTTAAGAACACTCGACACCGCATATTCAAAAACGAAAACACTTGCACACAGAGAACACAAAAACAAAACACTTTTGCGTGCACACATTTTAGCGCAACACACATAATAGAACTCTCATCACCGTGCAACACTAATTTCAAACACCAAACAGTGCACAAGTTTGTGACAAACACGGTCGCTTGTGTTCGATCGACAGTTCGGACATAACACTTAATCGTGCACACAAGTATGATCAACACCGTTAGGTGCAGTGTTTCGACATCAATGACACATAAACATATTTCATTGTTTACAACATTCATTCATTTCTATGCGTGCTTCATTTTTCTGTGTTCAGCCGACGCTCTTGATGTCTTCTCAACGACTGAATAAGAGAGAAAAACAATACATGTCAATGAGCGAGCACAATTGTGCCACTGTTGGTCGTAGGCTTGTGTCGAACTCGTTCACTAGTTCTCGAACTCGTTCATTTAAGGTGCCCGGACATAACAATCCCTAACATACTCGCCATATCGAACATGTGCATTAAGTTTCGTGAGGGTGATGTCTGGTCACCCTAAATGAACTATATAGTTCATGAACTACCCAACTCTAGTTGGATGTCTATGAGTTCTATTAAGAAGATTAAGAATATTGTTTGTATTTTAACTACTGAAGTGTATTTTATTTAGTTATTTTATTTAATAAAGAATTTTAAAAAAATTTGTTTGAATGTTATCTATAAATACGATAACCTGTTGAATATTAACATTTCAGTGGGTGGTTTTTAATAGATAAGTTAAACATAAATTATACATCAGAAATAAATAAAATGTATGTACTAAAATATGATAAATATTAAAAATTAAAATTAATAGAAAAATTTAACAAAAATAACAATCCAAAATATGACACTGAGAGTTTTGTACAGAACCATACTATTTAACGACACCCATGCTCACACATACGATCACACGGTGTCCACACGAAACACCAACTCAACATAAAACTGTGTGTTTGCACACATGTTTCGCACAATTAGGTGTTTCTTTTGGTGTCAGCTCAAAACAGAGAGAGCACGACAACGGTGCGACACGGCTTAGAGACACCCATCAGAGAGTGTCAGCACGCAGCCACGCACATCGCAGAGTGTTCGTGTAGCAAGAAAGCACAAACACTTCACACAACAGTGTTTTTCATACTTTTTGTTCACGATTTTCTGTTTCGTCTGAACGCTGCAGCAGATTATCGTCTGCTTTGTTGTTTGGCCGGCTCGTGTTTCCAGTCAATATAAGCCGATGAAAATGGCGACGGCTATCGGCTCAGAAAAACATACTGCTTCTCCAAGCCCCCGTATCGTGATTGGTCAGGTTGTATCTCTGCTTACTGGACGACTCGGGATTAGGAGTCATACTTCCAAATGGGTAATAAGAGTGCAATAATTATGTTTTTTTTTATTTTTTTGACAGAGGCTTTCATCTCTGAAAAATTTCAGTGATTCCTTATCGATTTTTAAAATTTTTACTGCGCCACAATGATTACAAGATCAAGAGATGACTTCAGCTGATAATGGATTTGTGTATGTTTAGTCAAGGAGCAATTGACAACAGTCTGTATACCCTTCATTACGTTCTCTCAATGCCGACGAGGTTGTTGGCCATTTCATCGAGTTCGTGTTGTTGATGTCTATTACGCATTGGTTGGACATAAAACGGACAGAAATAACGGGTTTTTCAACAGAGACGCTACAAAAGTAAATCAATAGGGACAGCAAACGACGCCATATTTTTTCCCGCTTTTTGACATTTCTCTTCAGTAAGGTTTGCCATTTCATCATGGAAAGATGTACGATCCAACAACGAGTCGAAGTTATTAAACTTTACTACCGAAATTTGGAGTCAGTGGCCTCAACTTTAAGAGCGGAAATTCATCTTCAGCGATGAGGCTCATTTCTGGCTGACTGGCTTCGTCAATAAGCAAAATGTGCGTTATTGGACAGACAGCAATCCACACGTAATCCATGAGTCATCATTGCATCTCGAAAAAATTACGGTTTGTTGCGGTTTATGGGCCGGCGGCGTCATTGGGCCGTACTTCTTCCGTGATGATCAAGACCGGCACTTTACTATGAATGCGAATCGCTACCGTTCAATGATAACCGAATATTTTTGGCCCCAATTGGATAATATGGACTTGGAGGACATGTGGTTCCAACAGGACGGCGCCACACAGCGAATGCCACAATCAATTTAATGGAAACCAAGTTTGGTGAACGTGTTATCTCACGAAATTGCCCAGTCGATTGGCCGCCTCGGTCGTGCGATTTGACGCCGTTAGATTATTTCCTGTGGGGCTACGTCAAGTCTATGGTCTATGCCAACAAGCCAGCGACGATTGATGAACTTCGTACGAATATCGAACGTGAAATTGCAGCAGTATCGACCGAATTATGCTTTAAAACCGTCAACCCTTTAAAAGGGAATTGGTAGTTACATTCGATGCTTACATTCAAAGAATAATTTGGTTGCTTATCGTTCTCTCTCGCATCCACTCTGTTTTCTATCATATTCCTACTAAAAGATTAGTGTGACTTTGGTGTGAGACAGTGTCAGTCTGCAAAAGAATATTAACCTAGCAGGGATACTAAACTCAGACGAAGCTTATAACGATACTTATCACGTACTAGGATACCGAAAACAGGTTTATAATAAACAACATAATGACTTTCTTCTTTGGGTACATTTTCAGAATTTGATATACCGTAAATATTTGGTCGGTCGTAGATTTATCATGTCAAATATTCCATAGTCAAAACAGAACCCGACATGCTACCAATGAAGGATTTTATTTACACCGAATTATATAGGAATAGGTAAGAGTCTCCATACCTCTCTTAAGCGGCATGGCCACACGTACGATGATCTGTCCAATCTGCTCTTTTTTTTAATATGTGAGTGAGAAAAAACTCACACGGATTGGTTTGATGGAATATCTGAAGCCCTTTGATATTTCGTCAGATTCTGCAGCAGAGAAAGAGACGCCGTTTGTATGTGTGTTTTTTTCGACTTTTTCATTTGCGTTGTGTTGTAAAATAAACTTCCGACGAAAATATGGAAATACACACGTTGTTCCTCTGCCACCACAAGTTCAAAATGAGATTGGATGGCAGATCTGATGACAAAACTGATGTGTTGCCATGTAAGCACAAGGAGAATTACTAACCCATACACAAGTTCCATCAGATAAATCGTACGTGTGGCCATGCCGCTTTAGCGACTTCTGGCGGTCGTACAGACAGTAGGAAATTACATGTTGTTTGAGTTGCTGTTGTATGTTACTCTTTGGTTGGACATAAACGGACAGAAATAAAAGGGAATGCGTATTTTCGTTCGATGCAACCAACATACACTATAACATAGATGTGCAGCTAGTACTCTTTTGAGTCATCGTGTTTTCACACCGATAGTAGCTTGATCGTTTTTTCAAAACAACATGTCCGAAAGCTTGCTGCTTGTTTACCGATTCAAAGTCAGTTGCTGTTCTGCATTCACACTACACTTAAAAAATAACTTTTAATTGCCATGGACGAATATAAAGAAATTTTTATGTTTGTAAATGGCAAAAATCATAAATGGAAATAATCATTGGAGATGTTGATATTTGATTTTTTTTTTAAGATTTTGTTTTAATTTTTAATTTTTTTAATTTTAATTTTTTACTCAGTGTACTACTTTTGTTTTCTCTGCTTTTGTTCTGCTTGCTCCGTTCAACTTAACACAGTCGCAAAATTCGTAAAACTGATTTGAAATGCGTTTGTGTCAGTTTGCACATGTCTGCACTATAATATACCTATCCCTAGTATCAATCAAACACTATTTAACCTTAGTTTGCTGCAACCAATATATGCATACCAAATAAATGATCGTAATTCATTGTACAAATTTACTAAACACCCTTTATCCGGGTTCACATGTGTTTTGTATAGTTGCGACAAAACTCTTTGGAATAATATTTTCAACGACGCTAAATGTAGGGCATATAAACTTTAGCTAGATTGGTTACATTTCTTTTGGGATGCCACAGAAATTGTTACAAAATCGTTTATATTTCTGTGCACAATGTGATGTGTGCACCCCACTATTGACACCATAAAATGTAACACACAATGACAAAATAACGTAAATTTTACAATACTGAAATAATTTGTCAAGTGATTCGAAATAAATTTTCACAAAACATATTTGAATTTATATTGGTCATATTTCCTTTTTTTATGGTCTATGCTCAAAGGCCATACGGAAACCACCAGGCATTTTGAACCAATTCGTATATTCCGCAGGACACACACATACGCACCAACCAACATCAAGAAAAAAACTTAACCCATTTTTGTGGCAATTTTCCACAATTTCATCATGACACATATTTTATTGAATGAAATCAGTCAAGCTGTTGAATTTATTTGTCTTCATTGTATTTATATTCCAGCAATAAACATTTTTCGATGGACGGGTTAAACCAGAGACCAAAAAAAAAACATAAAAATCGATCCCTTTCGCTGACATCGAGGAGGACGAATTGAATTGTGTGATTTATTGTGTTAGCACTTTATATTAAATCAAATAAAGGAACTTTAACCTTCTCTCACACATAAATACATTGAATTGATTTCCATTGTTAAACAATAAATAAATTCTAATATCTTGCCTTGGCGAAATAGGTTCATATTATCAAAAGTGGTTCCCTTGTATGTAATTTTACTTGTTGCTTGGCAGCTGATGACTTCTGTGAAATGTTTTATGGTTTGGTAATATTAATATGTGTGGAATAACTATTATGATACTGAGATACAAGCACTATATTCGTTTACGAATTATAGTAGTATTATCATGGATAGTCGAGAAACAACTTATAATAACAAATAAATAAACATATCTTCATAAATTGAAGTCCCAAATTATTGTATTATTCGTGATGTTTTTAAAACCAATTAAATCATAAGATCGAAACATAAAGTGAAAGGAAAAGTTCATACTCGTTCATTATAGTAATATTCAAATATTCAAAAATTCACGCTGAAAAAAAGGGACACAGCAACATATTGCAGGAACCATGTACATTAGACCGGCTCACAAAACAAAGTTCATTGTGCCCACACCCTAAAAGTGTACCTTGGTGTGATTTATGATGACTCCCAAAATATTTCGTGTCTAGCATTAAGATCACGTAAGGTGCAACGTCTTTCAAAAACGTATTTTTTTGTTTTTCAAAGAATTTTGTACATTAGCTTAGACAATGTACACAATATAGGAGATTTTTCTGATTTAAATGTAAGATTACCATATTTGAATTTTTAGTCGATTTAAGTAAATATATCAGATATCAAAAATAAGTCAAGTAGGCTAAGTGTAGAGTCTGGTTCGTAATGTTACGCTTACTATAGTCTGTAAAATATTCACAGCGCTGATCATATACCACATACAATTTAAACCCTGATGCTACTTATACAAAATTGTAATTATAGCAAATTACGCCTCAGCGGTGGGCGTCGCAAGACCTTCCACAAATAAGGCATACGGAATGGTTCTTTTGTAATGCTTTCCGAAAACAAGCCCTGTGGAATGCATGCATTTTTTCATCAGCTATAACCCAGAAGAAGATTTTTTCATTTTTGAGAAATTTCTATTCCAATTCTTTTTAACCGTAATTTATTTGGGAAATTTCATATAAATTTTAAAATTATATTTTTTATTTAATATTTTGCAGGGTATTTTTAAAATTTTCAATTTGAAATTGGGCGTGGTACAACTTTCTAAGATAGATACAATCATATGTACTTTATAAATAAATATGTAGAAGTGGATAATGATTTTGTGATAAAATAAATTATTTTCATTTTATTTTTATGTGACAAAAATAAATTAAAGTAAATCCCTTCTAAAGCCTTCCTCTTTACATGCAAGGAAGGCCTACCTTCCAATCTCATGCAATGTTAAAAAGAAAGGAGGAGGTAGTATGTAGAGCAGGCCTTCCATATTTTAAAGAAAGCCTGTTTGGTCATGATTTCAGGCCTTCCAGGTCATGACTTCCGGTCATAACAAGTAATTCATTCATCAGTGTTAAAATAAGGATAGTGATTTAGAAGTATGAATAAGAATAGAAGTAAAAATATCAGATAACCTTACAAATATTAGAAAGTGAATCATAAAATAAAATAAAAAACATATGGTGAAAAGAATGGCTGATTATGGTAAAAAGCTGTTTCCCTAATGTCAAAATTTTGCCTTGCTATGCTCATTTCATAAACAAAAATGTGTATTCTAATCCAATTGCCATCCGTGGTGCAATGGTAGTGTGCGCGGCACTTGTGCATGAGGACGTGGTTTCGATCACTACTCTGACCACCTTAAATTTCTTTCGACGGCGGTCACCTCGCTTAGTGACGGCGACACTACCGACTATCTAGTCATGAAAAAGCTTCCCAAAAACTGTTCGGAACCGGTGTAAAACTGTAGGTCCCAATCAGTGAGTTTAAAAACTATAAAGCGCACAGCTCACTGGTTATGAGAAGGTCTCCCTAATCCCTTCATGGGATGAAACGGGAAACCATTTATTTATTTATTTAATCCAATTGCGTAGTACATATATTCATAACAGTCAGACAATTAGAGCCGTTTCAATTAAAAAAAAATTAGATTCCTGCCCAGCAAAAAATATTGGAAGTATTTCTATGGGAATCAGTTTTGCACTAGTTCCAGAAATCTGCAAAAAATGCATTTTAAACTATTTCCAAAAGTTGTTATGAAAATGTTTCCAGCAAAACTTATACTTTCTGAAGATGCAGTATAGCCATATTTTCCACTTCCGAAGATGTCGCCATACGAAATAAAGTTCTTACTAAATATTTGCCTCATCTGAATATTTGATTAGGATCCAAAATTAAAAACCACGTTTAGTTCTAAAAAATAGAACAAAAAATACATAAGTTTTTTATACCAATACCACGTAAAAGAAATCTCAACTTTATTACTAAGTGATATCTAGAAAATATTTGTGTTCCTTCCTCCCTTCTAAGCAAAACTCATGTTTAATTCCACTGGTTTGATACAGTTTCTCAAATTATGACAATTTTGTACTTCATTGAAGGCAATATTTTTTTGCTAGGAAGTTTAGAAACAAATCTTTGCGCCGTCTGCGTATTAACCCTATAATTAAGCGGGCCACACATTTGTCAATTGCACATTGTGGTTAGCGTTGAGCTGTATTGGTGTATACAGTATTATTATTTCTTGAAATCAGGGACTGCAAAAAGTTGTTATTGATTTAGTTTTCAAGTAAAAAAATCATTGTAAAGGAAATCCACTAGAACTACTTAAAGTGAACCAAAACGTTTACTCTGATTCTATCTACCCAATTGTTTTCTGATTTTTATTATAATTTTCGCTATTTTTATACATGTAAAGGGGTTTTCAACAGAGACGCTACAAAAGTGAATCGATAGGGACAGCAAACGACGCCATATTTTTTCCCGCTCTTTTGACATTTCTCTTCAGTAAGGTTTGCCATTTCATCATGGAAAGATATACGAGCCAACAACGAGTCGAAATTATAAAAATTTACTACCGAAATTTGAAGTCATTGGCCTCAACTTTAAGAGGCCTCAAAAATCAGAGATGAGGCTCATTTCTGGCTGAATGGCTTCGTCAATAAGCAAAATATGCGTTATTGGTCAGACAGCAGTCCACACGTAATCCATGAGTCATCATTGCATCCCGAAAAAATTACGGTTTGGTGCGGTTTATGGGCCGGCGGCGTCATTGGGCCGTACTTCTTCCGTGATGATCAAGACCGGCACATTACTATGAATGCGAATCGCTACCGTTCAATGATAACCGAATATTTTTGGCCCCAATTGGATAATATGGACTTGGAGGACATGTGGTTCCAACAGGACGGCGCCACAAGCCACACAGCGAATGCCACAATCAATTTATTGGAAACCAAGTTTGGTGAACGTGTCATCTCACGAAATGGCCCAGTCGATTGGCCGCCTCGGTCGTGCGATTTGACGCCGTTAGATTATTTCCTGTGGGGCTACGTCAAGTCTATGGTCTATGCCAACAAGCCAGCTACGATTGATGAACTTCGTACGAATATCGAACGTGAAATTGCAACAGTATCGGCCGACTTATGCTTGAAAACCGTCGAAAATTGGGTTCAGCGTCTGGACTTCTGCAAGCGTGCCGGTGGTGGCCATGCAAAAGAAATCGAGTTCCATACATAATGGCATCGAACGTACTTTCACAGGAATAAAGAATTTCATTGGTATCTAAAACCGGTTTTGTTTTATTTAAAAAAACTTTTGTAGCGCTCTTATTGAAAAACCCGTTATGTACATTAGGGTGGCAATGAAATATGTGGAGGAAAATATATTTTCGAATTTTAAAAATCCCCAGGCAGATTCTTGTTCCTTATGGTCTAAAACTGACTTGGTGAAAATTTGAGCCGAATCGGACATCTCCAAGCCGTGCCGCATTTTGGGTGAAAATTCGTAGACACTGGAAAATCTTCACTCCTCGGTGCATTTGAAAAAAAAAGTTGCACATTGATTTAGTTTAAACTGGATATAAACTGGATAAAGTTTGTGTAAAATCTGACCACTCTAAGGGTTCCAACTCTTAATTTGAAAAAATTAACAATTTTTAACAAACATGAAAATTTGGGTTTTTCGGTTTTTTTTTTTAAAAAATGTATCTAAATAAAAAAAAAATTTAACTTCGATTCCAATACCTTCTAGCAGAAGCCTATACGCTTCCAATAAGCTAGAACACGATATATTTATGCAACGGTTTCATGGTGTTAATGTGGTACCCTTATAAGGCCATATTGGCGATTTTTCCTCGAGATAGCATACTTTGCCGCACGATAACACCATGAAACCGTTGCATGCATATATCGTGTTATAGCTTATTAGTAGCGTATAGACTTCTGCTAGAAGGTATTGGAATCCAAGGTAAATATTTTTTTCATTTAGATACAATTTTTGGAAAAAAACCGAAAAGACTGATAAAATAAAAATTCGTGCAATTGTTAATCAGAAACTGCAACAGAATCTTTCAATTTATCATTTTGTAAACAAGGTTAATTTCTACTAAATTATTTTAAACCGCACCAGTAAATGCGGATTTTGTTTCAATTTATCAACACTTTTGAGAAGTATTTTTCAATTGCTACTTTAACAACAGAAAAACATTACTTCTTTAGCATTAATGAAAATGTAGATAACAAAATTGAATTTTTTAAAGAGTATGAGCACTAGTGAAAAAGTAGAGAGTGGTCGATACAAAAAAGTGTTTCCATCCAAAGCCACGCGCATGTTAAATGCATTAGTGTTGATACAGTTTTTCACTGATTCCGGTTCATGGCTCCTATTACTTTTTTTACTTCCTTGGAAGCAATGTTTTTGCTGGGTGGATACAATTAGATATAACACTGTTTTTAGTTGTAATTTTTTCAACCTTTATGCGTAAATAGATTTTCGTGACAAAATACTCAAAATAACGCGACTACTCTAGATAGGTCATGTCAGCAGCATGGATAGGAATGAACCAGTGCGAGTTGCAGCACATAACGACAAGTAATCGGTGTATAAATTCCAACAAAAGCTTGATGATACTAACCGGAGAGAAAGGTCAAAACATTTTTGCGTTTGGTGAAGTATGTTTTCCTAGCTTTGTAAGGTCTATAATATACTTGGGTCGTTTTCAGTCCATTACATAAGATTTAAACATCTAGTTCAAAGTTTAATATTTTTTGAATTTGAAATGCAATTTATCTTTAAAGGATTCAAGTCGAATGTATCGTTCATATGACATTATCTAAATATGTACAAAATTAAAGTTTACCTTTTGCGTGTATATGCTATTGCTAACCAAAGTGACAGCAACAACAGGGGAAATAAATAAAACAACCGCAGTAACTACAATATCCGAAGTGCCAGTTACAATTAGATGGGAAAGTTTTATACATCATGCAATTCTCTATACGAGAAATGTTAAAACTTTTTAAGTGCACAATTTCGAAATATAACAACTGCTGTGCTGTTAATGACCGATAGTAAAACCAAAAGTCAAACCAAATTAAATTTTATTTTACTACCAAACAAACAAAACAAAAACTTTTTAGAATATAAACCGTAATACTAATATGGAAACATATACCAAAAGGATTAGAGGTTAATAATATAAATTTCTTCATTACAGTGGAATTGAATAGAAACAAAAAAAAAATATTAAAAACGATAAAATAACATACTGCAGATATAATAAAATGTTATGGCTTTAAAATAATATGATAATTTTAAACCATTTAGCGAATATATTATTTCTTGAAAATGACTAAAAACACTGTGGAATAAAGACTCTAAGCCAGCAATCAAACTAAAACGTGTTGAATGGATATGGAAGTGTTATCACAAAACACCGATCACTTTTGCTTTTGATGATGAATGTAGTCTTTATGTGAAAATTTGATCTTGTTATTTTGTTTTTTTTTTTTGTTAAAATTTGGGAGGGAAATTATTATTATTATTCAACAGTGTCTGTCAAAATATTGTGTACAATTTCATTACTCAAACTACTCTAATTAAACTGGAAAATATATTGACAATTGCAGTGACATTCAAAATGTAATCTAGCACAAATTACAGTACTAGTGATGTTTGCATGATGATTCACTGCGAGATGTCAATACACCAAACTCCAAACCTTATCTGTCAAACCTGTTGCCGATTCTCGTCTTCTAACATTAGTTCTTTCCGATATCAAACCTCGTGGATTAAATTCCACTCTTATAAAAAAATTCTATTACACTCCAGAACACGAACCAATTCAAGTAGGAAAAAACAAAGTCTAAAAGTACGAAAATAAAATATTCAATATATAAATTAGCGGAGGGCTAAGTGATTTTTTTGATAATAAAAATTGTAGCGTGTTCAACCGCCACCAGCCTTAGTCGCTGAGCATCCAATTTTAACTAAAGTCTAATCTTTACCCTCAGACAAAGGTGCCCTAATTCTGCTAGTAGTGAATTAAAACCTGTGGGAAATCAAGTTGAAGGCAAGAAGTTTAACATTTCATAATTTCGTTGAAACTTCCCCTCTGTTCTCTGCTGCCACAGGGGAATACATTTCCAAAAACTTTTTTAATATTTGGAATAACAGTGAACTAAATATATGCAGGTACACTGACACTATGTTCAGAAATAAAATGTTTTTTCTTCATTACTCTTCGCCAATATAACACATTTTTTGTACGGTACACATGAGATGTTCGGAAGAAACATTTCCAACCTACCTAGCTTTGTCCTCACATCTAACGGCTAAGGGCTTGGATATTGGACCTCATTATACGCGCGCTTGGAGTCGAAAATTAATATCTTCTTCTCGTC
Organism: Phaonia tiefii; assembly: GCA_963931995.1. Taxonomy (NCBI): domain Eukaryota; kingdom Metazoa; phylum Arthropoda; class Insecta; order Diptera; family Muscidae; genus Phaonia; species Phaonia tiefii. The sequence continues at coordinate 101,344,222 of OZ008367.1, read as the reverse complement.
CATTTTAAAATCAAGACTGATCTACAAATAAATTCTGGAAAAGAATTTACTAGTGGTTGTCAGGGTCGGGAAGGCTTCAGTTGTTCTTTTATGTCCCCTATGCACTTTTTAAATTTTAGTGAAAAATCAGAGAAATGTTAAATTTTCAACTTTTAAATTTCTACAAAAGTAATTGGCACAACAATTCCGCTACAAGTTTTCGACTTTTAACACGTGGTGCACGAGTAATGCTTTAGGAGAACAAGAGCTGAGTTTAGAGCGGCTAGGGGTCTGCAACTGATGATAACAGACATTTGGTCTATTGGTCCACCCTCCGAATTTTCTCATCCAAACTACAAACAGTGCCAAAAATATATTACAATTTTTGACAGCCCATAAAACATTACTGGTTCACTGAACGCATTTTTTTTTATTTTAAAGGTTTGTAGGAGATTACACTTAATCTGTATCTTTTACGTAGACCACTTTTTTCTAGTACGAACCACGCATATGCAAATTAAAGAAGATCATTAAAAAACTAGAAATCTTCAAGCAGTTGTTTGACAGTTATTAATTTTGAGTGGCTGAGAACGTCTCCAAAATCGTTATACATTGTAACTTCTGTAAGTGTATAGGATGAAAATATTTTAATCACTTTATTTCAGATACTACCAGCCCAGCTAGCAGTTGGATGATCGTTTTGGCAAAAATCAACTAACTGTGTCATCTTCGAGTGCTTTTGGTGATCAAAAACTGATTAACCACTTACACGATTAAAAACGGACTAGAAAATTAGTCGCGTTAGTGGGTAAAAAGAGTTCGATTTAAAATAAAATAACAAATTGTATAGCAATCGCAAAGTAATCAACCAGAGGTTTAAAATGTGATTATAATTATGTATTTTATGATCATATTTTGCGCAGATAGAGGATTAAACACTGCTTCTTATGTTCTTTCCTCTTAAATATAACAGGACAATCTTTGCGTATTCTTGAGAAAATGGCAAAAAGTAACATTTTTGTTCATTTATAAAAGTTACATCGAGGTGTGAAGATCGACTGAAAAATACTCGAAGAAGAGTTAAATACGGTTACAAATACGACTGATAAATAACTTAAATTACAGGCATATATGACAAAAATACTCCCAATTGAATAGAAATATGAGTGATAAATGACAATAAAAGGACTCCTAAACAGAGTGACAAATTACTTACAAAAGACTCGTAAGCGATTATATATAACTATGACTGAAAGACGACTCGAAAAAGAGTCACAAATGAAGTGAAATAACACTAATAAATGATCAGAAAATGATTCAAAAAAGACTTTAAATACTACTAGAAAAGGGGTCGAAACTGACTCTAAACTAATGTAGAACAAGACTCATAAATGACTCATCATTTAGAGTCGCGGGAAGTCACGTTTTTTCCCGACAAAAGTATCTTTGTGTTCCGAAAATGAGCGCATATTCCGCCTTTTTAATCGCGTAGTAGACTCGAAAAAGTCTCGAATTTGATTAAAAAATTCAAAAAATGCTGCCTGGGAGTTATAAAATAATGGAGGGTGTAGGTCGACTTCATGAGTTTTAAAAGTATTTGACCTGGGCCCATATATTCAAGTGAATAAAAAAGAAACATTTGAATACGTTTAGTTTATTTGTGGAGTTGGAGTTGGTGTCGGTGTTTTCAACATTTTAGGAAAACTCCACACCCTTGAGTTAATGTATGAGTAGTTCAAACTACAAAGTTACAAGGTCAGGTCAGTTTTTGTTGGAATAATAGACAATTCAGTTAAGCACACACTCACTCACTGGCATGACTAGTTTCGAGCTCCGTGACAAGTTCATCATCAGATGCCTAACTTCTGTGCCTGAATTGATACCATCAGTTGATCATCAATCGTATTTGTACAAACTAGACACCTGCATGAGTATACATTTTCACACATCCAAATACATTCATGTTTTTTGAATGTGTTAATGTTCTCATTCTATCGATTAGAGTACGATACATACAACCATTCTTCTCAGCGTGTTGCAGCGGGTACGAAACAGAATGAAACCGAGCAGAGAGAGTTCTTGTATGAAGGAGTAGTAATTAGATTGAGTAAGAGGTCTTTAGAGACAAGCAGAACTATTCGAATAATGAGATGTATTCATGAGACAACACATTAAAGAAAAGCGTAACTTAAGCAAGTGCTGTTTTGGTATGATTTGAGGTTCTAATTTCTTTGGAATAAAGAATAGGATTAAAATTAAGTCAATTTTAGAAATGTAGCACTTATGCCTCACTAGGTTTGATGTCGAAGTTGAATGTTTCAAAATTTATGTGCAGTTATTGCAACTGATATTAAAGAAAAAACTTCCAAAACTTTGCTGCGGTCTTTTTTATCCTTCAAAACGAGTTCACCCCTTGAAATTCACTAAACAATACCTCACCCACAGCGGCCGATTGAGTTGAGGACTACATATTTTTAATGTTTAATAAATTATTTTTAAAATAATTTACTTCATTAATTTCCATTTTCTAATATATATTTTTGCAGTTAAACTCATGAAAAACGAATATTTATTTCTTTGGTCTTCACACAACGTTGCTGATCTTTTCATTGACGAGAAAGCAAATGAGACCCATAACCACTCATAATTTACCGTTCTTTCATTCGAATAGTTCTTATGTATTCGAATGGTTTTTACATTCACGAACATTTATTAACTAAAATGTTGTGTTGTCGTAACAGAATTGAGACGAACAGAGTAGTTAACAGAGCAGAGATTCATACAACATTCATTCCAAGAGCACACAAACACGTATCGTTTCATTTCGTTGTTTACACTATTCGGATCGTTGGTATTGGTACAGTGAGATAATGAATGTATTCTACAAGAGAGTGCATTCATGCAGGGCACTAGTACAAACTGAACAGATCGAAAATGCCTAACTATCAACACACACTGAAAGGCCTTTAATTCCAACAACAAGAACAGACGTCTTTTTCCCACCATGTTCCATGTTCTTTTTTCCTCTTGCATACTCACCTTGTTGCAGTGCTTTGAAGAGAGTTTTTACTATATCACAGAGTTGAATTTTTTCTGTGCTATAGATTTTTTGATTACCGGGCTAGTGTCGGTTTGATTATAATGACCGATTTTGTTAGTTTTAGTTAATGTATGAGAAACTCATACTACAAACTTAGAAGGTCAGGTTGGGTTTTGTTCGAATAATAGACAATTCAGATAAACACACTCACTTTCATTACATTCATTAGATTAGAGGTAGCAAATATTGTTACCTATTTTAATTTTAGATATCAGAACGAATCCCTTTCGAATCCGCAAACTTTATAAAAGTTGATCCATCTCGAATGCATTTTATTTACCAAGAACGAACCCGCTGCGAGTTCAAGATGGATCCAAAATAAAAATAGAAAAAGGATCCGCTTTTTCGAGAAGAATTTCATAGACAAACGGATTCGTTACGTGCCTGTAACAGGTATCCGATTCGGACGAAATGCACGAAGAAACGAAACCGTCTCGAATTCGAAACAGATTCATTTGACACATTGGGTAGTATGTTCTATAAATAGTTTTCATTCAAAACTTTATCACAAATGCTTGTCAGTAAGAAAGAAATACGGGTTTTTGTAGTGGAGTAAATCCATTCACACGAGGGGGAGAAAAGGGGAGAGAAACCCCGACGAAAACAGCAATTAGTGGCCAAGCAAACAAGATAGTCACTGTCCTATATCGGTACTGCGCTGATGAAAAGAGCCACACGCTTCCAACCCAACGTCCGCCAAGGTGAGTTCAAAATTTCT